>CM024639.1:1757803-2112803 GCA_014182715.1 Eucalyptus cloeziana | reverse complement strand
AATTTGGCGCATTTTTTTTACCTCGTTAATTAATTTTCCTGTATTTTTCAAGAGTCAATCATAACCAAGTCTGGCTCAGGATAGTTGGGTTAAATTGAGAAGTTTGGCTCACAATTGGGGAAAATGATCTTCATGAACATTAAACTACACTCTCCAAGCTTTCAATTGCCACTAATTTCATTCAATTTTGACTTCACTAAGGCCCTTAATCAGATTAAAACATAATTAGTAGACGAGGATAAAAATTGAGAAGTGACCATCTTGGTTCACTAATTGTTTGCTTGACTCCTAAGGCTAATTAGCCTAATTTTTTGACTTAGTTAGCCTTGCATATGGTTGCATGTGAATGATTAGGTGTATGATAGACTACATATGCATGTCCTTTGGCAAATAATTTAGATATGAGATTAGAATCTAATTAGAGATTAATGACGTTAACCTACTTCTTTGTGAACACAAACGTGGGTTACTAATCATTAACTTGAATCAATGAACCCCTAGTTTGATTAGGAGGTGGTGGGGCTAATCGAGTTGCATGGGAGAAATCAAATTCCCGAGCCAAATTTCTTGATTGATTTGTATGAGCCTATTGATGATTTGTTTTGAGTAAATGTATGAATTATATGAAATGGATGGTGAAAACTAATGATGATGGTGGCAGTAGAGAGCTTGAAGACCAACGGTTAAGAGCCAAGGTGGCGTCCTAAGGAGTTTAATTAGTGTTAGCTTGGATTTAAGTAGGCTAGTTTGGTTAATGAACTTAGGTTAGTTTAGACTTGAAACAAATATGATAGGAATGTCATAACTTTCATACACCACTTACTTGAATACCATAACTTTTTTCTTTTTTTTTTTGGCTCATTTCAGTGTTACATCGAAGTAAAATCAGTAATTTGAGTGTCATTTCTAGCAAATCGTCCTACATGGATTTTTTGCATTATTTAAATTGATTTTTTTTTTTTTTTATGAGTTGGCCACAAAGGCCTCACTTTCGGTCGGTGAGACCGTGAAGGCCTTGGGCAAGGCCATCACTAGCTGCAGCTTAGGGCCTTTACGGTGAGGCTGCGATGGCCTAATCGGCTACAGGCAAGGGCACAAAGGCCCTCGCCAAATCTGGGCTAGGCCAATGGCGAATTTACCAAGTAAGCAAATTGTCAATGGTATTTAAGTGATCGATTTTTCAATTTTTTAGCATATAAGTGAGAAAAAAAATTACAAAAATTGTCCATGTCAACGATGGTTCTACATAGAATGACTGGTGTCCATGTCAGATTAGGCAAATCGCTAATGGTACTTAAGTTATCGATTTTTCAAATTTATGGCACTTATGTGAGCGAATAATAGTCAAAATATCTTTGATTGGTTTCATCATCATAATATGCATAGATTTAGACTCACCCTAGATAGAATTAGTTTATAATCTCAAGTTTCTAGGGGTTCATGACCCGAGACTTAATAACAAACAAGGCATTTTTGTCACGACCCTCCTGGAAATTCAGTTTCTAGAAAGAGTTTAGAAGTATTGCTTGAAAGACGGTCCAAGCAATTCGTCAAAATGATGGTCCGAATAATCCATCAAATATCAACCCCAAAAGACCGTCAATTAAGAGTGTAGGTTCTCCAAAGCCCATTCCTCACGTGATGTTAGATTTTTCATTTTTTTTAATTCTTTAAATACCTAAATAAATCTAGAAGTCGTCACTAGCCTATTTAGAGTTGGCTAGAAACCAATCAAGATATGAAAGTGTCATCTCAATTCCTCCTACACAATCAGAATTTGTAAGTTCATGGACTTTATTATGCTAACGTTACTATTAGCACCATTGTAGTACCACTACCTTGGAAGGTCTACATCTCATCTTATATTTATCCTTACATTCGCTTCTCCTATTTTTCAAATTTTGGGTTTGGGACATGATTTGAGTTGGATCACATCAGGATAGCTCACAAAGTTCCAAATCCCACTTAATGGTTAAGATTTAGTGCCAACCGCCAATTGGGTGACAATTACCGGATACATAAAAATTAGATAAATCGATGATCATTTATTTGACTGTGTGTTCATTTAAAATTTGAAGAGCATTAGCTTTTTTTAACTAAAATTTTGTAATAAAAATTTCACACTAGCCATTGCTAGCTATGTTGATATGTGTATACTTATAGTTTTAGAAATCAAGGGAATATCAAAATCAATAATGACAAGGGTGGCTCATTGACACAAGATTACATGGCTTGTATATTATCTAGACGATGTGCATGTTGATAGAGATCAATGTTAATTGATAATTGACTAGATTGATTCCATCATAACTGAGTGACATTTTGAGCCTTTGAGTTGAGTTCTTTAATAAATCATAGATTAATATCATGTGTAATGAAATTGCAAGAGTTCACGCTAAATTTCAGTCCTTCTATATGTACAGACAATATAAGATTTCTTGAAAGAAGAGTTTTATTGAGCTTCAATTTGTCATTAAATTTAATCCACTTGAAATCACTTGAATTCACAACATCAGAAAAGATCATAAGGAATGAACAATCATTTTTCAGCATCACAAGTTTAAATTTGAACTCACCTCACCTTTGAATTAGTGCACCAAACAAGCAAAAGAGGTGATAGACAATTGACCCACCAGCAACAGAAATCTGATATATCCACGTAGAAAAATTGCTAAGAGGAAGCTCAAGTCTAACCTCGTCAACACATTTAGTTGAACCCACCTTCAATCAAAGCGAGCCAACTAGCATTATTAACTATTTCATATTATATTAATTATCTGATGTGAAACTTCTCTATGAGTGCATCTCGACAATAATGTTGTTTGCTATGCACTGAAGTCTACTTATAAAATGAGTTTGGCATACTGTATCCTTGTATTCAAGTGACACGAGTCACATCCAAAATTACCCCCAACAAAATAAGCCCATCACATTACCTTCTCATAATTAGTTTTGCAAACCGCTTTTTTCTAATATAAGCATGATTTAATTGGAATACTTCCGGTGCGAATACTGAACAGTAGTAGACGGATCAGTGAAGAAACGAGAGATGGAGTGGGACTTGGGAAACCGTCTCAAACCCAAATCAAGCGGGCTAACAAAATCCGATTCGTAAGTTGGTGGGTCCAAAGTCAAACCCGCCTAAATTTATAAACCAGTCCAATTGAATGTTTCCTGCCAATGCCAACATCATGTTTTGGTGACATTCTTGGAAACATCTTGTATACTTGTTTCACCGATTTTGATCCCTGTGAAAATCTTTCACCAAACGATGCATTTTGGTTTTATTATAGAAGACTTAGGTTCTGTGCTAAGCTTGAACAAAGAATGTCAAATGTAAAGAGAATTTTTATTTATCAACTTGTTTACCAACTTGTATATACAACCTGACAATTGATATTTGGATGACTCGAAGATTAACTACTTCGGGGTACAAATTATACCAAAATTTAATCAATTATGCAATTTGAACACTAGTAGCTATGCTTCGAACTCAAACTATGCTGGAATTTAATATACGACACAACTTGTTTTAAGTGTAAAACTGGAATCTAATCAATAGCAATACTTCTAAATAAGAAACGTAACACCGGAATTTAATCAATGACATTGGGCTTGTAGAACAACACCGGAATTCAATCAACGGTGCTATACCGGATAGAGATGCACGTTGGAATTTTGTCAATGACAGGAATCTAAAAAGCTACAACTAAAATGCGACAAAGTAAAGATAAAATAAAGATAATTGTTGTGTTGATCGGGGGTATCTTTTCTCAATGGTAGGGCTACGGCATTTATAGAGTAGACTAATTGTTCCTCAGTTGGTTGTTCTTTCTTGGGCACTACTCTTTGCATTCTCTACGTTTTCCACTTCTTCTTGATAACCTTATCCTTTAACAACTGCTTCCTACTCCGTCGATGATGCTCGTGCAACTTATTCCCCAAGCAAATAACCACTCTTTATTTTTATATGTATTTCTCAAGCAATTATTCTTGCTTGAATTCTAATGCCAATTTCGCTTTATCTTCAAATCTAATGCACTATCCCCGTAGCCTGACACGTGGCAATTAATCTCTCGGCCGTTGACTCTAGAGTTTGCTTCTACAATCCCGTTGAGGCTCTTAAATCATACTCTTTTTTCTTTGTTTGAGTTAATCAGTCCATTTGGAAAAATAAATGAAAATGCCGACCTGGCTTAGAACTTGTTGTGAAGTGTTGCAATGGCATCCTACGTGGCATTCCACTTGGCAAATAGAGAAAAGTTTAAAAAGAATTCAAAATAGAATGAGTGTGTTTCAAGATACAAAAAATAATAAATCCAGAGAAAAGGAAAATGAGATACGTAAGAGAAGCGAGGGAGGAGAAGCTACCATGGTGGCGGACGTCCTAGCTCCCGCATCAAATTGCCACTTTCTTATGGGGATAATTCAGAGTATTAATGATAGACTCAAGTCTAATAATTGATACACTTGAAGTCAACATCCCAATAATTGGGCTTCCCCCGTTTTCCACGACCGGACTGCTGCGATTGATCCAAACCGTACAACGGGCTCAACCCAAAAGCAAAATCACTGGATTGTTTGGTCAGGAAAACCAAAATACATAAAGGATTAGCAATGGAGAACAGAGGGGATGAATATATTTAAGTGTATCTCATATTAACTCTGAAAGGGACTTGGTGGTCAATTGAATATTAGTCCTCGGCAAGATTCACTGCAACTCTATCCCCGCCGAGTCCTAATGGCTCCACCGCCCTCGCTCCTCCTCCCTCTCTTCCTCTTCCTCTTCCTCCAATCTTGTCGGCTCTCCACCTTGGCGCTACCCAGCCTCGCCAAACGAGCGTCCCTTTCCGTCGAGGACCCTGGCGACGTCCTCGTCTCCCCCTCTGGCGTCTTCTCCGCTGGCTTCTTCCCTGTCGGCGACAACGCCTACGGCTTTGCCGTCTGGTTTAGCGACCCCCCATCCTCCGGCGCCACCTGCACCCCCGTCTGGATGGCCAACCACGAGGCCCCCGTCAACGGCCGACGCTCCACCTTATCCCTCCTCGACTCGGGCAACCTCGTCCTCACCGACGCTGGCTATGCCGGCGCCGAGGTCTGGTCTTCCGGCACCAGCTCCCCCTCCGCCACCGAGCTCCGCCTCAATGACACTGGGAACCTCTTCCTCACCAACGGCAGCGGCGGCGTCCTGTGGCAGAGCTTCGACTCGCCGACCGACACCCTCCTCCCTCAGCAGCCCTTCACTGGAAACACATTCCTGATCTCCGCTCGGAGCCGGTACAACTACTCGACCGGGTTCTACAACATTTACTTCGACAACGACAATGTCCTCCGCCTCCTCTTCGACGGCCCGTCGATCTCGGGCGTCTACTGGCCGTACCCGTGGTTCCTGAGCAATCAGCTTGGCCGATTCCTTTACAACAGCAGCCACATCGCTGTGCTCGACCCACTCGGCCGCTTCCAGTCCTCCAACAACTACTCGTTCTACACCTCCGATTACGGCGTCGCGGCTATGCAGAGAAGGATGACCCTCGATTTTGATGGCAACTTGCGGGTCTACAGCCGCGAGCTGGGTTCGACCGTCTGGGCCGTGACGTGGGAAGCGCTCAGCAACATCCCTTGCTTCATCCACGGCGTGTGCGGCAACAACAGCCTCTGCAGCTACGACCCGACCAAGGGTCGGAGCTGCTCCTGTGTGCCTGGGTACGTTCCTAAGGTCCCGGGCGACTGGTCGGCTGGTTGCGTGCCCGATTTCACCTTCTCCGACGGGTGCGTCACCGACGAGATTCGGTTCGTGAAGCTCCTGTACGTGGATTTCTATGGCTACGACTACAACACCATCTTTAACACCACTCTCGAGAAGTGCCGGCAGACTTGCCTGAACCTGTGCAACTGCCGAGGATTCCAGTACATCGAGTCGGGCTCCGGCGGCACCTTTGATTGCTACCCCAAGATCGAGCTCCTTAATGGCCACAACTTGCCCAGCTTCGCGGGCGAGTTCTTCATCAAGGTCCCCAAGAATAAGACCTTCACCGTGGACCAGCTGGTGAAGGGGATTCAGTACACTTGCCCTCCTACCCCGGAGGTGAAGGTCTTGGACAGGACTTACTCCAAGAAACGCAAAAACAGGCCTTTGAACTTCATGCTTTGGCTTGCCTGCGTGGTGGGAGGGATCGAGATCGTGGTGGTGTTCTTGGTGTGGTTCTTCCTGATCAAGAACCAGCAAGACGTCACTTCCGCGCACCAGAGCCACCTCAATGCCGCAACCAGGTTCAAGCGGTTCACCTACAACGAGCTCAAGAAGGCAACGAGGAATTTCAGCAAGGAGATCGGGAGAGGCGCAGGCGGGATCGTGTACAAGGCCGTATTGCCAGATGATCGGGTCGTCACAGTGAAGTTGCTCAGCAATGCCACAACTGGAGAGGCCGATTTTCTGGCCGAGGCTAGCACGATCGGGAGGGTGAACCACATAAATTTGATCGGGATGTTGGGTTACTGTGCCGAGGGAAATCACAGGCTATTGGTGTACGAGTTCATGGAACGCGGATCACTGGCACAGAACTTGTCGTCACCTGAGCTTCATTGGAAGAGGCGGTTCGACATCGCGGTAGGCACCGCAAAAGGGTTTAGCTTATCTCCACGAGGAGTGCTTGGAGTGGGTTCTGCATTGCGACGTGAAGCCTCAGAACATACTCTTAGACTCCGACTACCAACCCAAAGTTGCGGATTTTGGGCTTTCCAAGCTAATGGACCGAGGGAAGGTGACGAATTCCGGATTCTCGAGAATTAGAGGAACCCGAGGGTACATGGCTCCCGACTGGGTCTCAAATCTGCCCATCACATCCAAGGTGGACGTCTATAGCTACGGGATTGTCATGTTAGAGATGGTGACCGGAATTAGCCCAACGACGAGTGTCGACTCATTGGAGAGTGGAGGGGATGCCAAGCAAATCCAGCTTGTCCCGTGGGTGAGGAATAAGATGAAGGGACTCGGTCGGACGGAGTCCCGTCTGGAAGAGATGGTGCATCCTGCGCTCAGGGGCGATTACAACTTGAAGCAAATGGAGGTCTTGATCGAGGTCGCGCTCAAGTGCGTGGAGGAAGATAAAAACACCAGACCCACCATGAGCCAAGTGGTGGAAATACTTCTTAGGCATGAGAATGATAGTTAGATTAGGGTGCAAGTGAAGTGAGATTGATTCGGGTGCTATTTCTCTGGTCACACGTGATGGGCTTCTTAAATTTGTTAAATTTCCAATGGCTTGGCATTATCTCATTCTTTGAAATTAGGAAATTTGTTGACACCTGATTTTAGTTGGTAGGTCACATAATAAGATTAAGGATTTTTTATTGCAACATGGCCCATTTCCTAGGGTAAAAAGAGTGATTTAAGTGTTTTTCAACATTTTTCTGATTTCATCACATTTTATTTAAACTTAGACATTAATTCGTTCAATAATACACGGTTTACCTTTGAATTGATTTTGGTCAACCCCTAATATCAACCTGTCAACATTTTTTCAAAAATCTGAAAACTTCAAAAAATCATCAATTCCATTATTTTCAAGCTTAGAGTGGGTTCGTTTCACGGAGAACATTTTCCTTATTTTCTTGCATTTAGTTCGTTTAGAAAAATGAGTCAGCAAAGAATGTTCTTATAGTCAACAAAAAAATGTTTTCCTACCAAAACTTGTGCTCCCAATCTAAGGGTCATCGATCAATGAAAAGTTTATTCTTATAAATTAATTTTTCTAAAATTCGAATATTTACTTATTTATGTTTGATTTTTTTTTTTCTTTCCTTTTCCTTTTCTTTTGTTTTTCCTTCTTTTCTCTTTTCTTTCTTTTCCTTTCTCCTTCTTCCCCCTTCTTCCTTCGTCGGCCGTGTGCCTCCACGTCTATCAGCACCCCGACAAGTAGCCAAGACACAGACCAGCAAGCTCAAGCCCTCGCCAATCTAGGCAAGCCCAAGCTCGCCAGCTCGAGCTCTATCGAGATCGACAAGCTCACGGCTCACCCTATCTCGGTGAGGCAAAGCTTGCTTGTGGCTGTCGCTACTCGGTAGCGATAGAGGAAGAGAGAAATTGAAAAGGAAAGAAAAAAAAAGAAAATTTAAAATAATTTAAAAAATCAATTTTTGAAAAAATAAAATATAAATATAAAAAATAAAAATAAAATAGTTAAAAACTTGAATTTTTTTAGAAATTTAAAAATTTAAAAATTCGAACTTATTTTTGCCTAAAATAAAGTAATGAGATTGAGATCATCTTCCAATAATATTTAAACATCATAAAATATTTTTAATTATATATTACTAAACAAAGGAAAATTAATCGTATTCCTGGAAAATGTTTTACCATAAGGTATTTTCATATATCATTGAGTTTTTCGCGACAAAAACACACCCTAATTAGACTTGTAATTAATAGTTTTCACAAAAAATGACTAGAAACTGACTTTTCAATCAAATCGAGAATTTTGACCATCAATCAGCAAATTTTAAATCATTTTTTAGGATAATTTCCTTCATGGCATTTGATCTAGAGTCATAACACATTGAAATTCAAGCCAATTTTAAGAAATCGGGCTTGAGACAGGTGGACCAATTCTCAAGTGAGCCCTATCGGTCCTTCATAAATAATGCTAATTAAACCTATTGAAATTTGATTAAACCAAATCAACTCAATTCCAAAGTCAATTTTGGCAAAATCATGGAAATTTGGCATAATTTGACTGAAACCACGAACTTTGCACCAATAGGGTCAAGCCAAAAAAGAAACCAGGCCTTGATCCAACTGGGCTCGATTTAGGAGCCCGGTCATGATCACGGCCTAGGATAGGACTTGGTCTCTATTCTCGAGTTGGGTTTAAGAACTTGGCCCGACCTAGGTCTGGTTTTTAATATTTAAAAATAATAAATATTAAAAATTGTTATGAAATACATGAATGAATATTCATTATATTCATCTTATCTAATGTACTTATTATGGTACATTTGTATCATACATTCTAAGTACATCTCCATATACAATTAATGTTCTCTCCCTATCCAATACATGTATTATTTGATACATTGATATTAATGATAAGTACATCATTGTTTTCTTATAAATAGGAGCTTAGTTTTTGTCATAGATATAACAATGATATACTAGAAATAAAATCTCCTCCTCTGACTTTCTCTACTATCTTTAGTGTTTACCTACTTTCTCTTCTCAATCTCTTTATTTTCTCTATTACATATTTCCAACGCAATATTTTACAACACATTATCAGTACAAAAATCTACCGACTGAGTAAGTAATTTTTGCAAGGTGGGTACACTTTTATTAATCAACTTATACTTCATCTTCTCCTATCAATTCTTCATTTTTATTTTTCTTGGCCCGAAGCCAATTTCAAATCTAAAAGTATCCTTCTACTCCTAAAGTAGCGGTTGATATTTAGAAATCCTTTTAATTAATTTAATGATTTATTTTTGCAAGGATTATGACAAATATTGAAAAGCCCAAATTCCACATCCTGGAAGTGAGTGGAAAGAATTATCTATCCTAGTGGTGCCTTGACATGGAAATGCACCTCCAAGTGCAAGGTCTCGCTAATACAATTACAGAGGATGGAATCTCAAATGTAAAAAATAAAGCAAATGCGCTGATTTTTATTCGCCATCATTTGCATGAGAGCCTGCAGACTCAATATTTATCCGTTCGAGATCCTCAAATCTTGTGGAGAAGGTTGAAGGATAGGTATGATCATACCAAGACCGTTATCCTTCCCCAAGCACAATATGACTGGCAAAATCTCATATTACAAGATTTTAAATCAATGTCTGACTATAACTCCGCTTTATTTGATATTGTTTCTCGGCTTGAGTTATGTGGTATCAAACTCGTTGATGCAAAATTGTTAGAGAAAACTTTCTTCACCTTCCATGCTTCGAATATTGTATTGCAACAACAATACTGGCAACGTCAGTTTGCCACAGACTCTGAATTAATTTTTATGCTTCTCACTGCTAAGCAAACTAATGAATTGCTGCTAAAAAATCATGATCTTAGACCTGCTGGCTCAAAAGCATTGCCTAAAGCACATACTAACTTCGAGAAAAATACTAGCCATTTTAAGGGCTATAAGTGCAGGCAAGAACATCATCCTAGAAGGGATGGCAAGAAATTTAACCGCCCTAGGAAATCTAACTTTGGCCCGAATCATGGCAAAGAAAAGAAGCAAAATAATGTGATTAATGAAAATACTTGTCATCGCTGTGGTATGACTAGGCACTGGTCACGTACTTGTCGTACGCCAAAGATTTGTTGATCTATACCAGGCATCTTTAAAAAATACGGGCAAGCGTGATGAATCTCATGCCATTGAAATCAATCCTACTGCCATAACCATTGTTGAGACCAACAATATCTCTGTTGGTGGGACTACTCTTGCTCCTGAAGTAGCAAATGCATCCCTAGATGCCTCTGATTCCTTTGAGGACCTCTGATTACTTTGATGAGGCAGTAGATTGGTGGATGATAATTTGAACTTTGAATTATATGATTTTAATAATTTCTTTTTTTAGTTGTTTTGCTTTAAATGTATTACTTTTTATTATTCTTTAATATGGTTATGAAATGCTTATGAACCTTATATAATATTTATTTTGAAATTTTATTTGACTCTATAACTAATATGCAAATTTTATGATACTTGACACCTGAAGTTGTCAACATAAATGCAAATGGAAAATACCGAGAAAAATGAAGATGTTTGTTTGCTTGATAGTACAACAACACATACTATATTTCGTAGTAGACACTTTTTCTCAAGTATGACATTGCGTAAGACACAAATCCATACAATATCAGGTCCTGTTCCGATTATTGATGGTTTTAGGAATGTCACAATCGTTTTGCCAAATGACATCATCCTGCATATTGAGAATGCATTTCTAAGCATTAGATCAAAAATGAATCTGCTCAGTTTCAAATATACGCGCCGTAATAGGTACTGTATTAAGACTATTTATAAGCAAAATAAGGAATATATTGCCATTTTCTCTTATAAGATGGGCTTGAAGACCATCTATGAGAAGCTAGAAGCTTCTTCTATGGGTTTGTATTGTGTCATGATTAAAGCTATTGAAACATATGCCACCACATCCTGGAAATTGGTAAACCCTGATCAGTTTGGATTGCGGCATGATCGCCCTGGTCACCCTGGCGCTTCAATAATGCATAGAATAATTCAAAATACAAAATGGCACTCTTTAAAGGATACAAAGGTATTGTTGTCCAAAGATTATAATTGTGAGGCTTGCTCACAAGGAAAGCTCATTATCAAACCTTCTATAACAAAGGTTAATCTTAAATCCCCTTTATTCTTGCAAAAAATTCAAGGTGATATTTGTGGACCAATACAACCATCAAGTTGACCATTTCGATATTTTATGGTACTAGTGGACGCATCCTGTAGATGGTCCCATGTTTGCATATTATCTACGCGCAATGTCACATTTGCACATTTACTTGCGCAGATTATAAAGCTCCGAGGCATAATTCCCTGATTATCCAATTAAGAGCATAATTATGGATAATGCTGGTGAATTTACATTTGATACCTATTGTGCTTCACTCGGAATCGAGGTTGAGCATCCAATTGCATATGTTCATACCCAAAATGGATTGGCAAAATCATTGATTAAACATATCCAAATAATTGTCCGCACTCTATTATTAAGAACAAATCTCAACGATACAACATGGGGTCATGCAGTTTTGCATGCGACAGCTCTAATAAGATTATGTCCCACTGCTAGTCTTTTACAATCTCCCCTTCAAATGGTTCTTGGTTATAAACAAAATATTTCACATTTATGCACTGCAAAAAAGAACGAAAATGGGCCCCCAACGCCGTTTGAGCATTTATGTTGGGTTTAATTCACTATTTATTATTAGGTTCTTAGAACCAACTACCGGTGATCTTTTTACTGCTAGATTTGCAGATTGTCATTCCAATGAGACTAGATTTCCATCAATTAGGATACCTACAACTTCCATGATTGCAAAACAAAAACCAGTTAAGGTTTTCTCCTAAAATGAGAAAAATTTATCTCAATTAAACCTAAGGACTCCTGAATATGAAAACAAGGTGCAACGCATAATCTATTTACAAGCTATGGCCAATAGACTTCCTAACGCATTTAATGATACTACTAAGGTAACGAAGTCTCATATTTCAGCTGCAAATGCTCCAGCTAGGATAGCTGTTTCCAAAGGATAAGCTAAAATGGATCAAAATCCCTCCCACTTGAAGCGTGGTAAACCGATAGGATCAAAAGATACTACTTCTCAAAAACGAATGGGAAAGAATTAGGAATTCGCTCCAAAAGAGCATGGCATTGTGCTCGCTTCCAAAGAGTTTATTGCCCTGAAGAGGCGCAAACCCATGAAAGGAACACCAACCCTGGAAATACTGAGAACTCCATTACATATTGTAATGAGATTTGGGATCGAAATGAAATCATCATTGATGATATTTTTGCATTCTCAGTTGCTCATAAAATTATGGATGACGATTGTGAGCCACAATCTATTATTGAATGTTGTCAAAGGCAAGATTGGCCTAAGTGGTAGGAAACAATTAAGGCTGAATTAGCTTCCCAAGCTAAACGAGAGGTTTTTGGACCCGTAACTCGTATCACCGATAATGTAAAGCTCGTTGGATATAAATGGGTAATTGTTTGGAAATGAAATGAGAAAAACGAGGTTGTTAGGTATAAAGCTTGACTCATTGCCTAAGGATTCTCCCAGAGACCTGAGATTAATTATAATGATACATATTCACCTGTGATGAATATTATTACATTTCATTTTCTCATTAACCTAGTAATCTCTGAAAGATTGGAAATGCGTCTTACGGACGTTGTGACGCAATATTTATATGACTCATTAGACTCTGATATTTATATAAAAATTCCCGAGGGATTCAAAATGCCTGAAGCATACACTCCCCGCAATTTATTCTCAATAAAATTGCAAATATCATTGTACGGGTTAAAGCAATCCGGTCACATGTGGTGTCAATGCCTAAGTGAGTATCTAATTAAGGAAATGTATAAAAATGATCATATATGCCCATGTGTGTTTATTAAGAAATCAGAAACCGGATTTGCTATTGTAGCAGTTTATGTCAACGATATAAATTTAATTGGAACTCCAAAAGAGTTAGCTAAAACTGTTGAGTATTTAAAAAATGAGTTTAAAGTTAAAGATTTGGGTAAAACCAAACTTTGTATTAGTCTAGAGCTTGAGCATAAAGCAAATGGAATAATCGTCCATCAATTAGCATACATTGAAAGATTGTTTAAACGCTTCAACATGAACAAAGCTCATCCATTGAGTACCTCTATGGTTGTAAGGTCTCTAGATCTCCAAAATGACCCATTTCTTCCTAGAGAATCTGATGAAGAGATACTTGGTCCTGAAGTACTATATCTCAATACAATTGGGGTTTTGATGTACTTGGCACAATGTACGAGACCAAATATCGCTTTTGCGGTAAATTTATTAGTACGTTTTAGTTCTGAGCCAACTCGAAAACACTGGAATGTAGTAAAACATATTTTCCGTTATCTCCGAGGAATTATAGATTTGGGATTATATTATTTCAAGGATTTCACTAACTCTGATTTAGTTGAATATGCTGATGCTAGATATAGATCTGATCCACATAAAGCTCTCTCTCAAACCAAGTATTTATTTTGTTATAACGGCAACACTATTTCTTGGCATTCTACGAAGCAATCGCTAGTAGCTACATCCTCTAACCACTCTGAAATTATTGCTTTATATGAAGTTGGAAGAGAGTGTGTTTGATTAAGATCTGTTAAAACGCATATTCATATTTCTTCTTAGTGGATTCATGCCATTACTTCGTTGATCGCTAGTTGACTTGTGTGCTAAAATCGAAATGTTCAATTACCCTTGTTCGTGGATGCTTTGATTGCTTTTCAATTACATATATGCATGTTCTTCGGTGGTTAGCTTAGGCAGGAAATTATAATTTAATTAGGGATAATGATATTAGTCTACTGCTTTACGAACACAAATGGAGGTTAACGATAAGTATTATTTTTCCCCAGTTTGATTAGGAGGTGATTGAATTGATGATGAAATGTTCTTTTCAATCTTGATTAGGAAGGTATGATCTTTCAGCGAGTAGATTAGAAGGATAATTATAGTATAATTAGGAATCAAAGATGTTATCTTACTACTTTACAAATGCAAAACATTCATTCCCTTCAATTAATAAATCCCTAGTTTGATTAGGAAGTGGTTGGAGTTAATCGATTGCTTGTTGGTTTGTTGAATAATGAGTGAACTAAGCTTACCTTAAATAGAATCTAGTCTCTAATTTCAGACTTATGGTGGTTCATGTCCCAAGGCTTAAAAACGTGACCATGTATTTTATTTGCCTGATGAGTATCAAGTTTTCTTTCTCATACCTTACTACAAGTCCTTATGATATTCGTGTGCCTAATGCTTGCACTTTCAATACTTAGTTGTTGTATTACCACATTGCATTTCGATAACTTGTTTGTTAATTTTCTTTCTAGAATGGTTAGGACTAGTTTAGGATTATAATAAACCCCTAGCGAATATATGCATGATCACTTGGCGACTTTGATATCTTAGGGTCATAATTGGTAAAAATGCGCTTGCCTACTTCGACAATAACCTCCAAGTTAGTGGCACCACAAGGGTTTTAATAGTAACATTAGCATAATCAAGTCCCCGAGCTTAAAAAAATTTGGTTGTGGAGGAATCGATACGACACTTCCATGTCTTGATTGGTTTCTAACAGACCCTAAATAAGTTAGTGGCGACTCCAAGATTTTTACTTAGGCTATTAAAGAATTAAAAAATGAAAAATCTAACATCGCATGAGGTATGGGTTTTGGAAAGCCTACAGTTTTAATTGATGGTCTATTTGGGGTTGACATTTGATGGACTATTTGGACCATCATTTTAATGAATCGTTTGGACCGTCTTTCAAGCAATACTTCTAGACTCTTTCCCAGAAATTGAATTTTTGGGAGGATCACGTAAACAATGCCTTGTTATTAAGTCTTTGGTCATGAACCCCCAAAAACTAGAGATTATAAACTAATCCTATCTATGGTGCATCTAAATCTATGCATATTATGATGATGAAACTAATCCAAGATATTTTAACCATTTATTAAAAGGTGATGCTAAGTCTAATTTGATTTTATTAATCAAAATTTAAGCTAGATTATTTGTTAAAGGTTAAACCAGATAAGTAAAGTAGGAGTGCCATAATTTTCATATGACGTTTGCTTGAGTGCCATAATTTTTTTCGCTTATTTAAGTGCCACAGATTTGAAAAATCGATAAGTTAAGTGCCATCGGTGATTTATTTAATTTGACATGGACGCCGGTCATCCTATATAGCATCATCACTGCCAACATGGACAATTTTTATAATTTTTTTGCTCACTTATATACCACAAATTTGAAAAGTTGATCACTTAAGTATTATCTACAATTTGCTTTCCTTGTAAATCTACTGTCGACCTACCATAGATGTGGTGAGAGCCTTCGTGCCCTCGCCTGCGGTCAACTAGGCCATCGTAGCCTTACCTCGAAGGCCCTTGCCCATAGTCGATGATGGCCTTGCTCAGGGCCTTCGCAGCACTATTGGTTGAGAGTGAGGCCTTTGTGCCTAGCTCACAGAAAAGAAAAAACAACGGAAAAAAGATAAATAAAAACTAAAAAAATTATTTTAAGAAAATACAAAAAAATCCAAATAGGATAATTTGTTGGAAATGACACTCAAATGATCGATTTTATTTCAATGTGACACTTAAGTAAGCCAAGAAAAATTTATGGCACTCAACTAAGTGCTGTGTGAAAATTATGACACTTTTGTTATACTTGTCTCAAGTCTAAATTAACCTAAGTTCATTAACTAAACTAGCCTACTTAAATCCAAGCTAACACTAATTAAACTCCTTGAGACGCCACCTTAGCTCTAGTCACTAATCTTCAAGCTCTCGGCCGCCACTATCATCATCAGTTTCCACCATCCATTTCATATAATTCATACATTCACTCAAAATAAATCATCAATAGACTTGTACAAATCGCTCAAGAAATTTGGCTTGGGAATTTGATTTCTCCCATGCCACTTGATTAGCCCCACCACCTTCTAATCAAATTAGGGGTTCACTCATTAAAGTCAATGGTTATTAACCCCATTTGTGTTAACAAAGCAGTTATAGGTTAACGTCATTAATCTCTAACTAGATTCTAATTTCCCATCTAAACTACCCGCCAAAGGACATGCATATGTAGTCTATCATACACCTAATCATCCACATGCAAGGCCAACTAAATCATGCAATTAGGCTAATTAGCCTTAGGAGTCAAGCAAACAATTAGTGAACCAAAAGTGTCACTTCTAAATTTTTTTCCTCATCTGCCTGATTATGTTTTAATTTGATTAAGGGCCTTAATGATGTCAAAATTGAATGAAATTAGTGGCAATTGAAAGCTTAGAGAGTGCGGTTTAATGTTCATTAAGATCGTTTTCCCAATTGTGAGCCAAATTTCTCAATTTAACCCAACTACCCTGAATCAGACTCGGTTATGATTCGACTTTTGAAAAATATGGGAAAATTTTTTAAGGAGCTAAATACTCACCAAATTTAACAAACAACTAGCCCTGCATGTTATCTTCAAATTTCATGCTTTTAAGATTTTGCAAATAAGCCCCCATCTTAGACAAAATTAAATATTTTCCCAAGGATTCAAATGTAAACAATTTTGTAGACTAGTAAGGAACTTGTCCTATTCATTGCAAAAATGACCCCCTAGAGTATAAAAAAAATATATGAAACATTGCAAATCTACAATTAAGGTCCTTCTCCACAACTTTTGTTTTTTAACTTTTTGCAAAAAAAGACATCCAAGTTCCTCAAAATTGCAAAATACGTCCAAAGCACACGGGAATAAATTTTTCACATCAAACATTTTACTAGATTGAGCTCATACCTTTTTGGACCAAATAAACTCTGACTTTTACAAGTTTTATATAATGAAAAAGCTTATGATCTTATTGGCTAAAACTGTTGTTTTAGACAATTTTTTGAAATTTGAAACCCAAAAAAAAAAAAAAAAAAAAAAAAAAATAGATAAACACTTGTAAGTTTTTTAAACTTGAGTTTTTCAGAAAAAGCTTTGAATCTTCAAACTCAAATTCAAGTATACCCAAGCATATTCAAACACATTCAACCTATTCTCCAGAACAATAGTATATCTTTAACATGCTCTCAAGAACATTTATCAATTTCTTCAAACATTTAACATCAAGCATATCCTAATCTACTCATACATTAATGAAATGATTCAGAAAACATCATCAAATCACTCCTAATCAACATTCACCTAACTTGAGATCATCCTAAACTAAGAAATTATCAAAATGAACATTGAGGACTACATAAGGTCATTTGGTCAAACATGAACTTAGGGTAGAATTATATAAATTCAAGCAATAAACTAAACTAGGTTAATTTCCCAAGAATAACTATCCTAACATAATTATACTAATAAAAACGACATGCAATTCGGCCAAATCAACTTCTATAGACAAGTAAAGCATTCAGCTATCCTAGAAAATTATGATCTCAAAACTTCTTAACATGCAATAGAACATCTATTCTATGAAACTAGTACTAATATATGATCTAACTTCTAACTGTTAGAATTGAATATAGATCGAAGATTTTCCTTCAACTTTGAACTATGTTCATCCTGTCATCTTTGGATGATCACATGAAATTGATGACTAAAGCATTATTGGACCTACCTTTGATTATTGGAATTGGGTAAGCAATCTCAAAATTGATCAAAACTCAAGGAAACAACGATCAACAAAACCTTATGGACACAATGGGAAGCTCAATTGCAAGAGTTGATTTGCAAGGAATGGTTGGAAGGAAATCGGAATTGATGAAACTGCAATAAGGAAGAGACTCCAATGTGAAGCACAGCCTTTGGTCGAGAGAGAGAGAGAGAGAGAGAGAGAGAGAGAGAGAGAGAGAGAGAGAGAGAGAGAGTATGTGGAACCAAAAATTTTAGCGAGAAAGAGTTGTGTGTGTAGTGAATGGCACTTAATGTGAGAGGAAGACAATGTATCTTGCATTTTGATGGGAAAAATTCGAATATATGATGCAATCTTAGCCTTTGATTGATCTTATGGCTCATGTTGATCCCTTAATGACTAAGACAACTCCATATTGGCTGCAATTTTAACACATGGATAGATGGCTTTCCACTTTAGATGCTGGGATTAAGAGGCTAATGAATGCTTTTAATTTGCAATCTAATGACATGGCAAGGGTGATTTAGTAATTTTAGGTCAATGGCAATTTTGTAACTTTTTCAATGAAAGGAGAGAGGGGGCTGGCCATGCTTGATATTTTTGCCCAATGGGCCAAACTTAATGGGTTTGGTTCAGTTTCAGGGTCACTCGGGACCAACTGAATATTTTTTGTCTCATCTTGTCTGTTCTTTAAAAGGACAAATATACTATTTCAAATTATATATCCATCAATAATGTGACATTAGGCAGTCAAACTATGAATACTAATGCATATCAAATATAAATATAAGTAAGTAACAATGGATATTTCATATTTGCTAAAAGCAACAAATCATAAAAACATACTATGCAGGGGAACAGAGGCAAGCAAAGCCAAGGCGAGTGATGAGTTTTTTTTTTTGTCAAATAAGAGTTGGGTTTCTTTCTATTTTCTAACTTACAAGGCAAATTGAACTATGAAGAGAATAGAGAAGGAGGCATTAGGGGTTTAGAGTAGACAAAAGCTTATAATATAATATATAATATATCATATATTATCATATGTACAAGGTTGATCCGGATTGGACCAACCTTAAACTTCCAAGTTCGATGACTAATAGGGGTGATCGAGTCCAAGGTGGGTAGGGTTTAAAACTAGACCCTATACTTGACCATGTTTGTATTGGACCCTGTACCTGACTCACCCTGTTTTTCCAGTTCGGTTCTAGGGTCAACTTTATTTCCATTGGAACTTGTTTTGCAATCTTTTGATATCCTATACGATTTCGAATTTTATATTAATATGCAAGAAAATAACGTAATCCTCATAATTTGTATTGAAACATTAAGCACTTGTAATAAATATATACGTGAACTATTTAACTAAACGAAAAATTAAGGATCCACAAGACAAATTATAATAAAGAAAATCATAAGGCAGAGAATTAGCAATAAACATGGGTTTAATATTAGTCTTATTTCTACAACTACTATATGAAGCTACTCATTTATGCAAGCATAACTCTTCATACAAAAGAGAAATTAAGCGAGCCAATCCACGTGGTACACAAGAATTTGGCGGCGACAAACACCGTCCGTCCGTCGGACGATGCGAGAGCGAGCCGGTGAGCGAGGGAAGCAAGTGAGGAAGAGGAATGACGAAGGGGGAGTGCCGTGCGTGTTTGAGAGAGTCAAGAGGAAAAACGCTATGTGATTGTCGGAGTAAGAATAAAAATCAGGGGAAAAAATAAGATTTTGGACCTCTATTTACAAAACCAGTTCCCAAACCGATTCCAATACCGGTCCGGGAACCAGTTCCCGGGTGGGTAATCACTTGGAACCGGTTCCCGAACCAGTTTAAATTAGTTCCGAATTTTGGGAACAGGTTCCCGACCCTATTTTCCAGATGGGCTAGTCCAGTTCTTTGGTATACCCGATCCAGTTGCACATCCCTAATGGCTAACTCACATAGTACAAGGTCCAAAGATCTCGAGATCAAGCACTAGCCCAATCCCTCTAGGAACTGGACCAGGATCGGCTGGGTTGGGCTAGTCCACAATTGACTTTGGATCGATACTCACCACTGATAACTATGAAACATTGATCAAACATCTTTTTTAAAAAGGAGCACTCATTTTGACAACTGTAATTACTGTGGAAAAAGATATGTCAAACATGTAAGTTATGGCTCTTGATTTAATATGTATTTATACATGGAGGAACTCCCAACAAAGAAGCATCATCACTAACACCAACTTTTCGGATTGTTATCAAGTCAGTACCAACATGCCCAATTACTTAATTCGATAGGAAGAATCGAGGCATGATGTAGTACCAAAAAAAATTAGAACATGTAAACAAATGAAAAGGAGCCAATGTCGTGAATGATTAGACTCGGGTCACAGGAGAGCCCACAAAGTTTCAAATCTCACTTAACGATTAAGAGTCAAGTGCCAACCGCCAATTGAGTGACAATAACTGGGAAGAAAAAAAAGATGAATTGATGAACATGCAATAAACTATTTGGTCATTTAAAATTTGAAGAGCATTAGCTTTGTTTAACAGAAATTCTTTAATTCGATTCTACACTAGCCATCGCCAGCTATGTCGATATATATACTTATAATTTTAGAAATTAAGAGAATATCAAAATTAATAATTATAAAGGTGGCTCACCAAGACGAGATTACATGGCTTGTATATTGTCTAGAAGACGTACACGTTAGGTGCATTGGATAGAGAAAGAGATATGATCATGGATAATTGATTATATTAACCCCGTTTTGACTTTAATGACAAGTTGAAAATTGAGTTGTATTTTTCAATAAATCATTAATTATCTTATGATGATTTAATAGGAATACTTATAATGGGAATACTGAACACTAGTGGATGGGATCAATGAAGAAACGAGAGATAGAGTTGGACTTGGAAAACTGTCTCGCGGGTCAAAACCAAATCAAGCGGGCTAATAAAATCATATCCATAAGTTAGTGGGTCCAAAGTCAAGTCGGCCTAAATTTTTAAGTCCGGTCCAATCGAATGTTTCTTGCCAAGGGGGCTAGATACTGGCATATACGTTTGGTCCAAGTTCACGCTTGCGCGCATAAGTGGAGTCACGCACCCCACATGGGAAAATGGTTCCGTTGATCGATAACATCGCCAGGTAAGTGTTTTGGCAAAATTCTTGAAAGCATCATGTGTACTTGGAAAATTAACTTACAAATGACTCATGACTAAACCAAAAGTAGGACTGCGGTGCCTGAAAAAGGCATGTTAGGATGCTAATCCGTCCCGTGTAACTGACTCATGGACCTAAGATCTCTAGATTGCCTTTGACTAATTCCTTCACGCATGCAATGAGTTGGTTTGATTTCCCCTACACTACTTGAGATCCAATCGGTCTAGGTTTACCTAAATTGATCGGGGCGACTCTAGTCTAGTATTTTAGTTTGTAGTCAAATTTTATTTTGTAAATTATTCGAACTTAGGATTTTGGAAGATCTTAGAATCCAAGGCAATCCTAACTAGCAACTCCTGGTTTGCAAAATTAGAGGTGCTCTATCTGATTGGAAGAGAGAGGAGCTAGGTTCTTTAATGACAGCTTATTAGCCGTTTCATTTATCTTTACCAAAGTGCCACCTTATAAATGATGAAAAGACCTATATCTAGATTGACTTGTACTTTATGCTTAGAGAAAATATTAAGGAATAAGCAATTTGATTGATATTTTTTAATTCGAGACACCTGAAATTTTCGTTATATACAAAATTTGACACATAGACTTAGCTATAATTTTTTCATGACTTTTTGGCTAAAAAAATAGAAATGGAAATCAAATAAAATTCATTTTGGTATTTGTGTTATTTTAGGTTGTTGCTTAACCCCTGAGTTCTATAGTATTTCTCTGCTATATTATAAATTCGGGATTATTGTATCTTATCAGCGCCTACAAATATCATATATCAAAGTAAAATCATTAACGATAATTATTCATAATCGCTTTTAATTAACACATGGTCGTGCCGCGTCTCAAGGCCCTCGCCCAGGCCCAACTCGCCCACTGATTCGGAACCGAATTTTTGTCTTGGCCCACCTCATGGTCCTAAACCTTCATCCAATATTCCAAAATCGCAAAAGTTAAAACCTATCAGCCAACGTGCGAGAACAAATTCTGCTAGTGCAAGCTACTATCTTCTCATAAAGGCTTTTGGTCATGTTTTTATACCATTTCAAAATTATTTGTCTCATCTTTTATACATCATTGATGGAGACATCTTATATCAGTTGATAATGCTGACTTTGATTGAACTTTTTATGAAAAAATTGGCTTATGATTTTCGATCTTCAATTTTCCATTTAATAAATTACCAACGCCTCTAAAGTTTGCTAATGAAACATGCATATGATACGATCATGAGATTCCATAGTAATTTCACCATCCCATATCATTTGTTAAAAGTTCATTGTTATCATGACCATCGCTTACTCTAGTTACCAAGCAATAAAAGCAAAATTCAAAATTGAATATCAAATTATATCAAGTAGATTCAATTTGTATATATTTTTAGCAATTGTATTATTTTGATACTCAACCTTCCCATTATTAAAAACTTTTCACTATCAATGATCAGGCCTTATGTATACTATAACTTGAAATGTAAAAAGAAGAAGAAGCAAAAACTACTTTAAATTAGCTAGATTGTAGCTATAAAGAAAAATTCGAAAAATGCCCCCAACTCAAGAACATCCTACACCTACACGTCAAATGGGCAAATTTTAAATTGAAATCATGGTCAATGACTATATTTTGCCGAATAGTTAACCGCAGCATTTAATGAGAACTTTTTATCTTTTACTTTTTTTGGCCGTTCGCTCTTTGATGAGTTAAAAAAAAAAAAAAAAAAAAAGACCGAATAGGCTCCAATTTTGACTATTTTTCTAATTGATACTTCGATATTGCGTGCAAAAAGCAACCAACCAGACCGGGCCACTCTCGATTGGGGCAAACAATCTATTTCTAATATGCTTTTTAACTTCTCGGGGAAGCGACCCTATGGACACGTGGCACCCGTTTGTCTAGACCCGATTGCGTCTCTCCTCAAGTATCCACGTTAGGACAAGCAGCCACCTGTCAAAACGAGGGATTTTATTATCGTGTGGATGCGGCAGAGTGTCCACGTTAGGTGACTGCCGCATTGTTTGACGTTGACCTGATCTTCATCCGCCTCGGCCCCATAATGCCCGGACCTTCCATTAAACATTGCAATTGTTACCTAATTCTGCTGCCTTCACGACAATCATATCAGTCTTGACTTGGACTTATGAATGTCTCGGTGCCATCCATCGATGCGTGGGGAGATAAATGCAAATGTAGAGATGACGGTGGAGGGTGTCATGTCTTGGACTTGCAAAAGTGGGCGCCGAAAATCCATAGAAAGAAAAGTCTGAAATTCGAGATCTCAAACCAAGCATAGTTACTCTAGTTTTAACACTGGAAGAGAAATTTCAAAGGAAAAAAAAGAGTGAAAGGTCATCCTCAAACACTTTAACAGATTGGTGACAACGGCGAGGGAGGCATGGAAGTCGGGCTCAAAGGTGGCTATGAGTAGCAAGAGAGATAGATAGATAAATGCTAAATAGGATTACTTCACAAGCCTTAACAATATCCTGTAGAAGTCAATCGGAAATACAATGGTGTTTTTGATACTTATGTTGACATACCTATTTTAAAAGAAAGATACTGTGATATGGAAGTTGTAAAATCGAGTAATTTACTAGGTCAATATAAGAGTTCACTAGTTATTATTGTTGTTGCGCAAGTCGTCATGTCAATTATTTTTTTTTAACATTCAGATTAGTTAGTTATTAAAGTGAGTTTGTGGAAAATAAAATCAGAACCAAACTATCCATCGATGAGTTGGTCTCCGATCTTAATAACTAGCAACGCGACCTAAAAGCAAGTTAAAACCGACAGGGACCTCCCTCGTAATTTGTCCCTTTTCTGGACATGGCAATCCATATTTCACGATAAGCAACGTCCAGAGAGATCAATCCAAAATATCATCTTTCGACCATTTACCAATGCAATGCATTTAATGGGCGGCTTGCTCAAGGTTGACCACAAGGCGCCAAACCTTTCTGGATGCGGAGCCGTCGATCCATTTTCACACACTATTCAATTGTACATACGTATTACATGTACACATACATACATACATACATACATACATACATACATATATATATCGTCCTCGGCGAGATTCCCTGCAACTCGCCTTTCGCCGCCGAGTCCTAATGGCTCCACCACCCTTGCTCCTCCTCCCTCTCTTCCTCTTCCTCTTCCTCCAGTCTTGTCGGCTCTCCACCTCGGCGCTGCCCAGCCTCGCCAAACGTGCGTCCCTTTCCGTCGAGGACCCCGGCGACGTCCTCGTCTCTCCCTCCGGCGTCTTCTCCGCTGGCTTCTTCCCCGTTGGCGACAACGCCTATGGCTTCGCCGTCTGGTTCAGCGACCCCCCCTGCTCTGGCGCCGCCTGCACCCCCGTCTGGATGGCCAACCGCGAGGCCCCCGTCAACGGCCGACGCTCTGCCTTGTCTTTCCTCGACTCGGGCAACCTCGTCCTCATCGACGCGGGCGATGCCGGCGCCGAGGTCTGGTCTTCCGGCACCAGCTCCGGCTCCGCCGCCGAGCTCCGCCTCAACGATACCGGGAATCTCTTCCTCGCCGACGGCAGCGGCGGCGTCCTGTGGCAGAGCTTCGACTCGCCGACCGACACCCTCCTCCCTCAGCAGCCACTCACCAGAAATACGTTCCTGATCTCTGCTCGGAGCCGGTACAATTACTCGAGCGGTTTCTACAAGCTTTACTTCGACAACGACAACGTCCTCCGCCTCCTCTTCGACGGCCCGTCGATCTCGGGCGTGTACTGGCCGTACCCGTGGGTGCCGAGTAATCAGCTTGGCCGATTCCTCTACAACAGCAGCCGCATCGCTGTGCTCGACCCCATCGGCCGCTTCCAGTCCTCCGACAACTACTCGTTCTCCACCTCTGACTACGGCGCGGCTAGGCAGAGAAGGATGACCCTCGACTTTGACGGCAACTTGCGGGTCTACAGCCGCGAGTGGGGCTCGGCTGTCTGGGCCGTGACGTGGGAAGCGCTCAGCAGCATCCCCTGCTTCATCCACGGCGTGTGCGGCAACAACAGCCTCTGCAGCTACGACCCGGCCAAGGGTCGGAGCTGCTCCTGCGTGCCTGGGTACGTCCCCAAGGTCCCGGGCGACTGGTCGGCCGGTTGCGTGCCCGATTTCACCTTCTCCGACGGGTGCGTCACCGACGAGATTCGGTTCGTGAAGCTCCTGTACATCGATTTCTATGGCTACGACTACAACACCATCTTTAACACCACTCTCGAGAATTGCCGGCAGACTTGCCTGAACCTGTGCAACTGCCGAGGATTCCAGTACAGCGAGTCTAGCTCCGGGGGCACGTTCGATTGCTACCCCAAGATCGAGCTCCTGAATGGTCACAACCTGCCCAGCTTCACTGGCGAGTTCTTCATCAAGGTCCCCAAGAATAAGACCTTCACTGTGGACCAACTGGTGAAGAGGACTCAGTACAGTTGCCCTCCCACGCCAGAGGTGAAGGTCTTGGACAGGACTTACTCCAAGAAAGACAAAAACGGGGCGTTGAACTTCATGCTCTGGTTCGCCTGCGTGGTGGGAGGGATCGAGATCGTGGTGGTGTTCTTGGTGTGGTTCTTCCTGATTAGGAACCAGCAGGATGTCACTTCTGCCCACCAGAGCTACCTCCTCGCTGCGACCGGGTTCAAGCGGTTCACCTATGCCGAGCTCAAGAAGGCAACGCGGAATTTCAGCAAGGAGATTGGGAGAGGCGCAGGCGGGATAGTGTACAAGGCCCTGTTGCCTGATGATCGGGTCGCGGCAGTGAAGGTGCTCAGCAATGCCACGACCGGAGAGGCCGATTTTCTGGCGGAGGCCAGCACGATCGGGAGGGTGAACCACATGAATTTGATCGAGATGTGGGGTTACTGTGCCGAGGGAAAGCACAGGCTATTGGTGTACGAGTTCATGGAACACGGGTCTTTGGCACAGAACCTGTCGTCGCCAGAGCTCCACTGGAAGAGGCGGTTCGATATTGCGGTAGGCACCGCGAAGGGCCTAGCTTATCTCCACGAGGAGTGCCTGGAGTGGGTTCTGCATTGCGACGTGAAGCCTCAGAACATTCTCCTAGACTCCGATTACCAACCCAAAGTCGCGGACTTTGGGCTATCCAAGCTTATGGACCGAGGGAAGGTGACGAATTCCGACTTCTCGAGGATCAGAGGAACCCGAGGCTACATGGCTCCCGAATGGGTCTCGAATCTGTCCATCACGTCCAAGGTGGATGTCTACAGCTACGGGATCGTCATGCTAGAGATGGTGACGGGAATCAGCCCGACGACGAGTGTCCACTCATTGGAGAGCGGGGGGACGCCAAGCAAGTCCAGCTCGTCCCGTGGGCAAGGAACAAGGTGAACGAACCGGGGAGGACGGGGTCCCGCCTCGAAGAGATGGTGGATCCAGCGCTCAAAAGTGACTACGACCCGAAGAAGATGGAGATCTTGATCGAGGTCGCGCTCAGGTGCGTGGAGGAAGATAAAGACGCCAGACCCACCATGAGCCAAGCGGTGGAAATGCTGCTGAGGCACGAGAACGACGGTTGATTTCGATGCAGTGTGAAGTGGAGTTGATTCAGGTGCTTCTGAAAGTATTTAAATCTGCAGCGTTGGCTCGGCATAGTCTCGTTACTTAAAGATATGGAGTCCAACGAGATTATGTCCCGGTTAACTTATATTTTTGAACGAGGTTCAGTCACAGCTTGCGTTCTTGAGAATAACCAGAGATTATGTCCCCGTTAGTTTGTCGGCTGGTTACACAGATCTCGCAAGCGAAAGCGGGTTCGATGCTCTTCTACTTGTCCGCCGAAAGCGATTTATCCCTAGCGAATCGGTATCTATTTCCTGGATTCGAGTTCATATGGATCCGATCCATCATACCCATTACATGAGTTGAATTAATTATTGACGATCGAGAGAAATCCAACTTGGTCGACTCGAATGTCGGCAAGTTTCTGCAACGTGTCCATACTATTTGTGAACTCGCTCAATGATAAGCTAGAAACTATGCTTTTTAGGGCTGCGGTCAAATTATATCCATCTGCTCAAGGGCACATGCATGATCATAGAAGGTGGGGATCAAATTAATTTGGGTTTTGGTTCAGAAGAGCTGTAGATCTGGTCGATGCTTGCAGCTCTCTCTCTCTCTCTCTCTCTCTCAAGTTGACCTTGTTTATGTGATAAAAGAGAGGGAATGAGTCCTATCTTGGACGAATCGACAGGAATGTCAGTGGGTCCTCCCTTTAGAATAAAGTAAAATATAATGAGGGACAACTAACACTTGATTGAGAGCAGCACGGTCCGCAAACAGATCCGTTTACATAATTATTTTCTGTCAAGACAAAATGACGTGGAGTGGTCCAAAGGGCATCTCTATGATGAATCGCTTGAGCTCACGCTTTCTTTGACCTGCTAATTTTATTTTCGAAAGTATTGTTAAAGTCGACCGCACAGATTGATAATAGACTAGACTCTCTCATTTTATTAAGGCGATGTCCATGTCCCACGGGCGAGACAGGCTAATCGCAAGAGGACGCTATATCTATAGTATGGATATGAAGTTTACCTCGAAAAACTGCATGATTATCATTTTGAAAAGGTCTTGAGTGAGGAATAAATATCATTCCAACTTGGATTTCGAGTCTCCTTTCTTCCATTGAACTGCTTATACTTTTTTGAGTCTACAGTAATTATTAAGTGACTGTTTTTAATTCATTATAAGATTAACAACTTGTTCTGAAAATAAATAAATATTTATTATGAGATTCACTCATTCAAATTTCCTTTGGTTTTGTGTTCTTCATCCAAATTTCCTTTGATTCTTCCGTTGATCCTTTAATTTCCGGCTCTTGCACTTTATTTCTCGAGCAATTTATTTGTTTGTTCTATCGTTTAGATCAAATTAGAAAAATCTTTTTCAACCTTGCTCTAAGGAGCACGCATTATTCACGCACTCACAACAAGTTGATAAAGATTTTGAAAATTGATTTATGAAGAGCTGAAGACTTTGTGGCTGAGCTAGAACCATAAACCAAACCTTTGTTTAATTTATAATCACCTGTTTATCAAATTTAGTTTAGGGTTCCAATCAGCACCAACTAGTATAAAACAAAACATTATGTCTCACGGGCGACATTTTCCTCCCCCACCTGAATTTGCATCCGGAGAAGCGAGTTCAGAGAAAACTCAATCGACCGTCGCCAGTAATTCCCTTCAATCGACTACTTTAGGCTCGATTGCGGCGTTAGCTGAGATGCAATGATGAGCTTCAGATATATAATTCCATCCCTTAGCTCATGGTAGAGCGTTGGGAAGACGCTGAAATGCCAGAACACCATTGTAGTCCCTATCACTTGCTAAACTCGAAGACCCATCTGCGACAAGAGCCTACGATCGCTCCCTCCGCACGTGCCCGTCCCGGATCGCCATCGCCGGATCCATCAGTATTATAGCTTGAACCTCCCAAAGAGGGGGTTAGCCTACTTCATGTAGAAGCTGCAGCATCGGTGGAAGTGGGAGTGCTTTTTGCATTCCCATCGTGAGACGCTTGGTTGTTCATGTCACACCAAACGATATTTTACACTTTCAGGGGCCTTGACCGATATATTACAATTTAGGGATATTATTCATACATAAAATTAACTAAAATTCAAATCTGGTGTAAAAAGGATTCCGAGCCCAGGGCCAACCACTGAATAGATGTGAGTGAGATAACACTATCACATGACTTCGAATAATGTAAATTAAATTCATTCAAGTTATCATATTAGAAGAATCTCCATATTATTATCTTTCGGGAGATTAAACCATTAGTCCATTAATTATTTAGGAATGCTAAAGCTGTACACTACTTAAATTTTTCATGTCATATTTAAACCCTTCATTTTGCAATGTTTTGGACATCCCTTGTCTATCTGCGAATTCCATCAAACTCTCTTTTTGGAACGGATTTCAACAAGTCATGGTAACTCAGTATGCCAGACCAATTATTTCAATTATCGGTGCAACAACAAATGCCCGAAATAGAGAGAGAGGCATGAACAATGTTGCTAGTATCTATATAAACCAGCATTTTTCTCCCAAGAGAGAGGCCTAAAGCTGCATTGGCCTCCTCAGGATGCTACTGATGCTCACGACCACTCCTAAAGCTGCACTGGCCTAAAGCTACATAGTCACTCCTATTTTCAGTCTATTTGCTCATTCAAAAACATTGGAGATACATGACCAAAGACCTTCTCAAAGCTGCGCAAGAACATTGGCTATCATGCATTCACACGCTTTACACATAGCCTCCAATGGCTCTCTCTTGGGCATTGTGAGTCCGTCCCCTCAGACAAGTCCATCGGCTCTTCACCGACTCGTTTCCACTCCAAGCATTGAATAAGCACCGCCAGAGCCAAGCTCACCACTCGATTGGCAAGGCCAGCACCGGGACAACTCCTCCTCCCCATCCCAAACGGCAACAATCGGTACGCATGATCACCTTCCAATTCCTCGTACCTCTCCGGTTTAAAACTTGTGGGATCATCCCACACTTTTGGGTCTCTCTGAATTGCCCACGCATTAACCAAGATTCATGGTTCCCCGGGGCACGTCGAACCCGCTGACTGTACAATCCTCAGCAGACTCATGAGGCACTAGGAGTGGCCCTGGTGGAAACAATCGGAGTGCCTCATTGATGATGTTACGAAGGCAAGGTAGCTTGTGGGTGTCAACTTCGTCAACTAGACGGTCTCGACCAACGACATCGTCTAGTTCTGCTTGAGCTTTTTTCATGACATCCGAATGATTGAGCAGGAGGGACATGGCCCATTCTATCATTACTGCGGATGTGTCCGTGCCTGCACTTAATATTGACTGCCGCAAATTGTATTTAAAAATTAAGTAAGTATATGCTCAATTCTTTCAAAAATAGATCAAACTAACTTTCGAAATTGAAAACTATCACGTTCAAGCGTAAAGAGGCAAATGTAAAAGGAATAGATTCAGTTTATGTAAAGTGCAAACTCTATCTATTTCATGCATCATGTAGACATAGAAGTATTTCGAATAGCTACTGCCTATCCTCCACGAGTTTTCCTGATCAAATCATTTAACTTGCATAAATTTTCTAATTAGGTCGATTAATCCCAATTTCTATTAATTCGAGCTAATGTCAACCTGCCAGAGTATGGCGTGGAAAAGATCTTGCCTCCATGGACAAGCCACCATTATAAATAGAAATTTGCCACCGAACGGCATGACTTTTCGCCATGTCAATTTCCCACGGTGGCTTGTCGATGATGGCAAGTTATTTTAGACAACATACTTTTCTATGGTTCGAACAGCTTGAATCCATCGGAGTTGGAAAACATGCGTAAGTTCAAGGAAAAGAAAATGAGGATCCCAGTTAAGCCATTTACTGCACACATGACTAAAGATCCATGGATTTGACTAATCAACATTTTCACACATATTACCTTATACGAGCTCTTTCTTTCTGACCTTTCTCCTCTTTCATCTCTTTAATGAACAACAATGTAGATAGTGGCTACCATTCAAGAAAGAAAAATTCAGACATGATCCCGGTTCATGTGAATCATTAGATGTGAGTGCAACTCACATGCACCGTTGGATGAGATGAACCCTACACGAGATCCACGTGATTTAACATAAGCATTGGATTCACATTGTTCGAATCATATAATAAAGGGTATGAAACAAGACCCTATTACTCAAAATAGAAAACTTAAAATTTAAAAAAAAAAAAAAAAATTTGCTTGCCTCTCATATTTTATATAATCAACATGCTATTTTTTAATTATATTAATTTTTTAATCTTATTTATTAAGTAATTTTACTTTTTTAAATGAAGGGTATGAGTCAAATTCAACCGAATCCAATAATTAAGAAACATGGCACTGTGTATGCATAAATCAAGGGAATAGAACATGTACATTGATCTGGCCTTTGATGATGTCGTCCGTGTAGCCCTCCGACAGCATGGTGTCGATCATCGTCTTGCTCTCGTCCTCTCGGCCGCCGTCGGCATCACTTCTCTTCCTTCTCGACCTGTGCTCGTCTATCATCCCCTGCAAGATCACATCGCACCTCTTGGCCACGTCCACCATCCTTCGCTCCCTCCCCATGAAGTCCACCACCTTCCTCAGCACTGGCAAGTAATCGCTCGGGTCCGTCCCGCTCAACTCGAATTGCTCCTCTATCACCTCCCTGAATCGCCTAGCCACCTCGGCGTCGCCTGCGTCGACAGCGGCCCCGGAATAGCGCTTCCCAGAGATCATCCTCATGATGATGTTGAAGGACAGCTCCTGCAGCTTCGACCTCATCTCCACCCTCGCAAAACCGCCACCCGGGCCAGAGGAGGTCGCCTTGTAGAGGCTCCTCACGAGGAGCCTGACTTCCTCCTGCCGGATGGCGTGGGAGCCGGTGAGACGTTGCGGTGAAAGGATCTCGAGGGCTGTGAGGCGGCGGAGGTTGCGCCAGTGGGGACCGTAGGGGGCGGTGCCGATGGTAGTGTTGCCGTAGGCCATGATCTCGCCCGAAAGCATGGAGGGGCGGTTGGCGAGGATGACGTCATTCCTGGGAGGATACGACGACCACAGGCCAAGAGCTGAATGAGAGGGAAAGGACAGGGCCATAGCGGTCGGAGAGGGACTGGAGGGTCCGGTGGACGGGTTCTTTTATGAGGAGGAGGTGGCCGATGATGGGGAGGGAAGGCGGGCCCGGCGGGAGATTTCTCTTGCCGCTTCTCTGCAATTTGAACAGGAAGAGAAGAAAGAGGAAGGAGGATGCTGAGAAGATATACACCCACGCGTCCACCATCGACAACATGGGTTGGAGGCCGCGTTGGGGAGAGAGAGAAAGAATGGGAAGAGAGACGTGAGAGGGTGGAGGTTTAGAGGGTACGTGGGGTCAAGCTTGAATGGGAAGAGAGACGTGAGAGGGTGGAGGTTTTAAAGGGTACGTGGGGTCAAGCTTTTCACATTTTCAGACCATTTCTAGGTATTAACTATTAAGTAATGTTGCGCATTATCAAAATTATTAGCAGAAAAAGTACCCAAAATGTCATAAATTTGTTACATTGGTATCAATTCAATTATAAACTTTTCAATTAAACCAATTTAGTTCTAAATATTTTCACATTGATACGAATTCGGTCCATTTAACTGATTTAGATTGAAAATTACTGACATAAAAGTTAATCGACTTTTATAGCAATTTATATTAAATCACATGCACTTATCATATATATTGCTTATCTTCTTCCTCGTTGACACCTATCGCGTTCTATTAATTAGTCATACTAATTGGACTTGATTTTGTTTAGTTTTTTTTTACAAGTTGATTTTCTTTGGTTGATGACTTTACTTTATCAATACTGTCCGACTTAGGAAATTTTATGGTCTTAACACTATCTCGTCAATAGTGGACTGGGTTAATATATATATTTCAAAGCCATCGTTCATGTACGGCGAATGGCAATCAATCATCTTAACTTAAGGATCCGTTCGTTTCGCGGAAAATAGGCCATTTCCGGAAAATATTTTCCCAGAAGTCATTTTCCAGAAAAATGACAATATTTTCTGGTGTTCGGCTAAAACTTGAAAATGTTTCGGAAAATATTTTCCGGTGTTCGGTAAGGAAAATATTTTCCGCTCACTAGATTGGCGAGTACAAGCGTCAAGCTCGAGGTTCGCCAAATCGACGAGCGATCCACGACAGTTCACCTGGTGATGGCCGACGACTAGTCAAGAAAGAAGAAGATGAGAAACAAAGAAAAGAAAAAGAAAAAAAGAAAAAGAAATAGAAAATTAAAACTAATTTGAATAAAAAAAGAAAAATACAATTTAAAAATAATTCGAATAAAAAAAAAAAAAGAAGAAGAAATGGGAGGAGGAAGTGAGGATTTGTAGATGTGTGAAATAAGAGAGATCAAGTGAGGAAAATGTTTTCCACTTTTCAAAAGTGGAAAACATTTTCCCCAAATTTAGAAGACTTTTTCCCTTCCATGGAAAACATTTTCCTTAGGAATTCATTTTCCGTGAAACGAACACCGGAAAATCCGGAAAACATTTTCCCGGAAAACATTTTCCGCGAAACGAACGGACCCTAAGAGTCTTTTGACATTGAAATTGACTATTTTAGAGTGCCGAAGCCTATAAAAATCTATAGATTAGAGTTGGCTGAGATCTGAACTTCAACAACGTGTCCCGGAAACATTATGTACCGAAAGAGGAAAGAATTCTAACCCTAACTCCGACAGGAAATGCGACATGAGTTTATTTCTTCTTTGTCATTTGTTTATTCTTTTTCTAGTATCGTTTGTCCATGTGCGAGCGCTTTCTTTTTGGACAAGCAAAAGGAGAGGGGGCGCTGTCTGCGAATTTTTAATTAGATCCCGTTAGGAAATTCATATATTGAATAACACGATACCATTTTATTGGATATTAAATGTGATCTGCTAGATATGTGAATATTTCTTAATATAAACCCTGTTTTTACCTTTTATCACAAAGATCGAAGGATGCTTGGATGCTGTGGATGCAAGTGCCGTCTTGGTCCATGGGAAATTGACCTGCGCTAGATGGCGCGCGCGCGCGGGCTGGACACCACGACTTTTTTTTTTTTGGTCGGTGGACACCACGACTTAATTAACTGCGCTTTTATATAGAAGCACAATGAAGAAACGAGAGATAGAGTTGGACTTGGAAAACTGTCTCACGGGTCAAAACCAAATCAAGCGGGCTAATAAAATCCTATCCATAAGTTAGTGCGTCCAAAGTCAAGTCGGCCTAAATTTTTAAGTCCGGTCCAATCGAATGTTTCTTGCCAAGGGGGCTAGATACTGGCATATACATTCGGTCCAGGTTCACGCTTACATGCATAAGTGGAGTCATGCACCCCACATGGGGAAGTGGTTCTGTTGATCGATAACGTCGCCAGATAAGTGTTTTGGCAAAATTCTTGAAAGCATCATGTGTATTTGGAAAATTAACTTACAAATGACTCATGACTAAACCAAAAGTAGGGTGCGGTGTCAGAAAAAGGCATCTTAGGATGTTGATCCGTCCCGCACAGAACTGAACTTGGACCTAAGATCTCTAGATTGCCTTTAACCAATTCCTTCACGGATGCAATGAGTTGGTTTGATTTCATCTACACTACTTGAGATCCAATCGGTCTAGGTTTACCTAAATTGATCGGGGTGACTCTAGTCTAGTATTTTAGTTTGTAGTCAAATTTTATTTTGTAAATTATTCGAACTTAGGATTTTATAAGATCTTAGAATCCAACGCAACCCTAACTAGCGACTTCTGGCCTGCAAAATTAGAGGTGCTCCATTTGATTGGAAGAGAGAGGAGTTAGGGTCTTTAATGATGGCTTATTGGCCATTACATTTATCTTTACCAAAGTGCCACTTTATAAATGATGAAAAGACTCGTATCTAGATTGACTTGTACTTTATTCTCAGAGAAAATATTAAGAAATATGCAATTTGATTATTATTTTTTAATTCGAGACACCTGAAATTTTCGTAATATACAAAATTTGACACATAGACTCAGTTATAATTTTTTCATGACTTTTTGGCTAAAAAAATAGAAATGGAAATGAAATAAAATTCATTTTGGTGTTTGTGTTATTTTAGGTTGTTGCTTAATCTCTGAGTTCTATAGTATTTCTTTGCTATATTAGAAATTCGGGATTATTTTATCTTATCAGCGCCTACAAATATCATACATCAAAGTAAAATCATTAACAATAATTATTCATAATCGCTTTTAATTAACACATGGTCGTCCCCCGTCTCAAGGCCCTCGCCCAGGCCCAACTTGCCCACTGATTGGGCACCGAATTTTTGTCCAGGCCCACCTCATGGTCCTAAACCTTCATCCAATATTCCAAAAATCGCAACAGCTAAAAGCCATCAGCCAACGTGCGAGAACAAATTCTGCAATTGCAGCCTACTATCTTCTCATAAAGGCTTTAGGTAATCTTTTTATACCATTTCAAAATTATTTATCTCGTATTTTATATGTTGCTGATGGAGACATCTTGTATCAGTTGATAATATCGAGTTTGATCGATCTTTTTTATGAAAGAATTGGCTTATAATTTTGGATCTTCAATTTTTCATTTAATAAATTACCAACGCCTTCAAAATTTGCTAATGAAACATGCATACAATACGACCATAAGATTTTATATTAATTTCACTATCCCGTATCGTTTGTTAAAAGTTCAGTATTATCATGACCATCACTTATGCTAGTTACCAAGCAGTGAAAGCAAAATTCAAAATTGAATATCAAATTATATCAAGTAGTTTTGACTTGTATATATTTTCAGCAATTGTATTATTTTGACACTTAACCTTCCCATACTTAAAAACATTTCACTATCAACAATCGGGCCTTTAATACCCTATAACTTGAAATGTAAAAAAAAAAAGCAAAAACTACTTCAAATTAGCTAGATTATCGCTACAATTTTTTTTTTTTTTTGAAAATGCCTACAACTCAAGAACATCCTCCACATCAAATGGGTAAATTTATAAATTGAAATCATGCTCAATGAGTATATTTTGCCGAATAATTAACCGCAGCGTTTAATGAGAATTTTTTTATATTTTTTGGCCGTTCGCTCTTTTGATGAGGTTAAAAAAATGACCGACTAGGCTCCAATTTTGACTATTTTTCTAATCGATACTTCGATATTGCGTGCGAAGAGCCACCGACTAGACCGGGCCAATCTCGACCGGGGCAAACAATATATTTCTGGTATGCTTTTTAACTTCTTGGGGGAAGCGACGCAGTGGACACGTGGCATCCCTTTGCCTAGACCCGATTGCGTCTTTCCTCAAGTACCCACGTTAGGAGAAGCAGCCACGTGTCAACGTCAGGTGACTGCCGCATTGTTTGACGTTGATCTGATCTTCAGCCGCCTCGGCCCCATATTACTCTTATATTTGACTTGTGAATCTCTCAGTGATATTCATCGATGCATGGGGAGACGTAGAGAGGACGGAGGAGGGTGGCATGTCTTGTACGTGCAGTGTGGGAGACGAAAATTCATAGAAACAAAAGTGATGGGGAGACGTAGAGAGGACGGAGGAGTGTGGCATGTCTTGGACATGCAGTGTGGGAGACGAAAATTCATAGAAACAAAAGTCTGATGGGAAGACGTAGAGAGGACGGAGGAGGGTGGCATGTCTTGTACGTGCAGTGTGGGAGACGAAAATTCATAGAAAGAAAAGTCTGATGGGGAGATGTAGAGAGGACGGAGGAGTGTGGCATGTCTTGGACGTGCAGTGTGGGAGACGAAAATTCATAGAAACAAAAGTCTGATGGGAAGACGTAGAGAGGACAGTGGAGGGTGGCATGTCTTGGACGTTCAGTGTGAGAGACGAAGGAGGGTGGCATGTGTTGGACTTGCAGTGTGGGAGACGAAAATTCATAGAAATAAAAGTCTGGTGGGGAGACGTAGAGAGGACAGTGGAGGGTGGCATGTCTTGGACATGCAATAGTGGGAGACGAAAATTCATAGAAAGAAAAGTCTGAAATTTGAGATCAATAGTGGGAGATGAAAATTCATAGTAAGAAAAGTCTGAAATTTGAGATCCCAAGCCAAGTATAGTTACTCTAGTTTTAACACTGGAAGAGAAATTTCACGAGAAAAGAAAAAAAAGTGAAGGGTCATCCTCAAACACTCCAATAGTGATCCATAAATGACAACGGTGAGGGGAGGCATGTATGTATGTATGTATGTATGTATGTATGCATGTATGTATGTATGTATGTATGTATGTATGTATGTATGTATGTATGTATGTATGTATGTATGTGCTAATTAAGATTATGTTGCAAGCCTTAACAAAATCCTTTTCACTTGTATGGTTTAACTGAAAGTGCAATGGTGTTTTTGAGATTTATGTTGACCTACTTACTATAAAAGAAAGCGGGTCAATTTGATGTAGAAGTCAGTAATTTGCCAGGCTATTATGCATGTTCAATAGTTATTATCATTGTAATGCCAGTAGCCACACCAAATTTTTCGTGACATTTATACTTGTCCGTTATTAAAGCAAGTTCGTTGAAAATAAAATCAAAATGAAACTATCTATTGATAAGTTTAATCCCTTGTTTTAATAAAAAGCAACGTGATCTAAAAGCGAGCTAAAACCGGTCAAGACCTCCCTCATAGTTTGCCCCTTTTTCTGGACACGGCGATCCATATTTCACGATAATTAATGTCTAGAGATCAATCCAAAATATCCTCTTTTGACCATTCACCATGATCACATGCATTTAATGGGTGACCTGCTCAGGGTTGACCATAAGGCGCTAAACCTTTCTAGATGAGGAGCCGTTGATTCATTTTCACACACTATTCAACTAGACACACACACACACACACACACACACACACACACACACACACACACACTTGTATACATACATATATATTGGTTAACTTAATATTTCTTATCCTCTATGTAGTACCTTATATCGTGAGGGCTATCTAGTATCAGAGCCAAGAGGGAGATATATTGGTTAACTTAATATTTTCTTTTAATATGTTTGTCCAGTTTGGCTGGAACCTTCCTTAGATAAGATGTGTCGACAGTAAAACCCAATAGGGTAGTAAGTCCATTGGTCAGCTCTGGTTGGTAGCCTAGGAAGTGTGAAAAGAAACTTATTAAAATGGATCTGTTAAGAAGATTAACATTTTCTTCTAGTTCCGTATCATGTATGTCTTCAGATCAAGGTCCTATACATAGGAAAGAAATAAACATAGAAGATTTCAATAAATCTATAGTAAAATTGGAAAATTCCTAAAGTACAACTTGATCAAATTTATAAACAATCAAAGTTTAGATTTTTGAAAAAAAAAATAAGATTACATAATCACAATTGAAGAAAGATCTCTACCTCTTTCCAGATCTTTTGAAACTATTAAACTACTAAACACAATTCTCTAAACAAATATATGCAAAAATATAATTACATTCACATGGGTTTAGTACAAGTGGGTATTAAGTCTCTTACCAAAGAAGGCTTAAATACTTCCATTTTGCTAACCTTACGTGATGCTAGATTACTAAAATTTTGAAGATTCTCTTTTAGAAACAGTTGAAATAAGTCTTTCTAACAGCCCAATTCATTTTGACTATTATCCAAATTTTTCTGTATCACTCAGAGATCCAAATATTATTAAATCTTGAACTCTCCATGTCAAAACATATAATTATAAAATAGCTAAAGGGTCAATTTCTTTAACTCTTGTTTATAGAGTTCACTATAAAGCAATAATTTCATGTTTTGGGATTAATGCTTTTAAACATAGTCCAAAAGGAGAAACTCTTTTACTCCAATCTGATATCACTAGAGCCAACATCATTATTCGTAGATCTAGAAATTGGAATGATATTATTTTACCCAAACAATGGGAGCTGGAAGACCAAACTCCTCCCAAGGTTGTCTGTAATAGTGAACCAACAAATATAGTCCAACATCCTGAAGGAAAAGTAACCATTCAATTCCCAAGAAGATCATTCGATATAAGATCCATTCCTTCCTCTTCCTCTAGGAGATCGGTTGATCTCTGTCCAAACCTTCCTCCTATGATTACTCTTCCATCAAAAAATCATGATAGGGCTACAATTTCTAATCAACCAAATAATCCCAGAGTTATTGGTCTTGATAAACGGTCTGGAATTCTCAGGCCTTATTTATCAACAAGACCAAAATGAACAAAATTTGGATAACCCATACTCTTTTCATCACTCTTCTACTTACTCACAATTAGTAGATCCCAATGTTCTTGCTCTTGAAAATAATTTGAACCTAACCGTGACTTTTTGAATGAAGAATTTAATTTGGAAGAAAACAAAGAAATTAGACAATGAATTTTTAATACATTTCATAAACAAGCCAAAAAAAATTAAAGAAAAATATTATGATTTTCTTTATGAACATGAAACCCATATCTTATTTTTGACTGATTTGAAGAATATTTTCTCCAACCTAAAGAAATTAATGTTTTAAATCTTGATTGTAAATGGCAACTCAAATAAATGGCCAGACTATAAAATTTAATCATCCTCCTTTGAGAAAGATTAGAATTTAACATAGGGACAGTGAAATTGTCACTGTTTCTTTCCAAATCACTGCTGATAATGATGATCCCCTAACCTCAAAGAAAATACAGCAAAATAATTACATCAACCAACATCTTCATACTATTGGTAATCAATTAAATATAATAGAATCTTCCATCTAGTTATATTCTACTAAGTTACCAAAAACCGAAACTCTTAAACCTTCGATTTTAAAGACTTTGAATTTCCTAAAACTTATAGCCTAGAATTTGCTAAAACTTTAGAAAATAGAATGAGGTTTTTAGGAAAGATACCCATCTTGGACACATCTAATGCTAAGGGATGTCCTCCAACAAAAGAGACTTCTAGAATAAGAGGTCTAGTTATCAACAATACTCCTGACCAAATAACTGTCCTTGAAAAATCCAATGAAAATTTTGAAAATGAATCAATTTCTGAAATAAATAGACTTTCATAGAAAAACCCCCCAAAACTTTACTATTAAAGGGCCACTCTTCCTAATATTGTTCTTGAAAAGTCATCACAATGGGTTCAAAATAAGTATTCTCCTTATACCATTTGTGAATGGAATTCTGATGGTGTCTCAAAAAAATAATACCATTAATATTTTGAATCAAATGGTTATGGTAATAAATGCTTGTAAAACCCAACAAGAAGTTTCTAATCATGCCTTTGCTAACCTTTTAGTAGCTGGATTTACAAGAAAACTAAAAGGTTGGTGGGATAATGATCTTACTGATGAACAAAGAACTTAAATCTTAAATGCATATAAAATAGATAAATATGGATAGCGTATTGAAGATGCCAATGGGCAAGCCATTCAAGATGCTATTTATACTCTCATCTATTTTATATTACAACATTTCATAGGAGATCCTTTCTATATAAGTTACGTAAATCAATATCTTCTTTCAAAAATGAAATGCAAATCTTTAGGGAGATTCCAAGAACATAAGGATCTTTTCTTATAAAGGTTTTTGGTTAGACCAAAATGTAACCAATCTTTTTGGAATGAAAAATTCTTAACTAGTTTACCTCGTTTAATATGAGATTAGGTTCGCAATAAAATAAGAGAATAATATGATGACCAAATTCCTTATAACTTATTATCATATGGAGAACTAACTTCTTATGTTTATATACAAGGAACACATTTGTGCAAGTCAATAAAATTACAAAAACAACTAAAGAAAGAACAATTACTAGGCAATAAAGATTTTGGAGATTTTTGTGCACAATATGATCCTTCATACACTCCATCGAAAATAAAGTGTAAAGGAAATTGCCCTTCTGAAAAAAGAAAACCTAAAAATTGTTACAAAAATAAATGACAAACCACTAAGCAAGATAAACCCAAACAAAAACCCAAAAGGAAAATTAACAAAGACATTAAATGTTACAATTGTGGGAAAAGAGGGCATATTTCTAAATATTGCCAAATAAACAAAAAGATTAAATGAACTCTCCATAGATGAAGAGGCTCTCTATCAACTTAATAATATCATGGCTACTATAGATGACGATTCTTCTTTAGAAGACTTTCTTGAAAAAGCAGGTTTTCAAATTAATGAGATAGAAACTTCATCAGAATTCGAAGAGAATAATTCATCTCCTGAAGAACTAACACCTAAAATTAATGTTTTAACAAAGGAAGAAGAATTTTTGTTAAAAACAACTAATAATATTAGATCCAAAAGCCAAAAAACAATATCTGGATAGACTCCAGTCTTCCATGAAGATCCCAACTAATTCTAAAGTAACTTATAATCTCAAAGATATTCTTAATAGAAATAAGAAAATTCAATCTAGACCTATGAATATAAATGATCTCAATAATGAAATAGCTTAGCAAAAATTAGAAATAAAAGCTCTCAAAGATACCCAAGCTCAAATACAAAAATAAAATTTGGCAATAAAATCTGAAATAGAAAAAGGGAAAAGAACAACAAAATGCGACTAATAACATCGATCTTAATTTTTTAATGACTTTATCAGAAAAAAAAAATTTGAGAAAATGGATAAGAAATATAACAATAAGAATCAATGATGAATTCACTATTGATACCACAACACTTTTTTATACAAGAGCTTATCTTAATTGTATAAAAGAAGGCTTGATACTAACAAAATATTTTCACAAAACTACAGAATAATTAAAGTTAGCCTCAGGAGACAAACTTAGAATAAGTTATAAGTTGCTTGAAGCTTCTATAATAAAAACTCAAATGTCTTCTAAAACATCCTTTCTTTTAGTTAAAGATACGAGATAAAATGTCATGTTAAAAATACCATTTATACAATTAATCCAACCTTTTACTATCAGCAATGAGGGAATTGAAACACAAGCTTTAAATAAAAAGATTACTTTTGATTTCATTACTAAACCACAAATAAGAAATCTAAACATATTACAAGAAAATTCAATTTGCCGAAATTAATTGTCTCATAAAAAACAAGGAAGATCAACTTCAATAGTTAAAAGATGATTTGAAGTTCAAAAGGATAGAACAAAAATTACTCGATCCAAAAATAAAAGAAAAAATTTATTCTCTCCAAAAATATATTGAACAATACATATGTCCTCCTTTGCCCAATGCATTTTGGGAAAGGAAGAAACATATTGTAAGTCTTTCTTGTAAACAAGATTTCTTAGAAAAACAAATTCCAACAAAAGCTCGACCAACTCAAATAAACCAAGAAGTTTTACAATTTTGTCAAAAGGAAATTGAAGACTTATTAGACAAGAAACTAATCAGAAAAAGCTAATCACCTTAGAGTTGCTCTGCTTTCTATGCCAATGAAAATGCTGAACTAGAAAGAGGAGTACCCAAGTTAATTATTAATTATAAACCTTTTAACAAAGCATTAAAATGGATTAGATATACAATTCCAAATAAAAAGATTTACTAAACTAACTTCATAATTCAAAAATATTTTCAAAGTTCAATATGAAATTTGGATTTTGGCAAATTCAAATAGATGAATCATATAGATATAAAATAACATTCACAGTATCATTTGGACAATATGAATGAAATGTAATGCCTTTTGGTTTTCAAAATGCTCCTTCTGAATTTCCAAGAATAATGAATGATATTTTTAATCCTTACTCTGAATATATTTTAGATGTTTTAATTTTTTCTACTAGTATCGATCAATAATTTAAATATATCTTAGTATTTATAAGTACTATTAAGAAAAATGGCTTAGTAGTTCTCCCCACCTAAAATATTATTTTTCCAAATAAGAATTAGATTTTTAGAACATTACATTTCTCAAGAAACTATCATCCCAATTGAAAGATCAATCCTTTTTGCAGAAAAATTTCCTGATGAAATTAGAGATAAAACCCAATTACAAAGATTCTTAGGAAGTCTCAATTACATTATAGATTTTTTTCCCAAATATCAATATTTTATGTAAGCCCTTACATCAAAGCTTATAGAAAAACCCTCCACCGCTTGCCTTCAGCTCACTTGCACTCTTGTGCTCTTGCCTTCCTACATCCTAAAAGTCTTCTTTGATCACATCCTTTAACTTTCATATATCATTTTCCAAAACACTCGTAATCACTCCTAATCACTTGTAAAGATATCTCCAATAACTTGTAATCATATCCAATCACTTGTATCAACTATCTATAAGTTTTCTTATCACTAAATAATATAGCCAACCAAGTTTTGGTTGGCATTATCACTTCATATTATTAACTTTTTTTAAAATTTTTTTATTTTAAAGTGAGATCTCTACTCGCGCACAGACTACCGCCCTTATAGAAGGTCACATTATCTTTTATCATTCATATTAGTGGTATCTCTGCTTGAGTGTGGACTACCGTTCCTGCATGAGATTACATTGTTATTTTAATTACATTTTATGTCATTTTCTGATTGAAATCATAATTAGCTTAATTTTCATCTATACTTCATATCTTCAGCTGGTCTGTTTCTTATTTATTATTATTATCACTCTTGAATTATTATACTTCATATTAGATAATTTCACAAAATTAACATATTTGTCCTTAGTGTAGCCAAGACACGTTGACGGCATTTATTTTTCCTTTATGTGACAACACATTATGCATTACACAATCCAAGTCATTATCTTTTTATCTTAGCCGATGCAAACAAGGCCCTACCGCATGCTCATGCAAGTGTGTGTGTGCGCACGCGCAAACAAGGCCCTACGGCATGCTCATGCAAGTGTGTGTGTGTGTGTTATAACCTATAGCATCATAACTACTACTATGTCGAGCGCGGCACAAGAGTCATGGCTCGAACTGACATGCCTAAGGGCCAACTCAACGCCAAGCGAGGATAGGAATCGATATGTCTCAATATTGATCCAAGGCCAAGCGAGGGAGGGTTCAGTCTGCCACACCTCAATGCCTATTCGAGATCAAACGAGACATGTCCGTGACTTAGAGCGTGATTCAACTTATAGACATCAACACATGAGCAAACCATACAAAAATCATTCCTCATCATGCACACAACTACACATGGGTAAGCAAATGACTAAAACCAACAACGTCACCCATTGCCTAGCCAAGGATTAGGAATTCTACTTACTTTTGATGAATCAAGGTCGATTTACCAAGGAGTGGCCAAACGGTGAGGGCGGCAGGCGAGTATGGCCAAGAGGGAGAGGGAGAGAGAGGCGTGCAAGAGGAGAGGAGGGGAAGAAGTGAGTTAAGGATGGTGAAAATTGAAGGGTGGTGCCCTATTTATAGGCTCAACATAAAAGGCTATGTGGTGTTCTAAAGTCCTAAGGGTCCTTGGTGTATTATTCTTATTGGTCCACTTAGCTAATGAATCACCATATGATGATGACTTAGCCTAACTTGCTCTTTGAGGTGAATCTCCTAATCATCATTACCATATCTCTATCTTGCCACCCAAGTGGAGAAGTCATACCTTCCTTATGCTCCAAGATTTGGGGTTATAATTAGTTTTGGATTTGGTCACATGTTAGGTTACTTGTTCTCCAAGCCAAACCCCTATCTTGCCATCTAGGATGATGAATCATTCATCTATAAGTTAACTAAGATTTGGTCATCATTAGTTTTGGATTTTGGTCACATGTTTCTTGTTACTTAAGTAGGTCGCCATTTAAGTTGTTAGGTGTAATCATAACCAAATCCACCTCCTTATCACCTAAGTTGACGAGCCATTCTTTTTATTTATGAACTAACTTCCAAAGAACATTTTGCAAACATGAGAAGGAAGCCGATGGAAGCGTTAACATCATCGGGCGAGAGGGTTCATGTTCATCCATGACGATTACCCCATTCAAACCAATGTTTGTGGGGGTAATTCATGGCCAGGTGAGGCTAATTGTGGCCTAATCTGCCTAGCAAAACTAAGTTGGTAGTTTATTTGACGGGCTTTATAGCCTGCTCTGGCCGACAAATGGCCAGGATCAATCGCGTTCAAAGCTAGGCTGATTGGGTTCAAAGCTGGGTTGATCAGGCTTTAAGTCGGTTGATTGGGCTTGGAGCCAACTCATGGCCTGGCATAGGGTCAGGCTCGGGCTCATGGCTTGACTAACTAGACTCAAGATTGGATTCATGATCAGACTAACTAGGCTCACGATTGGATATGTGGCCTATCCATGATCTTCTGCAATGGTCCATGGTTGGTCTGTGGCCAATTCATGTTTGAGCATAGCCCATTCGAAGTCGATTCTCAATTATCATGAGATCACAGGGGATCAATTGATCTGCGATTGATACACGATCGAATGGAATTAGTCCATGGTCATTCGTGGCCGGTGCATGACTGTGTGGAATATTTCGTGATTGGTGCTTGATGGCATGGGATCAATCCATGGTCATCCACTGATCAATCTGTAATGGTGCATGATCATCTCATGACCAACCCTTTATGGTCAAGTAGTCGATCCATGGTCGAATAACTCTAATCAGGTTGTTTGATCGATTGATCGATGCACTACTGATCCCTTGATCGTCTCATGGCTAATCCTTCGATCAAACCATGGCTGTTCCTTAGTCGCTTTTCCCGATCGGGCCAATTGGTCCATAATCGATTCTCAGATTGGTCCATAGCCGATCCTTGTTATCGGCATGCTAATCCCCTGGTCATCTCCCATGATCGAGATAGGGGTCGGAATTGTGGATTCACATTATGCATCCTTACTGGCGAGGGGTCAGGCATTTGATGAATCATCGATGAGGGGCCAACGAGGCTAGATTTAGCTGCTCGCAAGTGGGTCTGGCACTAGCTAGCCTCGCTTGAGTCACGACCTCTGGTGAGGCTCGCCAGTGATTAAATATGGCCATTGACGATCTATTTGGCTCACGAGTGGCTAAGTTTCATTGGAAAGGTTCTAACTTCTTTTTAAAGGAAAAAAAAAAATAGAAAAGTCCTCTACAAAGTGTAGTTTTTTTTTTTTTTTTTTTTTCCGAAAACAACATTTAAATGAAAGTTGCTTCCAATGTGTTTTTGAAGTACACTTTACCAAATGCAATTTGCATTTTGGATAGCCCATTTCAACTAAAGTTTTTGTCATTTTCGTAAAGTTTTTTTCCCAAAACCAAACCAAATGCACCGGTTACCTAACTTGCTACCTTTACAACAGGCATATTGATTTGACTTAAACTTATAATCTCTCAAAGTTTAGTTCTACTTTCAATAGAGTAAACCTAATGACGAGAAAGACGGAAAATCCATTTGAAACATGATGTGACAATCTAAGTGATTGATTTTACATTTTATGAGTGTCAACAAGTTTTTTTTTTTTTGAACACTTGTTAAGCATATTTAGTTTGGAATTGTATATTTTCTAAAACCATGATCACGTAAACCACAAAAAGGACTCATGTATTGAGAACTATAAAATTTCTTTAAGAAAGAATACAAAAGAGAAAATTCAAATTTTCATTCTCTCACGTACTTAAGTTTTCATTCCACGACAGAATAGTTTTTATCTAATTTCAAAATAATCTTCCGTACCTAGAGACAAAACCTCGCAAGAAAAATGCCAAATTACCATCTCTTTGGAAAATCCCGAAGCCACCAAGTCCTTTGCAAACCTTAGTCTCTTCCACAATCGATAACCATCAACCGCTAGCAGTCGCCACGCTTAATAGCCTTCCATTGATGTTCCACCCCGGTGACCGTCTTCGTCCCGTCTGCCATCAATTGTCATGTCCTACCTTAGCGCCATCGATGCACTAGGAGGTAAAGCAAATACAGAGATGATGGTGGATGGTGGCACGTCTAAGAAACGGAAATCCATAGAAAGAAAAGCGCGAAATTTGATATCTCACCAGACATAGCTTACTCTAGTTTTAAAAACATTACAAAACTTCAAAGGAAAAAAAAAAAAAAAAAAAAGTGACCGGCCATCCTCGACACCACAACAGTGATTCATCCGTGGTGACGGCGAGGGGAAGCATTAAGGTTGGGCTCAAAGGTGGCTGTGAGTAGAAGATGAGGAGGTGATGGGGAGAGAGAGAGGTGCTAGTTAGGATCTGATGGGATTTAGGTTGAGTATGATGTGGTCTAGAATTAACTGGACACATGTAACGATCTTAAAATGGAGATAGCAAGTGAATGCATGGTAGAAAACAATTGTTTACATCCTTGGCAAAGTGCAATTGTGTTTTTGAAATTTATGTTGAACTACCTACTATAAAAGAAATTTGATTACCCTATAATAGAAGTTGCAAAGTTGAGTAATTTGCAGGCTACTATGTGAGTTCACTAGTTATTATCATTGTTATTCAAGTTGCCACGCCTTCCCCGAGGAAGGTTCCCTCAACATAATCTTTCACTGAAGGGGCGAAGCTTCAGTTTTATTTTTTGAAATGGATTATGTGTTGCTTCAAAATAAAACAACTTATCTAAACTATAGGCAAAAGTAAAATACAAGAAAATAGGAGAAAAGTAAATATGCGATTGAATGTGAAAGTGCAGTAAAAAAAAAAAGATAGCAATTGAAAAAAAGTGATCAAATTGTTGATTTGGCAAGAGGTCCCTATATTAATGCCTCTTCAACTATTTATAGCGGTAATCTATGGGTAATTGCCCTTTAGCAGTTACCATCTTAATATTTAAAATGTCCTAGAAGTTTCAGCTCCTTGTCAATAACTGCCCTACCTCGCCGACATTTTCTCTGGCACCGATTCCCATAACCATTTCGGTTCTTATCTCGCCTGCTTCGGCAAGTTCTACCATTGCACTATTCAAGATCCTCATTGTCGACTGTTGGCGTTGTTGGCATATAATATGCATAAACGACATGATCTTGCAATTTACATCAACGCGAAATCGCCAAAGAAATAAACGAGAAATAATAAGGACACTAGAAATTTACGTGGTTCAATCTAAGTATCGGTACCTACGTTCACGGGGAGAGCCAGCAACAAATAATCTACTATAATCGGAGAATCAGAGTTTACAATCACTTACACGCTCGAGTGTTTCCCACACCTAGATTTAACCCCAAACTCAAAATATTTATAAATAAAAACTCATTTGGCCATAAACTCATGGCACAAAATTACCACACGTTTAAGCTCAAAACAAAAACACTCTACGTATGCCAAAATGAAGGATTCACGTGCAGCTCTCTTCAGCTTGACGTGTGCAGCTTCTACGTGCAACTCCTTTTCTTTCGTAGGGTTTTTAGCTACACACCTCCTGGGGACGTTTGCTTTATATTTATATGTGTGCCTAAGGTCAAAAGTTTGACTTGGGCCCAACTCCTTTTGCATATACATGTACGTGCAGAGGCTTCCTTTTTTTATCTATCAGCCAAAAGAAAACTCCATCCTTGGAATATTGTGTGCCCAAAGTCAATTAATTAACTTTGGGCCCCATTATAATAACTTGCGGAGGCATTCAAAATGAAATTCGGACTTGTTTCATGCAGAGATTTCGAAGCAGAGCACAAGCAAATCCAAAGACGACTTCCACGAATAACCTGCAGATGAATAACTTTTGCTCATTTTATTTTATTTTATTTCCTCCTTTGTGCAGCTATAAGGAGTCCAAGAAAAGAAGGGCTTCATCATCCAACTTGAAATCTACTTGGGAAAACTTTATCAACAAATTCGATTTAACAAATCGTCATCTAAATTCAAACTTGAGACATTAATTTAATAATTCTCCACCTTGGCTCGATGTTTGAAGCCAAGTTATAGTGCTCATCATCCATGCTGCTCTCCTAATGCCCCGACTGGCACTCACTCTCCACAGACGCCAATAAAACTCAAGCAGAGCTCAAGCTTCGCCAAAGGAACAGACTTAGTCATCATGTTTCCTGAGTTATCTGCTGTAACAATCTTTTTGACAATAACATTACCCTTAGCTAAGACATCTTGAATAAAGTGGTACCTGATGTTGATATGCTTCATTCGCTTGTGATAAACTGAATTATATGCCAAATATAACGTACATTGGTTATCACAGTGTATATCCATACTTTTTTGTTCTAACCCAAAGTCCGAGAGCAAACTTTGTAACCATATCGCCTCTTTCGCTACAAAGGCTAGTATCATGTACTCTGCCTTAGTCAAAGACAAGGCAATGTGATCCTGTAAGGATGCTTTCCAACTAACTATATCACCCACTAGCGTAAACACGTACCCTGTTAAAGATTTGCGATCATCCAAGTCACCGGTGTGATCCGAATCCACAAAACCAGTGGTCTCACTGCCATTGTTCCTCCGGTTCCTCCAGTACACTATACCCACATTTGTTGTCCCATTTAAATATGTGAGGATCCAATTCATAGCTTCCCAATGAGCTTTACCAGAACATTTCATATAGCGACTAACAACGTTCATAATTTATGAAATATCAGGCCTAGTGCACACCATAACATACATAATATTACCCACGGCACTAGAATAAGGAACACGAGACACATAATCCTCCTCCTCCTCACTTTGCGGTAATAATTTATCTAAAAGTTTAAAGTGCTTCGCTAGAGGTGTATTTACAGATTTTACAGACTGCATATTAAAACGTGCCATGGTCTTCTCAATATATTTCTTTTGAGATAGACGTAAAACTCCTACAGTATTGTCACGCAAAATCTCTATACCCAAAATTTTTTTTGCAGCACTTAAATCTTTCATCTCAAATTCAACATTCAATTGTCTCTTCAACACATCAATATCAAACATATTCTTAACTGCTATCAACATATAATCAACATATAAGAGTATATAAATCAAAGAACCATTCTCCAATCTCCTAAAGTAGACATAGCTATCTATGTGACTTTTCAAGTAGTCTTGACTAGCCATAAAAGCATCAAAACGTTTATACCACTGCCTATGAGACTGTTTCAGCCCATACAAAGATTTCTTCAACAAGTAAACATGATCTTCCTTACTTGAAATAGCAAATCCCTCTTGTTGCTTCATGTAAATCCGGTTCTCCAACTCACTATGAAGAAATGTAGTTTTTACATCTAACTACTGTAACTCAAGATTCTGTGAAGCAACTAAGGTAAGTAAAACATGAATAAAAGTATGTCTTACCACAAGAGAGAACATCTCATTGTAGTCAATGCTCTCACGCTGTGTATATCCCTTCACCATAAGTCTCACCTTATACCTCGCTGCCTTGACACCGGGAATGCCCTCTTTCCGTTTAAAGACCCATTTACTTTCGACGATCTTTTGGCTCTTGGGTACTTTGACCAGCTCCAATGTCTGATTTTGATGGAGTGATTTCATCTCTTCACTCATAGCCCCTAGCCACTGCGACGACTCCGAACTAGCCATCGCCTTAAAGTAAAACGAAGGATCATCTATCTCCACCTCATCACCTACAGTCAATGCATAAGTAATATCTGTATAACCATAACGTACCGGTGATTTAATTTGCCTTCTTTGTCTATCTGCGGCTGTAGTGTGCTACGGTTATGCTGATTGTCCACTATCACCAACTTCAGAAACTACGGCTTCATTTGCAATCTCAATTTCTATTACCTTCGAGGTCTCTGGAGTTTCCACCTGAAGCTCCACCTCACTAATGACACCATGATCTGTCTTCTTTGCTGGTTGTGTCTCAGAATTCCTCTGTTGAAGCATTACAGTCTTGTCAAAGATCACATCTTTGTTGATTAGAAAATTGGGTGATCTAGGATCAGTTCACTACAACCGGTAGCCTTTCACCCCATGTGCATAATCCAGAAATATGCACTTCTTCGCCCCCAGCTCAAGCTTACCATCATTCGCATGAGCATACGTAGGACATCCAAATATATGTAATCCAGAGTAATCAGTAGATTTCCCCGACCATACTTCCTCATGAGTCTTCCACTCGATAGTAGATGATGGAGATTGATTAACCAGGTAACATGCCATGTTCACTGTTTCGGCCTAAAATTCCTTGCCAAGTCCTGCTTTCGAAAGCATGCATCGAGCTCTCTCAAGCAAAGTTATATTCCTCTGTTCTACCACGCCATTCTACTGCGGTGTCCTAGGTACTATGCGGTGTCTCACAATATATTCTTTCTTGCAAAACTCAGTAAAATCTTTACCACAAAACTCCATGCCATTATCAGTTCTCAAGCACTTGATTTGTTTATCTGACTGCTTCTTCAATGCCTTAAATTTCTTGATTCGATCGAATACATCATATTTGTGCTTCAGAAAGTATATCCATACCTTCCTCGAATAGTCGTCAATAAATGTCAGCATATATCGGGCACCTCATTTCGAAGGAACCGAAGGTGGGGCCTAAACATCTGAATATATTCAACTGATCGTTTGATCGAATGAATAGCTATAGTAAACTTAACTCGATGCTACTTCCTAAAGATGTAGTGCTCACATAAGTCTAGCTTCCTTGTCTTTTAACCCTTCAACAACCCCCTTTCACTCAGCATCGTCATACATGCCTCGCTCATATGCCTTAAATGCATATACCATAACCGAGTCAAGTTAGAGTTTGACTCACTTGATGAAACTGCAGCAGTTCCAGTCACGGTCTCTCCTAGTAGATGATAGAGAGTATTCACTTTCTTCCCCTTCATCATTGTCATGGCATCTCGAGAGATCTTTAGTACTCCACCTTCAACGGTGTACCTACACCCGATGTCATCGAGTGTCCCCAGAGAAATAAGGCTCTTCTTGAGTTTCAGTACATGCCTCACATCTGTCAATGCGCGCACCACCCCATCGTAAATCCGGATCCGAATTGTCCTTATCCCTACAGCCTTACAGATTGCATTATTCCCCAAAAGACTTTACCACCATCTGCAGTCTGGTAAGTAGTAAACCAATTCTTATGAGGTATCATATGATAAGAACACCTCGAATCTAGCACCCATTCGTCTCCTGACAAAATAGTAGTCACACATAAAACAGCTTCTGCATCACTATTGCTCCCCTCAGCAATGTTTGTTGCACTGCTTGTGGCATTCTGCCTATTAGCTTTATTCCTCCGCTTTAAACAATCTTTCTTGATGTGCCCCTCCTCATGACACTCAAAGCACTTCACGCGTCCCTTGGACTTTCTATGGCATGATTTCAATTTGCATTTATCTCTATTGTTATTAGGCCCTCGATGTTGTTCACTACCCCAAATTGTTAATGCTTGCGCTACTTCTTGCGCTAGACCGTCATCTCACAACTTTGTCTACCACTCCTTAGAGAATAAGGCGGACTTTACCTCTTCTAAGGTAATTGTAATACACCCTTGCAACGGTGACTTAGTAAATTGCTTCCATGACTTTGGTAAAGAGGCTAACAACATCATGCCATGTTCTTCATCATCAAGTATCTTACCGACATTCTTCAGATCCATCATGAGTTTATTAAACTCATCTAGGTGGGTTCTGATAGACGTATCTTCAGTATATCTAAATTGAAACATCTTCTTCAACATGTACAAACAATTGTTCAAACCTTTTTTTTCACATAGAGTGCTTGAAGTTTTGCCTATAAAGCTGCGGCATCCTTCTCCTCAACAACCTCTATTAAAACCTCATCCGATAAATTTAACAAGATTGTGCTATTTGTTTTTTCCATTAACTCTACCCTCTCTGAGGCTTTCATTATAATAGGCAACTCATTTTCACCATCAAATGCCTTGGCCAAACCTTGGGTTGTCAATAAAGCCCGCATCTTGATGCTCCATAACACAAAGTCGTTGCTCTCGTTAAACTTCTCAATTTCAGATTTCCTCTCAGACATAATTGCAATAACAAAATTTCCAGATAATAATTAGACAAGCAAAAGCTCCTAATCACAATCAAGAAATATGATCCCAAGCTGTGATACTAATTGTTGGAATATAATATGCGGAAACGACAGGATCTTGCAAATTATGTCAATGCGAAATCGCCAAAGAAATAAATGAGAAATTATAACGACACGAGAAATTTATGTGTCTTGGTCTAAGTATCAGTATCTACGTCCACGGGGAGAGCCAGCAGCAAATAATCCAATATAATTGGAGAATCGGAGTTTATAATCACTCACACACTTGAGTATTTCCTACACCTAGATTTAACGCCAAACCCAAAGTATTTATAAATAAACAACTCACGGCACAAAATTATCATGCGTTCAAGCTCAAAACAAAAACGCTCTATGTATGCCGAAACGAAGAATTCACACGCGGCTCTCTTCAACTTGACATGTGCGGCTTCTATGTGCAGCTCCTTTTCTTTCGTAGGGTTTTCAGCCTGGGGACGTTTGCTTTATATTAATATGTGTGCCCAAGGTCAAAAGTTTGACCTGGGCTCACTTCCTTTTGGCTCTACGTGTACGTGCAGAGGCTTCTTTTTTTTTATCCATCAGCCAAAAGAAAACCCCATCCTTGGAATATTGTGTGCCCAAAGTCAATTAATTGACTTTGGGCCCCACCATAATAACCTGTAGAGGCATTCAAAATGGAAATTCGAACTTGTTTCACACAAAGATTTCAAAGCAAAGCACGAGCAAACCCAAAGACGACTTCCACGAATAACCTGTATATGAATAACTTTTGCTCCTTTTATTTTATTTTATCTCCTCCTTTGTGCAGCTATTAGGAGTCCAAGAAAAGAAGGGCTTCATCATCCAACTTAAAATCTACTTGGGAAAATTTTATCAACAAATTCGATTTAACAAATCGTCATTCGAATTCAAACTTGAGACATTAATTTAACAGGCGCTCTGTCCCATTTCCATGAATTCTCATGTGCTGGGCATACTTTACCCTCTTCTACTTCCGAAGTCAAACAAGCTAATCTTGGGCGCCAACACCACGTCAAATTTTTAGTGATAATAAGACCTATCGATTATTAAAGTGAGTTGGTTGAAATTAAAAGCAAAACTGAAATCATCAATAAGTTTTGTCGCCGATTTAGTGACCGATCAATGCAAGTTAAAACTGGGAGTGACCTCCCTCGTAGTTTCTGGACATGGTGATCTGTGTTTCCCCATCATCAACATCTAGAGATGAATAAAAAATATCCTTTTTGAAGATGGTCCCGAATTTTCTCTTTTTTGGCGTAGGTTCTGAGCATATGATTCCAATCACAGCCTTTGTTTTTTAGTCGTGCCAACTTTATAATACACATGGCTCTTGTTGCTGCCCAAAAATAACTCAAGCCTTGATGGATGAGTGGAGTTCCGTGTTGAGTCGTCAACAGGACAAATAGGAAGTATCATCACAAATTGGCGACTTACACGGTCTCCGTTATCGATGAAAGATGAATGGTGAAGACCAATAATCGACTTAAGGTAACTGATATGGCCGATTACTAATCGGCGAAAGGCGATCGATTAGAGCAGCTATGGATATGCGGTGGTCGATCGCAGCAGAATAACTAAAGATATAGAAGCGAGGACTGAATGGGAAGATATCCCATGGATTGCAGCTGTTTATGGGACAGAACTTGCGGTTAGAGGCTGTTCGCGGGGAACGGATTGCCTGACAAATATCTTTCACCGAAGGGGTAAATCTTCAAAAAAATTTTATGTAAATCAAACTCTGTCTCGTTTCATAAAGGAAGCGATTGATTCTACTCTACAAGCGATAAAGTAAAGAATAATTAGGAGATAAAAATGTGCAATAAAACGTAAACGTGTGATATGAAGAAAAAAGATAGCCAAAATGCAAGTGTCCTTATGATTGTTGATTGTCAAAATGTCCTTTATAATCATGTCACTTTGTCTATTTATAGCTAGTTTTACAAGTAACCGCTTTCCAACAGTTATTATCTTCCATCTCAAACTGCTTCCGGAGACTTCGATACCGTGCCAATAAATGTATTGCCTTGTTCACAGCATCGTCAGCACCAAACCCTTGAAGTCGTCTCCATTCTTATCGCCCGATAAGCCAATTTTGGCGCCAAAGATGCAATCAAGTCAAGATGTAGAATATGGGGAGCAATCTAGTATGTGATTTAAAAGATAACCTCACATCCACGATTATACTTTGTATGGGGCTATATAAACCTCAATAAAATTAATTGTAAAGGATCCGCATTCAATAACACTTAATAAATTTTTATTATTCAATTTATCGATTTATCTTTTTTGTGTATAATTCTTTATTCTTTCAGTTCAATTAGCGTTAGTAACTCATTCCTTGCGCATTGTTTCTTATCCAAGTCATCACGGAATCCAATTAACTCAAAAAGCCAAGAGGAAATCTTTGGTGAAAAGTATTTGTCGATAATCATTTTCGGTGAAACACGCGTTTGGACATTCACCATTCACCGAGGAGACGATATCTCACGACCGAATTGACACGCGCGAGTGTATAGTGCATGGACGGGCGGTGGACGCATAGTCAATGTTGACCACAAGGCGACAAACCTTTCTAAATGCGAAGCCGTCAACATTTTCACACACTATTCTGCCGTGTGTAATATATAACATATATCCTCGCCGAGATTCACTGCACCCGCCTTTCTCCGCCGAGTCCTAATGGTTCCGCCATCCTCGCTCCTCCTCCCTCTCTTCCTCTCCCTTTTCCTCCAATCTTGTCGGCTCTCCACCTCGGCGCTACCCAGCCTCGCCAAACGCACGTCCCTCTCCGTGGAGAACCCCGACGACCTCCTCGTCTCCCCCTCTGGCGCCTTCTCCGCTGGCTTCTTCCCCGTCAGCCACAACGCCTACGGCTTCGCGGTCTGGTTTAGCGACCCCCCATGCTCCGGCGCCGCCTGCACCCCCGTCTGGATGGCCAACCGCGAGGTCCCCGTCAACGGCCGGCGCTCCACCTTATCCCTCCTCGACTCGGGCAACCTCGTCCTCACCGATGCGGGCGATGCCGGTGCCGAGGTCTGGTCTTCCGGCACCAGCTCCGGCTCTGCTGCCGAGCTCCGCCTCAACGATACCGGGAATCTCTTCCTCGCCGACGGCAGCGGCGGCGTCCTGTGGCAGAGCTTCGACTCGCCGACCGACACCCTCCTCCCTCAGCAGCCACTCACCAGAAACACGTTCCTGATCTCTGCTCGGAGCCGGTACAATTACTCGAGCGGTTTCTACAAGCTTTACTTCGACAACGACAACGTCCTCCGCCTCCTCTTCGACGGCCCATTGATCTCGGGCGTGTACTGGCCGTACCCGTGGGTGCCGAGTGATCAGCTTGGCCGATTCCTCTACAACAGCAGCCGCATCGCTGTGCTCGACCCCATCGGCCGCTTCCAGTCCTCAGACAACTACTCGTTCTACACCTCCGATTACGGCGTCGAGGCTACGCAGAGAAGGATGACCCTCGACTTTGACGGCAACTTGCGGGTCTACAGCCGCGAGCTGGGCTCGACTGTCTGGGCCATGACGTGGGAAGTGCTCAGCACCCCCTGCTTCATCCACGGCGTGTGCGGCAACAACAGCCTCTGCAGCTACGACCCGACCAAGGGTCGGAGCTGCTCCTGCGTGCCTGGGTACGTTCCCAAGGTCCTGGGCGACTGGTCGGCCGGTTGCGTGCCCGATTTCACCTTCTCCGACGGGTGTGTCGCCGACGAGATCAGGTTCGTGAAGCTCCAGTACGTCGATTTCTATGGCTACGACTACAAAATCATCTATAGCACCAGTCTCGCGACGTGCCGGCAGACTTGCCTGAGCCTGTGCAACTGCCGAGGATTCCAGTACAGAGCGGGCTCCGGCCGCCTGCCTGATTGCTACCCCAAGATCGAGCTCCTGAATGGCCACAACTTGTCCAGCTTCAAAGGCGAGTTCTTCATTAAGGTCCCCAAGAATAAGACCTTCACGGTGGACCAGCTGGTGAAGAGCACTCAGTACACTTGCCCTCCCACCCCGGTGGTGAAGTTCTTGGACAGGACTTATTCCAAGAAACGCAAAAACGGGCCGTTGAACTTCATGCTCTGGTTTGCCTGCGTGGTGGGAGGGATCGAGATCGTGGTGGTGTTCTTGGTGTGGTTCTTCCTGATCAAGAACCAGCAGGACGTCACTTCCGCGCACCAGAGCCACCTCAATGCCGCAACCGGGTTCAAGCGGTTCACCTACAACGAGCTCAAGAAGGCAACGAGGAATTTCAGCAAGGAGATCGGGAGAGGTGCAGGCGGGATCGTGTACAAGGCCGTATTGCCAGATGATCGGGTCGTCGCAGTGAAGGTGCTCAGCAATGCCACAACTGGAGAGGCCGATTTTCTGGCCGAGGCTAGCACGATCGGCAGGGTGAACCACATAAATTTGATCGGGATGTGGGGTTACTGTGCCGAGGGAAAGCACAGGCTATTGGTATACGAGTTCATGGAATGCGGATCACTGGCACAGAACTTGTCGTCACCTGAGCTTCATTGGAAGAGGCGGTTCGACATCGCAGTGGGCACCGCAAAGGGTTTAGCTTATCTCCACGAGGAGTGCTTGGAGTGGGTTCTGCATTGCGACGTGAAGCCTCAGAACATACTCTTAGACTCCGACTACCAACCCAAAGTTGCGGATTTTGGGCTTTCCAAGCTAATGGACCGAGGGAAGGTGAGGAATTCCGGATTCTCGAGAATTAGAGGAACCCGAGGATACATGGCTCCCGATTGGGTCTCAAATCTGCCCATCACGTCCAAGGTGGACGTCTATAGCTACGGGATCGTCATGTTAGAGATGGTGACCGGAATTAGCCCGACGACAAGTGTTGATTCATTGGAGAGCGGAGGGGATGCCGGGAAAATCCAGCTCGTCCCGTGGGCGAGGAGTAAGATGAAGGGACCGGGGAGGACGGGGTCCCATCTGGAAGAGATGGTGCATCCTGTGCTCAGGGGCGATTACAACTTGAAGCAAATGGAGGTCTTGATCGAGGTCGCGCTCAAGTGCGTGGAGGAAGATAAAAACGCCAGACCCAACATGAGCCAAGTGGTGGAAATGCTTCTTAGGCATGAGAATGATAGTTAGATTAGGGTACAAGTGAAGTGAGATTGATTCAGGTGCTATTTTTCTGGTCACACCTGATGGGCTTCTTAAAATTTTTAAATTGCAATGGCTTGGCATTATCTCACTTTTGAAGTTATGAAATTTGTTGACACCTGATTTTAGCTAGTAGGTCACATAATAAAAATTCGAGATTATGGATTTTTGATTGCGACATGACCTATTTCCTAGGGTAAAAAGAGTGATTTAAGTGTTTTTCAACATTTTTCAAGCTTCATCACATTTTATTTAAACTTAGGGTGTGTTTGTTTCACGGAAAACGTAATGTTTTTGGAAAATGTTTTCCGTTTTATTTTGTTTGATGATACGTGATTGAAAGTATTTTTAGTGTTTGGATCGCATTTGAAAAATGATTGAATGGCATTTGACCTAACAATTGACAATAGTGTGCCTCTTCCTTCCAAATTAATTTGTTGAGTCCATCACCTTTTTTAACTTTATAAAAATATTTTTTTAATAAAAAATTGAAATTATAATTATTTTTTATATTTCAATTTTTTTTTTTTCTTTTTCTTCCTTCCTTAGCCGACGGTCGGCGGGGCAACGGTCGGGGACGAGGCCGGGCGAGGCTTGAGCTCGTCGGCGAGTCACCGACGACTAGCGAGGCTCAAGCCTCGCCGAATCTGGGCGAGACTCAAGCTCTCCAGCGTTGGGCAGGGCCTAGGCCTCGCCAGATCGGCGAGATCGAGCCTCGCTCGGCGTTGGGCAAGACTCGGCCTCGCCGGTGTCAGGTGGGGCCTCAACCTCGCCAAATCAGCGAGATTGAGCCTCGCCGTGGCCGGTTGTCGGCCGTCATGGTGGGCGGGCAGTCGGCCAAGAAGAAGAAGAAAAAGAAAAGAGAAAAGAAAAAAAGAAAAAATAATTATTAAAAGTTAAAAATTCTATTTTTAAAATATAAAAATAATTAAAAATTCTATTTTTTAAAAAATATTTTAAAAAGAATTATAAAAATTTAAAATATCTTTATAAGAATAATTGTTTGTAAACCAAATATCAAATCTAAGTTTTGGTAGATTCGGAAAACATTTTCCGGCCCTTTCAAAGGGGAAATCATTTTCCTAAATTTAAGCTTTGTTAGGAAAACATTTTACGTTGACTAGGAAAACATTTTCCTTATTTTCTTGCATTTAGTTCGTTTAGAAAAATGAGTCAACAAAAATGTTTTCCTACCAAAACTTGTGCTCCCAGTCTAAGGGTCATTGATCAATGAAAAGTTTATTCTTATAAATTAATTTTTCTGAAAAATCAAATATTTACTTATTTATGTTTATTTTTTATCTTTTTCTTTTTCTCTTCTTTCCTTATCTTTTTTTTTTTTTTTTTAATCTTTTTCCTTCTTTTCTCTTTTCTTTCTTTTCCTTTCTCCTTCATCCCCCTTCTTCCTCCATTGGCCGTGTGCCTCCGTGTCTATTAGCAACCCGACAAGTAGCCAAGACACGGGCCGGCAAACTCAAGCCTTGGCCAATCTAGACAAGCCCAAGCTCGCCAGTCCGAGCTCCGTCGAGATCGACAAGCTCACGGCTCGCCCTATCTCGGCGAGGCAAAGCTTGCTTCTGGCTGTCGCTACTCGGTAGCGATAGAGGATGAGAGAAATTGAAAATGGAAAGAAAAGAAAAAGAAATTTAAAAATTCATTTTTAAAACAATAAAATAAAAATAAAATAGTTAAAAAATTTGAATTTTTTTAGAAATTTAAAATTTAAAAATTCAAACTTGTTTTTGCCTAAAATAAATTAATGAGATGAGATCATCTTCCAATAATATTTAAACATCATAAAATATTTTTAATCATATATTACTAAACAAAGGAAATTAATCGTATTCCTGAAAATTGTTTTACCAGAAGGTATTTTCATATATCATTGAGTTTTTCGCGATAAAAACACACCCTTAATTAGACTTGTAATCAATAGTTTTCACAAAAAATGACTAGGAACTAACTTTCAATCAAATCCAGAATTTTGACCATCAATCGGCAATTTTTAAATCATTTTTTAGAATAATTTCCTTCATGACATTTGATCTAAAGTCGTAACACATTGAAATTCAAGCCAATTCTAAGAAATCGGGCTTGAGACAGGTGGACCAATTCTCAAGGAGCCCTATCGGTCCTTCATAAATAATGCTAATTAGACCTATTGAAATTCGATTAAACCAAATCAACTCAATTCGAAAGTCAATTTTGGCAAAAGTTGGAAATTTGGCATAATTTGACTGAAACCACGAACTGGCACCAATAGGGTCAAGCCGAAAAAGAAACTAGGCCTTGATCCAACTGGGCTTGATTTAGGAGCCCAGTCATGATCACAGCCTAGGATAGGACTCGGCTATTCTCGGGTTGGGTTCAAGAACTCGGCCTGACCTTGGTTTTGTTTTTAATATTTAAAAAATATTAAATATTAAAAATAATAATATTATCATCTTTTTAATAAATCCAAAGGTAGAAATTTTAGGAATTTGGTTGGGAAAATGCTACTTCTTCTCTTCTTAGTGGATTCATGCCATTGCTTGGTTGATCGCTAGTTGACTTGTGTGCTAAAATCGAAATGTTCAATTACCCTTGTTCGTGGATACTTTGATTGCCTTTCAATTACATATATGCATGTTCTTCGGCGGTTAGCTTAGGTGGGAAATTATAATTTAATTAGGGATAATGATATTAGTCTACTGCTTTACGAACACAAATGGAGGTTAATGATAATTATTATGTTTCCCCGGCTAGATTAGGAGGTGATCGAATTGATGATGAAATGTTTTTTTCAATCTTGATTAGGAACGCATGATCTTTCAGCGAGTAGATTAGAAGGATAATTATAGTATAATTAGGAATCAATGATGTTATCTTACTGCTTTGCAAACACAAAATATTCATTCCCTTCAATTAATAAATCCCTAGTTTGATTAGGAAGTGGCTGGAGTTAATCGATTGCTTGTTGGTTTGTTGAATAGTGAGTGAACTAGGCTTACCTTAAATAGAATATAGTCCCTAATTTCAGACTTATGGTGGTTCATGTCCCGAGGCTTAAAAACGTGGCCATGTATTTTATTTGCCCGATGAGTATTGAGTTTTCTTTCTCATGCCTTACCGCAAGTCCTCATGATATTTGTGTGCCTAATGCTTGCATTTCAATACTTAGTTGTTTTATTACCACATTGTACTTCGATAACTTGTTTGTTAATTTTCTTTCTAGAATGGTTAGGATTAGTTCAGGATTATAATAAACCCCTCACAAATATATGCATGATCACTTGGGGACTTTGATATCCTAAGGTCATAATTGGTAAAAACGAGCTCGACTACTTAGACAATAACCTTTCAAGTTAGTGGTACCACAAGGGTTTTAATAGTAACATTAGCATAATTAAGTCCCCGAACTTAAAAATTTTGGTTGTGGAGGAATCAATATTACCCTTCCATGTCTTGATTGGTTTCTAACAGACCCCAAATAAGTTAGTGGTGACTCCAAGATTTACTTAGGCCATTAAAGAATTAAAAAATGAAAAATCTAAAGCCTACACTTTTAATTGATGGTCTAGTTGGGTTTGACATTTGATGACTATTTGGACCATCATTTTGATGAATCGTTTGGACCATCTTTCAAGCAATACTTCTAGACTCTTTCTGAGAAATTGAATTTTTGGGATGGTCACGTAAACAATGCCTTGTTATTAAGTCTTCGGTCATGCACCCCCAAAAACTAGAGATTATAAACTAATCCTATCTAGGGTGCATCTAAATCCATGCATATTATGATGATGAAACTAATCCAAAATATTCTAACCATTTATTAAAAGGTGATGCTAAGTCTAATTTGATTTTATTAATTAGAATTTAAGCTAGATTATTTGTTAAAGTCTAAACCGGATAAGTAAAGTAGGAGTGCCATAATTTCAATACGACGTTTGCTTGAGTGCCATAATTTTTTTCGCTAATTTAAGTGCCACAGATTTGAAATATCGATAATTTAAGTGCGATCAGCAATTTATTTTATTTGACATGAACACCAATCATCCTATATAGCATCGTCATTGCCAACATGGACAATTTTTATAATTTGTTTGCTCACTTATATATCATAAATTTGAAAAATCGATCACTTAAGTATTATCTATAATTTGCTTACCCCGTAAATCTACTGTCGGTCTACCCTAGATCTGATGAGAGCCTTCATGCCCTCGCCTGTGGTCAGCTAGGCCATTGTAGCCTTACCTCGAAGGCCCTCACCCATAGTCAATGATGGCCTTGGCTAGGGTATTCGCAACACTACTGGCCGAGAGTGAGGCCTTTACACCCAGCTCACAGAAAAGAAAAAACACGGAAAAAAGATAAATATAAACTAAAAAAATTTAAAAAATTATTTTAAAAAAATACAAAAAATCCACAGAGGATAATTTTTTGAAAATGACACTCAAATGATCAATTTTACTTTGATGTGACATATAAGTGAGCCAAGAAAAATTTATGACACTCAACTAAGTGCTATGTGAAAATTATAACACTTCTGTTATACCACTCTCAAGTCTAAATTAACCTAAGTTCATTAACTAAACTAGCCTACTTAAATCCAAGCTAACACTAATTAAACTCCTTGAGACGCCACGTTAGCTCTTAGCTGCCGATCTTCAAGCTCTCAGCTGCCACTATCATCATCAGTTTCCACCATCCATTTCATATAATTCATACATTCAGTCAAAATAAATCATCAATAGACTCGTACAAATCAATCAAGAAATTTGGCTTGGGAATTTGATTTCTCTCATGCAACTCGATCAGCCCCACCACCTCCTAATCAAATTATGGGTTCATTGATTAAAGTCAATGGTTATTAACCCCATTTGTGTTCACAAAGTGGTTATCAGTTAATGTCATTAATCTCTAACTAGGTTCTAATCCCCCATCTAAACTACCCACCGAAGGACATACATATGTAGTCTATCATACACCTAATCATCCACATGCAAGGCCAACTAAGTCATGCAATTGGGCTAATTAGCCTTAGGAGTCAAGCAAACAATTAGTGAACCAAGAGGGTCACTTCTAAATTTTTATCCTCATCTACCTGATTATGTTTTAATCCGATTAATGGCCTTAATTATGTCAAAATTGAATGAAGTTAGTGGCAATTGAAGCCTAGAGAGTGTAGTTTAATGTTCATTCAGATCATTTTTCCCAATTGTGAGCTGAATTTCTCCATTTAACCCAACTACCCTAAATCAGACTCGGTTATGATCCGACTTTTGAAAAATAAGGGAAATTTTTTTAATGAGCTAAATGCTCACCAAATTTAACAAACAACTAGCCCTGCATGTTATCTTCAAATTTCATGTTTTGACGATTTTGCAAATAAGCCCCCATCTTAGACAAAATTAAATATTTCCCCAAGGATTCAAATGTAAATAGTTTTGTAGGCCAGTAAGGAACTTGTCCAATTCATTGCAAAAACAACCCCCCTGGACTCTATATATATATGAAATTTTGCAGATTCACAATTAAGGTCCTCCTCAACAACTTTTGTTTTTTTAACTTTTTGCAAAAAAGGCATCCAAGTTCCTTAAAATTGCAAAATACGTCCAAAGCACACGAGAATAAATTTTTCACATCAAACATTTGGACCAAATAAACTTTGAATTTTACAAATTTTATATAATGAGAAAGCTTATGATCTTATTGGCTAAAAATGTTGTTTTAGACAATTTTTTGAAATTTGAAACACAAAAAAAAAATAATAAATAGATAAACAATTGAAAGTTTTTCAGACTTGAGTTTTTAAGAAAAAGCTTTGAATCTTCAAACTCATATTCAAGTATATTCAAGTATAATCAAGCATATTCAAACACATTCAACCTATTCTCCAGACCAATAGTGTATCTTTAACATGCTCTCAAGAACATTCATCAATTTCTTTGAACATTCAACATCAAGCAAATCCTAATCTACTCATATATTAATGAAATAATTCTGAAAACATCATCAAATCACTCCTAATCAACATTCACCTAACATGAGGTCATCCTAAGCTAATAAATTATCAAAATGAACATTGAGGACTACATAAGGTCATTCGGTTGAACATGAACTTAGGATAGAATTATATAAATTCAAGCAATAAACTAAACTAGGCTAATTTCCTAAGAACACCTATCCTAACATAATAATTCTAATAAAAACGACATGCAATTTGGCCAAATCAACTTCTATAGACAAGTAAAGCATTTGGCTATCCTAGAAAATTATGATCTCAAAACTTCTTAACATGCAATAGAACATCTATTCTATGAAACTAATACTAATATATGATCTAACTTCTAACTGTCAAATTTTGTCACCTCGTAGTTGGAATTGAATATAGATCGAAGATTTTCCTTCAACTTTGAACTATGTTCATCCTTTCATCTTTGGATGATCACATGAAATTGATGACTAAAGCATTATCGGACCTACCTTTGATTATTGGAATTAGGTAAGCAATCTCAAAATTGATCAAAACTCAAGGAAACAACGATCACCAAAACCTTATGGACACAATGGGAAGCTCAATTGCAAGAGTTGATTTGCAAGGAATGGTCGGAAGGAAATCGGAATTGATGAAACTACAACGAGGAAGAGATTCTAGTGTGAAGCATAACCTTTGGTTGCAAGAGAGAGAGAGAGAGAGAGAGAGAGAGAGAGAGAGAGAGAGAGAGAGAGAGAGAGAGAGAGAGAGAGAGAGAGAGAGAGAGAGAGAGAGAGTTTGTGGAACTGAAAATTTTAGTGAGAGAGAGTTGTGTGTGTAGTGAATGGCACTTAATGTGAGAGCAAGACAATGTATCTTGCATTTTGATGGGAAAAATTTGGATATATGATGCAATCTTAGCCTTTGATTGATCTTATGGCTCATGTTGATCCCTTAATGACTAAGATAACTCCCTATTGGCTGCAATTTTAACACATGGATAGATGACTTTCCACTTTAGATGCTAGGATCGAGAGGCTAATGCATGCTTTTAATTTGCAATCAAATGACATGGCAAGGGTGATTTAGTAATTTTAGGTTAATGGCAATTTTGTAACTTTTGCAATGTAAGGAGAGAGGGGGCTGGCCATGCTTGATATTTTGGCCCAATGGGCCAAACCCAATGGGTTTGGTTCGATTTCAAGGTCACTTGGGACCAACTGATTATTTTTTGTCTCATTTTTTGTGTTCTTTAAAAGGACAAATATACTATTTCAAATTATATATCTATCAATTATGTGAAATTAAGTAGTCAAACTATGAATACCAATACATATCAAATATAAATATAAATATAAGTAAGTAATAATGGATATTTCGCACTTGCTAAAAACAACAAATCATAAAAACAAACATATGATGCAAGGGAACAGAGGCAAGCAAAGCCAAGGCGAGTGATGAGTTTTTTTTTTTTTTTTTTGGGTCAAATGAGGGCTGGGTTTCTTTCTATTTTCTAACTCACAAGGCAAATTGAACTATGAAGAGAATAGAGAACGAGGCACTAGGGGTTTAGAGTAAACAAAAGCTTATATTATATAATATATATATATATATATATATTATCATATGTACAAGGTTGATCCGAATTGGACCAACCCTAAACTTCCAAGTTCGATGGCTAATTGGCATAGTGCAACGTCCGAGGATCTTGGGATCAAGCACTAGCCCAATCCCTCTAGGAACTGGACCGGCTGAGTTGGGCTAGTCCACAGTTGACCTTGGATCGATGCTCACTACTAATAACTATGAAACATTGATCAAACATCTTTTTTAAAAGGAGCACTCATTTTGACAACTGTAATTACTATGGAAGAAAATATGTCAAAAATGCAAGTTATGTCTCTTGATTTTATATGTATTCATACATGGCGGAACTCACGGCAAAGAAGCATCATCACTAACACCAACTTTTCGAATTGTTATCATGTCAGTACCAACATGCCCAATTGCTTAATTCGATAGGAAAAATCGAGGCATGATGTAGTACCAAAAAAAAATTAGAACATGTAAATAAATGAAAAAGAGCCAATGTCATGAATGATTAGACTCAGGTCACAGGAAAGCTCACAAAGTTTCAAATCTCACTTAATGATTAAGAGTCAAGTGCCAACCGCCAATCAAGTGACAATAACCAGAAAAAAAAAATAGATGAATTGATGAACATGCAATAAACTATTTGTTCATTTAAGATTTGAAGAGCATTAGCTTTGTTTAACAGAAATTCTTTAATTCGATTCCACACTAGCCATCGCCAGGTATGTCGATATATATACTTATAATTTTAGAAATTAAGGGAATATCAAAATTGATAATGATAAAGGTGGCTCACCAAGACGAGATTACATGGCTTGTATATTATCTAGATGATGTACACGTTTGGTGCATTGGATAGAGAAAGAGATATGATCATGGATAATTGATGATATTAACACCGTTTTGACTTTAATGACAAGTTGAAAATTGAGTTGAATTTTTCAATAAATCATTAATTATCTTATGATGATTTAATAGGAATACTTATAATGGGAATGCTGAACACTAGTGGATGGGATCAATGAAGAAACGAGAGATAGAGTTGGACTTGGAAAACTGTCTCGCGAGTCAAAACCAAATCAAGTGGGCTAATAAAATCCTATCCATAAGTTAGTGGGTCTAAAGTCAAGTCAGCCTAAATTTTTAGTCTGGTCCAATCGAATGTTTCTTGCGAAGGGGGCTAGATACTGGTATATACGTTCGGTCCAAGTTCACGCTTGCGCACATAAGTGGAGTCACGCACCCCCATGGGAAAATGGTTTTGTTGATCGATAACGTCACCAAATAAGTGTTTTGGCAAAATTCTTCAAAGCATCATGTGTACTTGGAAATTAACTTACAAATGACTCATGACTAAACCAAAAGTAGGGCTGCAGTGCCAGAAAAAGGCATCTTAGGATGTTAATCCATCCTGCGCATAACTGACCCATGGACCTAAGATCTCTAGATTGCCTTTGACCAATTCCTTCACGCATGCAATGAGTTGGTTTGATTTCCCCTACACTACTTGAGATGCAATCGGTCTAGGTTTACCTAAATTGATCGGGGCAACTCTAGTCTAATATTTTAGTTTGTAGTCAAATTTTATTTTGTAAATTATTTGAACTTAGGATTTTGGAAGATCTTAGAATCCAAGGCAACCCTAACTGGCGACTCTTGGTTTGCAAAATTAGAGGTGCTCCATCTGATTGGAAGAGAGAGGAGTTAGGGTCTTTAATGACGGCTTATTGGCTGTTACATTTATCTTTACCAAAGTGCCACTTTATAAATGATGAAAAGACTCGTATCTAGATTGACTTGTACTTTATGCTCAGAGAAAATATTAAGGAATATGCAATTTGATTATTATTTTTTAATTCGAGACACCTAAAGTTTTCGTAATATACAAAATTTCACACATAGACTCAGTTATAATTTTTTCATGACTTTTTGGCTAAAAAAATAGAAATGGAAATCAAATAAAATTCGTTTTGGTATTTGTGTTATTTTAGGTTGTTGCTTAACCCCTGAGTTCTATAGTATTTCTTTGCTATATTAGAAATTCGGGATTTCTTTATCTTATCAGCGCTTACAAATATCATATATCAAAGTAAAATGATTAACAATAATTATTCATAATCGCTTTTAATTAACACATGGTCGTGCCGCGTCTCAAGGCCCTCGCCCAGGCCCAACTCGCCCACTGATTCGACACCGAATTTTTGTCCAGGCCCACCTCATGGTCCTAAAGCTTCATCCAATATTCCAAAATCGCAAAAGTTAAAACCTATCAGCCAACGTGCGAGAACAAATTCTGCTAGTGCAAGCTACTATCTTCTCATAAAGGCTTTTGGTCATGTTTTTATACCATATCAAAATTATTTGTCTCATCTTTTATATGTCATTGATGGAGACATCTTATATCAGTTGATAATGCTGAGTTTGATCGAACTTTTTATGAAAGAATTGGCTTATGATTTTAGATCTTCAATTTTCCATTTAATAAATTACCAACGCCTCTAAAGTTTGCTAATGAAACATGCATATGATACGATCATGAGATTCCATAGTAATTTCACCATCCCATATAATTTGTTAAAAGTTCATTGTTATCATGACCATCACTTACTCTAGTTACCAAGCAATAAAAGCAAAATTCAAAATTGAATATCAAATTATATCAAGTAGATTCAATTTGTATATATTTTTAGCAATTGTATTATTTTGACACTCATCCTTCCCATTATTAAAAACTTTTCACTATCAATGATCAGGCCTTATATATACTATAACTTGAAATGTAAAAAGAAGAAGAAGCAAAAACTACTTTAAATTAGCTAGATTGTAGCTATAAAGAAAAATTCGAAAAATGCCCCTAACTCAAGAACATCCTACACCTACACGTCAAATGGGCAAATTTTAAATTGAAATCATGGTCAATGACTATATTTTGCCGAATAGTTAACCGCAGCATTTAATGAGAACTTTTTATCTTTTACTTTTTTTGGCCGTTCGCTCTTTGATGAGTTAAAAAAGAAAAAGAAAAAAGAAGACCGAATAGGCTCCAATTTTGACTATTTTTCTAATTGATACTTCGATATTGCGTGCAAAAAGCAACCAACCAGACCGGGCCACTCTCGATTGGGTCCGACAATCTATTTCTAATATGCTTTTTAACTTCTCGGGGAAGCGACCCTATGGACACGTGGCACCCGTTTGTCTAGACCCGATTGCGTCTCTCCTCAAGTATCCACGTTAGGACAAGTAGCCACCTGTCAAAACGAGGGATTTTATTATCGTGTGGATGCGGCACAGTGTCCACGTTAGGTGACTGCCGCATTGTTTGACGTTGACCTGATCTTCATCCGCCTCGGGCCCATAATGCCCGGACCTTCCGTTAAACATTGCAATTGTTACCTAATTCTGCTGCCTTCACGACAATCATATCAGTCTTGACTTGGACTTATGAATGTCTCGGTGCCATCCATCGATGCGTGGGGAGATAAATGCAATTGTAGAGATGACGGTGGAGGGTGTCATGTCTTGGACTTGCAAAAGTGGGCGCCGAAAATCCATAGAAAGAAAAGTCTGAAATTCGAGATCTCAAATCAAGCATAGTTACTCTAGTTTTAACACTGGAAGAGAAATTTCAAAGGAAAAAAAAGAGTGAAAGGTCATCCTCAAACACTTTAACAGATCGGTGACAACGGCGAGGGAGGCATGGAAGTCGAGCTCAAAGGTGGCTATGAGTAGCAAGAGAGATAGATAGATAAATGCTAAATAGGATTACTTCGCAAGCCTTAACAATATCCTGTAGAGGTCAATCGGAAATACAATGGTGTTTTTGATACTTATGTTGACATACCTATTTTAAAATAAAGGTACTGCAATATGGAAGTTGTAAAATCGAGTAATTTACTAGGTCAATATAAGAGTTCACTAGTTATTATTGTTGTTACGTAAGTCGCCATGTCAATTGTTTTTTTTTAACATTCAGATTAGTTAGTTATTAAAGCGAGTTTGTGGAAAATAAAATCAGAACCAAACTATCCATCGATGAGTTGGTCTCCGATCTTAATAACTAGCAACGCGACCTAAAAAGCGAGTTAAAACCGACAGGGACCTCCCTCGTAATTTGTCCCTTTTCTGGACATGGCAATCCATATTTCACGATAAGCAACGTCCAGAGAGATCAATCCAAAATATCATCTTTCGACCATTTACCAATGCAATGCATTTAATGGGCGGCTTGCTCAAGGTTGACCACAAGGCGCCAAACCTTTCTGGATGCGGAGCCGTCAATCCATTTTCACACACTATTCAATTGTACATACGTATTACATGTACACATACATACATACATACATACATACATATATATATCGTCCTCGGCGAGATTCCCTGCAACTCGCCTTTCGCCGCCGAGTCCTAATGGCTCCACCACCCTTACTCCTCCTCCCTCTCTTCCTCTTCCTCTTCCTCCAGTCTTGTCGGCTCTCCACCTCGGCGCTGCCCAGCCTCGCCAAACGTGCGTCCCTTTCCGTCGAGGACCCCGGCGACGTCCTCGTCTCTCCCTCCGGCGTCTTCTCCGCTGGCTTCTTCCCCGTTGGCGACAACGCCTATGGCTTCGCCGTCTGGTTCAGCGACCCCCCCTGCTCTGGCGCCGCCTGCACCCCCGTCTGGATGGCCAACCGCGAGGCCCCCGTCAACGGCCGACGCTCTGCCTTGTCTTTCCTCGACTCGGGCAACCTCGTCCTCACCGACGCGGGCGATGCCGGCGCCGAGGTCTGGTCTTCCGGCACCAGCTCCGGCTCCGCCGCCGAGCTCCGCCTCAACGATACTGGGAATCTCTTCCTCGCCGACGGCAGCGGCGGCGTCCTGTGGCAGAGCTTCGACTCGCCGACCGACACCCTCCTCCCTCAGCAGCCACTCACCAGAAATACGTTCCTGATCTCTGCTCGGAGCCGGTACAATTACTCGAGCGGTTTCTACAAGCTTTACTTCGACAACGACAACGTCCTCCGCCTCCTCTTCGACGGCCCGTCGATCTCGGGCGTGTACTGGCCGTACCCGTGGGTGCCGAGTAATCAGCTTGGCCGATTCCTCTACAACAGCAGCCGCATCGCTGTGCTCGACCCCATCGGCCGCTTCCAGTCCTCCGACAACTACTCGTTCTCCACCTCTGACTACGGCGCGGCTAGGCAGAGAAGGATGACCCTCGACTTTGACGGCAACTTGCGGGTCTACAGCCGCGAGTGGGGCTCGGCTGTCTGGGCCGTGACGTGGGAAGCGCTCAGCAGCATCCCCTGCTTCATCCACGGCGTGTGCGGCAACAACAGCCTCTGCAGCTACGACCCGGCCAAGGGTCGGAGCTGCTCCTGCGTGCCTGGGTACGTCCCCAAGGTCCCGGGCGACTGGTCGGCCGGTTGCGTGCCCGATTTCACCTTCTCCGACGGGTGCGTCACCGACGAGATTCGGTTCGTGAAGCTCCTGTACATCGATTTCTATGGCTACGACTACAACACCATCTTTAACACCACTCTCGAGAATTGCCGGCAGACTTGCCTGAACCTGTGCAACTGCCGAGGATTCCAGTACAGCGAGTCGAGCTCCGGGGGCACGTTCGATTGCTACCCCAAGATCGAGCTCCTGAATGGTCACAACCTGCCCAGCTTCACTGGCGAGTTCTTCATCAAGGTCCCCAAGAATAAGACCTTCACTGTGGACCAACTGGTGAAGAGGACTCAGTATAGTTGCCCTCCCACGCCAGAGGTGAAGGTCTTGGACAGGACTTACTCCAAGAAAGACAAAAACGGGGCGTTGAACTTCATGCTCTGGTTCGCCTGCGTGGTGGGAGGGATCGAGATCGTGGTGGTGTTCTTGGTGTGGTTCTTCCTGATTAGGAACCAGCAGGATGTCACTTCTGCCCACCAGAGCTACCTCCTCGCTGCGACCGGGTTCAAGCGGTTCACCTATGCCGAGCTCAAGAAGGCAACGCGGAATTTCAGCAAGGAGATTGGGAGAGGCGCAGGCGGGATAGTGTACAAGGCCCTGTTGCCTGATGATCGGGTCGCGGCAGTGAAGGTGCTCAGCAATGCCACGACCGGAGAGGCCGATTTTCTGGCGGAGGCCAGCACGATCGGGAGGGTGAACCACATGAATTTGATCGAGATGTGGGGTTACTGTGCCGAGGGAAAGCACAGGCTATTGGTGTACGAGTTCATGGAACACGGGTCTTTGGCACAGAACCTGTCGTCGCCAGAGCTCCACTGGAAGAGGCGGTTCGATATTGCGGTAGGCACCGCGAAGGGCCTAGCTTATCTCCACGAGGAGTGCCTGGAGTGGGTTCTGCATTGCGACGTGAAGCCTCAGAACATTCTCCTAGACTCCGATTACCAACCCAAAGTCGCGGACTTTGGGCTATCCAAGCTTATGGACCGAGGGAAGGTGACGAATTCCGACTTCTCGAGGATCAGAGGAACCCGAGGCTACATGGCTCCCGAATGGGTCTCGAATCTGTCCATCACGTCCAAGGTGGATGTCTACAGCTACGGGATCGTCATGCTAGAGATGGTGACGGGAATCAGCCCGACGACGAGTGTCCACTCATTGGAGAGCGGGGGGGACGCCAAGCAAGTCCAGCTCGTCCCGTGGGCAAGGAACAAGGTGAACGAACCGGGGAGGACGGGGTCCCGCCTCGAAGAGATGGTGGATCCAGCGCTCAAAAGTGACTACGACCCGAAGAAGATGGAGATCTTGATCGAGGTCGCGCTCAGGTGCGTGGAGGAAGATAAAGACGCCAGACCCACCATGAGCCAAGCGGTGGAAATGCTGCTGAGGCACGAGAACGACGGTTGATTTCGATGCAGTGTGAAGTGGAGTTGATTCAGGTGCTTCTGAAAGTATTTAAATCTGCAGCGTTGGCTCGGCATAGTCTCGTTGCTTAAAGATATGGAGTCCAACGAGATTATGTCCCGGTTAACTTATATTTTTGAACGAGGTTCAGTCACAGCTTGCGTTCTTGAGAATAACCAGAGATTATGTCCCCGTTAGTTTGTCGGCTGGTTACACAGATCTCGCAAGCGAAAGCGGGTTCGATGCTCTTCTAATTGTCCGCCGAAAGCGATTTATCCCTAGCGAATCGGTATCTATTTCCTGGATTCGAGTTCATATGGATCCGATCCATCATACCCATTACATGAGTTGAATTAATTATTGACGATCGAGAGAAATCCAACTTGGTCGACTCGAATGTCGGCAAGTTTCTGCAACGTGTCCATACTATTTGTGAACTCGCTCAATGATAAGCTAGAAACTATGCTTTTTAGGGCTGCGGTCAAATTATATCCATCTGCTCAAGGGCACATGCATGATCATAGAAGGTGGGGATCAAATTAATTTGGGTTTTGGTTCAGAAGAGCTGTAGATCTGGTCGATGCTTGCAGCTCTCTCTCTCTCTCTCTCTCTCTCTCTCTCTCAAGTTGACCTTGTTTATGTGATAAAAGAGAGGGAATGAGTCCTATCTTGGACGAATCGACAGGAATGTCAGTGGGTCCTCCCTTTAGAATAAAGTAAAATATAATGAGGGACAACTAACACTTGATTGAGAGCAGCACGGTCCGCAAACAGATCCGTTTACATAATTATTTTCTGTCAAGACAAAATGACGTGGAGTGGTCCAAAGGGCATCTCTATGATGAATCGCTTGAGCTCACGCTTTCTTTGACCTGCTAATTTTATTTTCGAAAGTATTGTTAAAGTCGACCGCACAGATTGATAATAGACTAGACTCTCTCATTTTATTAAGGCGATGTCCATGTCCCACGGGCGAGACAGGCTAATCGCAAGAGGACGCTATATCTATAGTATGGATATGAAGTTTACTCGAAAAACTGCATAATTATCATTTTGAAAAGGTCTTGAGTGAGGAATAAATATCGTTCCGATTTGGATTTCGAGTCTCCTTTCTTCCATTGAACTGCTTATACTTTTTTGAGTCTACAGTAATTATTAAGTGACTGTTTTTAATTCATTATAAGATTAACAACTTGTTCTGAAAATAAATAAATATTTATTATGAGATTCACTCATTCAAATTTCCTTTGGTTTTGTGTTCTTCATCCAAATTTCCTTTGATTCTTCCGTTGATCCTTTAATTTCCGGCTCTTGCACTTTATTTCTCGAGCAATTTATTTGTTTGTTCTATCGTTTAGATCAAATTAGAAAAATCTTTTCAACCTTGCTCTAAGGAGCACGCATTATTCACGCACTCACAACAAGTTGATAAAGATTTTGAAAATTGATTTATGAAGAGCTGAAGACTTTGTGGCTGAGCTAGAACCATAAACCAAACCTTTGTTTAATTTATAATCACCTGTTTATCAAATTTATTTTAGGGTTCCAATCAGCACCAACTAGTATAAAACAAAACATTGTGTCTCACGGGCGACATTTTCCTCCTCCACCTGAATTTGCATCCGGAGAAGCGAGTTCAAAGAAAACTCAATCGACCGTCGCCAGTAATTCCCTTCAATCGACTACTATAGGCTCGATTGCGGCGTTAGCTGAGATGCAATGATGAGCTTCAGATATATAATTCCATCCCTTAGCTCATGGTAGAGCGTTGGGAAGACGCTGAAATGCCAGAACACCATTGTAGTCCCTATCACTTGCTAAACTCGAGGACCCATCTGCGACAAGAGCCTACGATCGCTCCCTCCGCACGTGCCCGTCCCGGATCGCCATCGCCGGATCCATCAGTATTATAGCTTGAACCTCCCAAAGAGGGGGTTAGCCTACTTCATGTAGAAGCTGCAGCATCGGTGGAAGTGGGAGTGCTTTTTGCAGTCCCATCGTGAGACGCTTCGTTGTTCATGTCACACCAAACGATATTTTACTTTCAGGGGCCTTGACCGATATATTACAATTTAGGGATATTATTCATACATAAAATTAACTAAAATTCAAATCTGGTGTAAAAAGGATTCCGAGCCCAGTCTCTGGGCCAACCACTGAACAGATGTGAGTGAGATAACACTATCACATGAATTCGAATAATGTAAATTAAATTCATTCAAGTTATCATATTAGAAGAATCTCCATATTATTATCTTTCGGGAGATTAAACCATTAGTCCATTAATTATTTAGGAATGCTAAAGCTGTACACTACTTAAATTTTTCATGTCATATTTAAACCCTTCATTTTGCAATGTTTTGGACATCCCTTGTCTATCTGCGAATTCCATCAAACTCTCTTTTTGGAACGGATTTCAACAAGCCATGGTAACTCAGTATGCCAGGCCAATTATTTCAATTATCGGTGCAACAACAAATGCCCGAAATAGAGAGAGAGGCATGAACAATGTTGCTAGTATCTATATAAACCAGCATTTTTCTCCCAAGAGAGAGGCCTAAAGCTGCATTGGCCTCCTCAGGATGCTACTGATGCTCACGACCACTCCTAAAGCTGCACTGGCCTAAAGCTACATAGTCACTCCTATTTTCAGTCTATTTGCTCATTCAAAAACATTGGAGATACATGACCAAAGACCTTCTCAAAGCTGCGCAAGAACATTGGCTATCATGCATTCACGCGCTTTACACATAGCCTCCAATGGCTCTCTCTTGGGCATTGTGAGTCCCGTCCCCTCAGACAAGTCCATCGGCTCTTCACCGACTCGTTTCCACTCCAAGCATTGAATAAGCACCGCCAGAGCCAAGCTCACCACTCGATTGGCAAGGCCAACACCGGGACAACTCCTCCTCCCCATCCCAAACGGCAACAATCGGTATGCATGATCACCTTCCAATTCCTCGTACCTCTCCGGTTTAAAACTTGTGGGATCATCCCACACTTTTGGGTCTCTTTGAATTGCCCACGCATTAACCAAGATCATGGTTCCTCGGGGCACGTCGAACCCGCTGACCGTACAATCCTCAGCAGACTCATGAGGCACTAGGAGTGGCCCTGGTGGAAACAATCGGAGTGCCTCATTGATGATGTTACGAAGGCAAGGTAGCTTGTGGGTGTCAACTTCGTCAACTAGACGGTCTCGACCAACGACATCGTCTAGTTCTGCTTGAGCTTTTTTCATGACATCCGAATGATTGAGCAGGAGGGACATGGCCCATTCTATCGTTACTGCGGATGTGTCTGTGCCTGCACTTAATATTGACTGCCGCAAATTGTGTTTAAAAATTAAGTAAGTATATGCTCAATTCTTTCAAAAATAGATCAAACTAACTTTCGAAATTGAAAACTATCACGTTCAAGCGTAAAGAGGCAAATGTAAAAGGAATAGATTCAGTTTATGTAAAGTGCAAACTCTATCTATTTCATGCATCATGTAGACATAGAAGTATTTCGAATAGCTACTGCCTATCCTCCACGAGTTTTCCTGATCAAATCATTTAACTTGCATAAATTTTCTAATTAGGTCGATTAATCCCAATTTCTATTAATTCGAGCTAATGTCAACCTCTGCCAGAGTATCGCGTGGAAAAGATCTTGCCTCCATGGACAAGCCACCATTATAAAAAGAAATTTGCCACCGAACGGCATGACTTTTAGCCATGTCAATTTTCCACGGTGGCTTGTCGATGATGGCAAGTTATTTTAGACAACATACCTTTCTATGGTTCGAACAGCTTGAATCCATCGGAGTTGGAAAACATGCGTAAGTTCAAGGAAAAGAAAATGAGGATCCCAGTTAAGCCATTTACTGCACACATGACTAAAGATCCATGGACTTGACTAATCAACATTTTCACACATAGTACCTTATACGAGCTCTTTCTTTCTGACCTCTCTCCTCTTTCATCTCTTTAATGAACAACAATCTAGATAGCGGCTACCATTCAAGAAAGAAAAATTCAGACATGATCCCGGTTCATGTGAATCATTAGATGTGAGCGCAACTCACATGCACTGTTGGATGAAATGAACCCCACACGAGATCCACGTGATTTAGCATAAGCATTGGATTCAGGTTCTTCGAATCATATAATAAAGGGTAAGAGACAAGACCCTATTACTCAAAATAGAAAAGAAAAACAAAACTTTTCGGGGGATAGACAATCTAGAAGGACACGATGACTACACTTTGTGAAACTGGTTTCGAACTCTATCGAGCAAAGTCCAATACATTTAAATTAATATCGATCGTTAGATTCGTGGTATCCAAATAAAACAAGTTATTGCTAACGATCTTAATTCATATAGGTATATGTATACTTCGATTCTAAACCATCTTCCAAGCACAGAGATTAAATAAAAATCTTTGCTTGGGAAGGAGTCAAATTTTTGTTCACTTCATGGTATACCCATGAAAAACTAAAATTTGCTTGCCTCTCATTTTTTATATAATCAACATTCTATTTTTTAATTATATTAATTTTTTTAATCTTATTTATTAAGTAATTTTATTTTTTAAAATGAAGGGTAATTATCAGATTCAACCGAATCCAATAATTAAGAAACATGGCACTGTGTATGCATAAATCAAGGGAATAGAACATGTACATTGATCTGGCCTTTGATGATGTCGTCCGTGTAGCCCTCGGACAGCATGGTGTCGATCATCGTCTTGCTCTCGTCCTCTCGGCCGCCGTCGGCATCACTTCTCTTCCTTCTCGACCTGTGCTCGTCTATCATCCCCTGCAAGATCACATCGCACCTCTTGGCCGCGTCCACCATCCTCCGCTCCCTCCCCTTGAAGTCCACCACCTTCCTCAGCACTGGCAAGTAATCGCCCGGGTCCGTCCCGCTCAACTCGAATTGCTCCTCTATCACCTCCCTGAACCGCCTAGCCACCTCGGCGTCGCCTGCGTCGACAGCGGCCCCGGAGTAGCGCTTACCAGAGATCATCCTCATGATGATGTTGAAGGACAGCTCCTGCAGCTTCGACCTCATCTCCACCCTCGCGAAACTGCCACTCGGGCCAGAGGAGGTCGCCTTGTAGAGGCTCCTCACGAGGAGCCTGACTTCCTCCTGCCGGATGGCATGGGAGCCGGCGAGACGATGTGGTGAAAGGATCTCGAGGGCTGTGAGGCGGCGGAGGTTGCGCCAGTGGGGACCGTAGGGAGCGGTGCCAATGGTAGTGTTGCCGTAGGCCATGATCTCGCCCGAAAGCATGGAGGGGCGGTTGGCGAGGATGATGTCATTCCTAGTGAAGCACTCCTCGGCGGCGGACGGGGAGGATACGACGACCACAGGCCGCGAGCCGAATGAGAGGGAAAGGACAGGGCCATAGCGGTCGGAGAGGGACTGGAGGGTCCGGTGGACGGGTTCTTTTATGAGGAGGAGGTGGCCGATGATGGGGAGGGAAGGCGGGCCCGGCGGGAGATTTCTCTTGCCGCTTCTCTGCAATTTGAACAGGAAGAGAAGAAAGAGGAAGGAGGATGCTGAGAGGATATACACCCACGCGTCCTCCATCGACAACATGGGTTGGAGGCCGCGTTGGGGAGAGAGAGAGAGAATGGGAAGAGAGACGTGAGAGGGTGGAGGTTTTACAGGGTACGTGGGGTCAAGCTAGAATGGGAAGAGAGACGTGAGAGGGTGGAGGTTTGAAAGGGTACGTGGGAAAGAGAGACGTGAGAGGGTGGAGGTTTTAAAGGGTACGTGGGGTCAAGCTTTTCACATTTTCAGACCATTTCTAGGTATTATAACTGCGCATTATCAAAATTATTAGTAAAATAGTATCAAAAAAGTTATAAATCTATTACATTGGTATCAATTCAAGTATAAACATTTTAATCAAACCAATTTAGTTTTAAATATTTTCACATTGATATGAATTCGGTCAATTTGACTAATTTATATTTGAAATTATTGACATAAACGTCAATCGACCTTTGTAGCAATTTATATTAAATCACATGCACTTATCACATATATTGCTTATCTTCTTCCTTGTCGACACCTATCACGTTCTATTATTTAGTCATACTAATTGGACTTGATTTTGTTTAGTTGATGACTTTACTTTATCAATAATGTCCGACTTAGGAAATTTTATGGTCTTAACACTATCTCGTCAATAGTGGACTGGGTTATACATATTTCAAAGCCATCATTCATGTACGGCAAATGGCAATCAATCATCTCAACTTAAGAGTCTTCGACATTGAAATTGACTATTTTAGAGTGCCGAAGCCTATAAAAATCTATAGATTAGAGTTGGCTGAGATCTGAACTTCAACAACGTGTCCCGGAAACATTATGTACCGAAAGAGAAAAGAATTCTAACCCAACTCCGACTGGAAATGCGACATGAGTTTATTTCTTCTTTGTCATTTGTTTATTCTTTTTCTAGTATCGTTTGTCCATGTGCGTTTGTCCATGTGCGAGCGCTTTCTTTTTGGACAAGCAAAAGGAGAGGGGCGCTGTCTGCGAATTTTTAATTAGACCCCTTTAGGAAATTCATTTATTGAATAACACGATACCATTTTATTGGATATTAAATGTGATCTGCTAGATATGTGAATATTTTTTTAATATAAACTCTGTTTTTACCTTTTATCAGGAAGATCGAAGGATGCTTGGATGCTGTGGATGCAAGTGCCGTCTTGGTCCATGGGAAATTGACCGGCGCGCGCGCGCGCTGGACACAACGACTTTTCTTTTTATTTTTGGTCGGTGAACACCACAACTTAATTAACTGCGCTTTTATATACGAATCGTTCGTTCGTAAGGTTTCCCAGTCCACTCATGATGAGAAAAAATAAGATGAAATCCAAGGGTTATGGTCAAAGATGATGTTCCGTTGCTTCGTGGCAGTCGATCGTGGAAAGAATAGTGCGAACGCAGGACCCACCGGATCAGACCGAGGACCCTTCTTTTGTCTGACCAGGCCTGAAGGTCAAAACGCAGAAACACGAATTTAATCAAACTAAAAAAAGGAAAATTTCAAATAGAGCCTCCTTTTCTCAAAAGAACATCTAAGTGAAGTTTGCCTAGGATTCAAACTAGTAATTTAGTTTCAAATAAAGGGCCTGATCAGGGTATATTCGTCCAAAAGCATTTAACTTATTTTTTTAACCCGTCATCCATGTTCATCTTCTTTTTCATTTGTCTGAAAAAAAAAAAAAAAAAAATCTTCTTCTTCATTAGGCATTAAATTTTTGCCATCCAAATCGGGGCACTAGAGGATGGTGAGCTCGAGGGTGAAGGGCTAGCCGGAGAAGCCGTCAATCTAGGAGCGGTGGTGAGAGGAAGGGATGAGGAAGGCTGCTTGGGCATCTCAATTGTAGTCCTGGTAGAGGACGAGGTTGTTGGTGGAGCAACAGGCGGAGGCGAGGGAGAAGAGGTTGGCAGAGTGGACTTGGTGGCTGCAGAGAAGGCATAACTTGGCCGCTCGCTCTCATACTTTTCTTTCTTTCTTTCTTCGTTTCTTGTTTATTTTTTCCCCTTTACTCATCTTCTTCTTCTTCTGGTTCCAAGCCATGGATCTTCTTTCTCCCCCATTTTGCTTCACCGTGATACAGTTGAGGGCATTCTCTCTTGTCCTATGTGGCCTCAGATTTTAACCCCTTCACAAACACCATGGCCGTCTGTTACATTCACGCTCGCGCTAAAACCTCCGCTCGATTCAGAATCTTCTACGTTAAGGATGAGTTTCGCCAGATACGTAAAACACTCCAGAAAGGAGAAATGTCATGTTTCGCATTTCTCATGTGCCAATTTGAAACAATCCCAGCAATCCTTACCCAAAATTGGTGAACCCCAATTTTGCCTTTCATCTCACAGAAGTACTCTCTCATTTGTTGCTCATACTAACACCACGGTCACAGGTAGATGTCTCTCTTTGTTTGACTGCTCGAGAGAACATAGAAAATGGTGCGCCCCAATTATGGTGTTCTTGATCTTGGCAATGCCTATCTTCAACATTGATGAAGAAAACGATGGACAGGGACAATCATAGGTGGAATCAAGAAGAATATGAAAGGGAAAAGAAAAACAAAGAAAGAATATTTTTGGATGAAAATACCCTGATTAGGCCATTGGAATACACATTGGACATGCATCTGTTTGTCGGCTGGCGAGTTAGGCTCTTATTTGAGACTAAATGACTAATTTGAGTTATTATTTAAGACAAACTCCACTTTAAGTCCCATTTTGAGAATGGCACTTTAGATTCCTATTCGAAATTTTCCCAACTAAAAATAGGACTGCGGAGGAGGTCCAGAGACGATTCGCTTTATTTTTAGGGAGGAGGACATTAGCCAACATGCCCTCCTCCTCCTCCTCCTCCTCCTCCTCCTCCTCGAAAGTGCCATTACAAAACGATTCCATCGCTCTTGTTTCCTGGAGAATTATGACCTTCTTCGGCAGGTATCTCTCTCTCTCTCTCTCTCTCTCTCTCTCTCTCTCTCTCTCTCTTTCTGTCCGGAAGATGATGAGATTTGATGAGGAGCAGTTGTTGCTTTTCTTTTCTTTTCTTGCTGAATTCGATTGCCGTTCGACTGATGAATTGATTCGTGCGTGTTTCGTTGTATATAATGGGACTTTCATGATGGTGAGTTGCTTATTCGTCTCGCCTCTGGATGGGTCTTTGGGGAAGGGTGTTGGGGGACTCTCCTCCTCCTCCCTAAAAATCAGCACCAACTAGTACAGAACGCAGCATTATTTCTCGGGGCCACATTTTCCTCCATCTCTCGCTATTTCTATAGGAGGAAGTAAATAAAGATCGAGTAGTGATTGTTACATAGGGCAGTACAGAGTTGGCAGACAAGTCATTCGAGTATACAGGATAAAACGGCTACAGGATGAGAAAACATTGATTACGTCTAGTGTTCTAACATGACAAACAAGAAGACACCTCAAATCGCATTACATGTCCAACGTGAGCCTATGTTGTCAGGCCAATGTTTAAAATTTGTTCAGCTCTTTCTCTTGAGAGAGGAGAAAATATTAGCGACATCTAGTGCTAAGGCACTTCAAATTGCGCTACTTAATAAATTTCAAAAATTGACCTAATAACGTGGGGCCATGTTAGACACGTGACGCAATTTTTTGAGGTGCCTTCTTATTTGTTATGTTAGAGTACCAAACGTAGCCAATATTTTCTCATCTCTCAAGAGGAAGAGTCAAACAAATTTCAGAAATTGGCCTAACAACGTGGACCCATGTTGGACATGTGGCGTGATTTGATGTACCTTCTTATTTGTCATGTTGGAGCATTAGATGTAGCCAATATTCTCTCCTAAAGGACACTCAGCCACCTGAATTTGCATCCGGTGAAGCATGTTTGAAGAAAACTCAATCCATCATCACTAGTAATTCCCTTCAATCGAGTACTAAGATGCAACAGTTTGAACTCCAGCGCTAGCATCCGACTCAATAATGAGGTTTAGATATATAATTCAATCCCTTAGCTCATGGTAGAGCGTCGAGAATAGCCTAGAATGTCAAAACACCATTGCAGTCCCTATCGTTTGCTAAACTCAGAGATCCATCTGCCACAGTAGTCCCTGATCACTCCCTCCGCACCTGCCCATACTGGATCGCCATCGCCAAATCCGTCAGTATTATAGCTTGAACCTCCCATAGAGAGACTTCAGCCCATTGATTTTGAAGGAGGAGCTAGTCTGCTTCATGTCGAGGGATGCGAGGGGCGAGCCACCCTGCTATAGAAGCTCCAACGTCGATGGAAGTGGGAGTGTTTTTTGCAGTCCCATCGTGAGACGCTTCGTTGTTCATGCTATGCCATAGGGCCCAGATGGCAAATAATATTACGCTCTATCAAGGGCCTTGATCGGTGTAAACTTAACTAAATTCAAATCCGGTGTTAAAAAGAATTTTGAACTCAATCTATGGATCAACCACTGAACACCCAAATTTTTTAATCAACAGACACACAAGTAAGACAATACTTATTACATGACTTCAAGTAATGCAAATCAAATCCAATCAATAATCATATTAAAAGGATCTCCATACTATAATCTTTTGGGGTATTAAATTTAGTCTATTAATTATTTAGGGATGCTAAAGTTGTACACTTCTTTTCATGTCATATTTGGACCCTTCATTTTGTGATGTTTTGGACATCTTTTATCTATTTGCAAAATCCATCAACTCTCATTTTAGAACGGATTTTAACAAACCATGGTGACTCAGCATGCCGAGCCAGCCATATTGGTCACCGGTGCACCAACAAATGCCCGAAATAGAGAGAGGCATGAACAATGTTGTTGTATCTATATAAACCAACATTCTTCTCCTGAAAGAGAGAGGCCTAAACCTACATTGGCCTCCTCGGTATGCTTTTGATCGCGATCATTCCTAAAGCTGCACTACCCTAAAGCTGCATAGTCACTCCTATTTTCCGTTTATTTGATCATTCAAAAACATTGGAGATGTATGACCAAAATAAGTTCACTAGAGAACGACCTTCTCAAAGCTGCGCAAGAACATTAGCTATCATACATTCACGCGCTTTGCACATAGCCTCCAATGGCTCTCTCTTCGGTATTGTGAGTCCCATCCCCTCAGACAAGTCCACCGGCTCTTCGCCGACTCGTTCCCACTCCAAGCATTGAATAAGTGTTGCCAGAGCCAAGCTCACCACTCTATTGGCAAGTCCAGCCCCAAGACAACCCCTCCTCCCCATCCCAAATGGCAACAACCGGTATGCATGATCACCTTCCAATCCCTTGTACTTCTCCAGTTTAAAACTTGTGGGATCGTCCCACACTTTTGGATCTCTTTGAATTACCCACTCATTAACTAGGATCATGGTGCCTCGAGGCACATCGAACGTGCTGATCGTGCAATCCTTAGCAGACTCATGAGTCATTAGGAGTGGCATCGACAAAAACAATCGGAGTGCCTCGTTGCTGATGTTTTGAAGGCAAGGTAGCTTGTGGATGTTGGCTTCATCAACTAGATAGTCTCAGCCCACGACGTTGTCTATTTCTATTTGAGCTTTTTTCATGACGTTCAACTAAAAAGCATTGATACTCTCCAAGAGCCTTCATATCATGTCCAACACTTCAACATGCGGTTAACAAGTATCGGAAAATTTAGCACGTGGTCAACTCTCCCCAACACGGTTTGACACGTGAGTCTGGAATTTGGACACTTGATTCTGACATGCATGGGGTCAATTTTTAAAATTTTAAATACTGAAGGGGTCAAAATGTAAATATATAAAAAATGAGAAAAGAGAGGTAGGGATGGTGGCTAGGCACCCCTATTGCTACCGCTACCACTGTCAGAGGGGCTCAACATCCTTGTTGACCCTAGGTAGTGGAGGTGAGTGACCCTTGTTGGCCCAGGCGAGTAGCCGGCAGGGCTCGTCCATATCTGGGTGATGCCTTGTTTAAGGCCCGGGCGAGGCTCCCCCAAATCTAGGAGACGCCAAGCCTTCGATTGGGCCTAGCAAAGGTTGTCGTCCCTAGCTAAGGCATCGCCCAAATTTGGGTAAGCCTCGCCCAGGCCTTGCCTAGGTGTCATGCCCCGATCCTCGAACACGCGCCCATCCCTCACTTGGTCGATTAATAGCAACATCCCAAGACGCATCGTCGACCCTTTCGTTTTTAATATGCATGCGGAAGCAAATATAAAATCCCCGGACAATAAAACAGTGGAATAGAAAAGTAGGGTTATATTTTTCAACCATGAAAAACCATAACCACACTTTTATACAATACAAACCACATAATATATAATACAATACTATTCACAAAAGTCTGATTTATCATATATCAGTCCACAACTTCAGGTTTGCAAAACAGGATGGGGTCTCGGTCCTCATCTAGGTCATACTTTGGATCATCCTCAGGATCCTCCTCTAAATCATCCTCTAAGTCCTCTTCAGGCTCCTCTTCTTTAGGTTCCCCCTCGGACTCATCCTCAGGCTCGTCCTTAGGTTCATCCTCCTGTCCCTCCTCCTGCTTAACGATCTCCCATTCTTCTTCGCTCCAGTTAACACCGTCAGCTGAGTATATGGGAGTGTGAGTATCATCCTCTAGCTTCGAGTCCTTTGCATCCACTACTAATCCATCCTTAGGATCTGATGTCCCCTTCCTAAAAGCTACCTCCAAAACAAACATAGGCACATCACCTTTCGGCATGGGACCCTCTCTTCGCCCATCGTGATACTCACGATACCACGATCGATACTCGTTGGGCCTCAATTCGTCCTTACCCACGTCAACCTAGACGGTGGACTTAACTAGTACGTACTCTAGTCTCTCGAGGTGGGGGTGTATCGGAAAGTGATACCCTATCTCAGTGACCTCTTCGAGGATGCCAAAATGCATAGGAGGACGGGGAGGTGGAGGTACTGCCATCTAGGGGCTTGAAATGTTATCCCACAAAGGGGTGACCCTACGTCTCGGCGAGTTCTACCCTCCTAAGACCCGATTAGGAAACCAATACACTTTAAGGTTGCCTAAACACAACACAAGTCAGAGGATTTACCTTGGCCTATGTTTCCTTCCTGCAAGTTAATATATTTCAAATATACACAAACCACATCAATTCACCCAATCAGATCAAACTATCGATCAATCGACTTAGTCGATTATATATCAATCAGACCGTTTCCCGATCATTTTAACCCGTACAATGCATTTTCCAAGATGATATATCTAGTCACTGAGCCACGTACATTCTCCAAGATGACATACTCAATCTTCGAGCCACGTACATGCTCCAAGATGACATACCTAATCACCGAGCCATGTGCATCCTCTAAGGTGATGTATTCGATCACCGAGTCACGTGCATTCTCCAAGGTGATGTATCCAATCAACGAGTCACATGCATTCTCCAAGATGCCATACTTGATTACCGAGCCACGTGATACATCATTCTTTTCTTTTTTTTGGTAAAGGTAAAAAGGTATTATAGCTTTGCACAAATATACAAAAAAGACGAAACGGCTCCTAAGCTTGCACTCTCAACAAAAGAAAGAGAGTGGAAGGGAGCCGAATCGACTAAGAAAAGGAAAAGGACAACAAGCTAAGACCGATCGGTCAACAAGCAGCACACTAGTGCAGAACAAAAGAAGACCACCAGGCCGCCAAAAAAAAAACAGGACAGGCGCCAACACCGTAAGAAGACGGGGTGAAGAGATCAGGGGCAGGGCGGATGACCAATCTCCTCATGGCCATCAAAGATAGTAGGGTCAAAACCCCAGTTCCTCTGAAGCCTTCTATTCCTCGGGGTGTCGAGGACATGAGAGAATGTAGTAGCTTTATCTTTAACATGCTTGATGATGTAATTCTTCATAGCAGCAGGAACCACAGATTCTCCACTAAAGATAATAGCATTCATTTTCTTCCATATGATATAACACATAGCTGCAAAAGAGTGGCGAACTATGCTATGATAAAAATCTTTGCCCTTGAGGAAGGACACAGCCCACAAGAGGTTATCTTTCCAATGTCTTGGACGCCAAGGAAGATTGCAACGAGTAGCCCATAAATAATCGATAAAGGTCGGCACGCGGCATTCAAAAAACAAGTGGTCAATGGAGTCCGGGACATCATTACAAAAGGCACAAGTGGCATAATCGATTATACCGTAAGAGAGAAATAACTGCTGGGTAGGCATACGGTTTTTAACAAGAAGCCAGAGATTGAATTGGAACCTGGGGGTGATGTCATTAGCCCAGATGAGAGAAGCCCAAGGAACACGGCTGCCTTTGCTTCTCAACCGATCCCAAGCTGAGCCGACCGAGAAACATCCTGAAGGGTGCCAACACCAGGTAAATTTATCCGATTCCTGGCTGAGTGCCGGTGTGAAGATGCCCCAGGTTCCCAAAAGGTTGCGCAGGGGAAGTCCCAGTGGCGAGAAGATGTCAGCTACAACCGCCGAGAGAGGAAGACCCGAGCTCTAGATAGTAGAAGACGATAGTAGGGCATGAAAAGGGCCTTTCAGGTGCCACCGATCGAACCATAAGGAAACCGAAAGACCATCCCAAGCCTCCATAAAAAGGACATGCGTGAATCCCTTCTTAGTTGTAGAATCTTCTTCCACGCCCAAGAGCATAATGTAGGGGCGGAAGTTCTTTTTCTTTAAAAAATTGGAGTGGATCTAGCGGCACCAAAGAGACTCATTGTCCGTGAAAAGGATCCATATATACTTCAACATTACCGCCAAGTTGTAGTCTTTTAATTTGCGAATTCCAATACCACCCTTCAACTTTGGTCGGCAAACGTCATCCCATGATACCTTCGCCCCACCTTGACCGAGGGCGGCTCCTTTCCATAGGAATTGTCGCAAAATCACTTCTATGCTGTTAAGGACTGAAGCCGGTAATGTGAAGACACTCTACCAAAAAGCTTGAATTAAATGTAAAACTGACCTGATCAATTGAAGCCTTCCAGCAAAAGAGAGCAAGCGATGGGCCCAGGACTTTGCTCTAGCAGTGATCTGTTCAATTAAGGCAACGCAATTTGATTTGCTAAGTCTAGAAGAAATAATAGGCACTCCAAGATAATGAACCGGAAGTGAACCTTTAGTAAAGCCAAAAGCCAATAGGATATAATTCCGAAGAGTCAGAGAGGCGCCTGACAGGAAGACTTCGCTCTTATTCTTGTTTGGAAGTAATCCACTCCAGGAGGAGAACAAGTCAAGCCCTTCTTTAGTAAGGTGATGGAGCCCCAATCAGCCTGGCTAAAAAGGAAAACATCATCGGCGAAAAATAAGTGAGATAGCTCGACTGACTTACATCGCTAATAGTATTTGAATTCCTTGTGGGTGGTGCGATCTCTTAGAATTCCGGAGAAGACCTCCATCACTAAGGTGAATAGATAGGGGGACATAGGGTCACCCTGGCGAAGACCACGGCCACCCGAGAAGAAGCCATGTAATTCCCCGTTGACCGAAATGGAGTATTTCGGAGTTCTAACACAAACCATAATTAATTGAATGAGGAAATCCGGGAATCCAAAAGCCTGAAGCGTTAGCTGAAGGAAATCCTAGTCTACGGTGTCGTAGGCCTTCTGGAAGTCCACTTTGACAGCACATTTTGGGAGATATTGATCCAAGTGAAAACTAGCAAAAAGCTCCTGAGCTAGCAAAATATTATCTCTAATCCTTCTGCCTTTGACAAAGGCATTCTGGGAAGGGTCAATGATATCACCCAGGACAGACGCAATACGATTAGAAATAATCTTCGTGATGATCTTGTAAATTGTATTGCAGCATGCTATGGGCCTGAAGTCCGTAACCGCACAAGCATTAGGCACTTTAGGAACTAGAGTGAGTATGGTATTGTTTACCTCATGCGGGAGCTACCCCGAGAAGAAAAATTCCCTAACCGCCTCCAAGCCAGAAGGCCCCACAATTTCCCAATTTGTCTTGAAGAATTCTCCCGTAAACCCATCCGGTCCCGGAGCCTTCCCTTTAGCGAGAGAAAAAATAGTCATCCGAATCTCATCATCTAGAACCGGGATAGATAGAGCTCTAACCTGGTGCGATGAGAGAGGCCTCCGAATAAAGTCTTTAACCTCCCGCAAGGACGGCTTGGAAAGGGATGGATTAGGAGCAAGCAGGTTAGAGAAAAATGAGACAAAGACCTGCGGAACCAGCTTAGCGTCCGAGATCTGCTCACCCAACTGGTTGGTAACCAAAAGAATTCTATTACGCAGTTGTCTTTTCTTGACGGAGAGGTGAAAGAAACGAGAGTTGCGATCACCTTCTTAAAGCCAACAGATTCTTGATTTTTGCCTGTAGAAGGATTCCTCATCTCGGCGCAAATCTACAAAGAGGCAACGCCTCATTTTCTCCAGGTCAGCAAGATCAGGGTCTGAAGGATGAAGCTGAAGGTCATTTTGCACAAGGCGAAGGGCTTCTTTGGCTTCTTCAGCCCTGGCTGAGATGTTGGAGAAGGCTTCTCTATTTAGTTGCTTAAGTCTACCCTTGAGTAATTTCATCCTGGAGACAAGTCTATACATAGAGTACCCCTGAATGGGACAATCCCACACCTGTCGAACAATGGAATAAAACTGCGGATGGTCTGACCAGAAGTCAAAAAATTTAAACGGTCTTCTTCTTAGAACTGGATCAAGCACTCTGACTACCATTGGTGAGTGATCCGATATACCCGAGTTTAAGAAGGAGGCCTCGGAGAAGGAGAAGTCCATATTCCATCTGGAGTTAACCAAGACACGAGCTATTTTCCTCATCTTTCTAGTCGGCCCAGAGGACGTCAACCAAGTGAACCGTTGGCCAACATATCTGAGATCCTCCAATTCAAAAAGAGCTAGACAGTTTGCAAACTCGTCAAAAGAGGGAATCCAGTTGTCGAAACCACCAAATCGGTCGGATGGATCCTTCAAAGCGTTGAAATCCCCAGCCACCAACCAAGGGGAATCCTTTAAGAGGTTACTCATTTGAAGGAGGTCCGCCCATAGCGGGCGGCGTCTAGTGAACGAATGCTCTCTATAGATAACAGAAATATGACAACTCTTAGCATTGTGATGTAAAGTAACCCTACCATGAATGGCCTGATCATTTATGGCAGCAATATCATAGTTAATAAAATCTGGGTTCCACCCAACCCAAATTCTACCCCAAGAGGATAATTCATAGTTTGCAACCCATTTCCAGTCTTTCAGCAAGAACGAGGACAAGGAAACAAAATCAGCTTCGGAGGCCTTCGTCTCTATTAGCTCGATAAAACAAAGGTTATGCTTAGCAACAAGCTTCTTAACTTCAGCCCTCTTTAAAGGATTTAGAAGGCCTATGATAAAAGCCTATATACATATTTACAAGAGGAGGAGAGGTAAATTACCTCTTTTTGGCAGTTTTCTTCTTGGCCGGCACCAGAGGGGCAGCCAAGGATGGTGCGAGATCCGGTCAAAGCTGTATGAGCTTATCTTGAAGAGTCACCGGAGCATCCATAGGTGAAGATTTTAGGGACGGGCACCCAATCGATAGAAGATCCTCATCATCAAAAGCAGCCTGCACACCAGAAATATCATCCGAGCATTCCTCCGAGGCAGCAGACGAGGATGCATGCTTTTGCCGAGCAAGGGCATAGGGGCCAGCAGGGGGCTTAGCCATCGCTAAGTGGCTACTTCCAGGTTTGCGAGTCTGCTGGGGTGGATCGGTCTTATCCTGGGCAGAATCGCTCATCTTCAAGGAGTGTCCATCGACATTAGTTGGGGCGAGGCTGAAGGAGGCAGCAGCTTCCTTAGGGCCCCTCTTCTTTCTGGGTTTTACTTGCTTCCAAGTGTCCAAGGCAGGGGAAGGAAACGGTGCCGAGGACAGGGATGCCTCCTGGCCATGCTCGAAAGTCACAGCTGGGACCGGCGCAGTTGGAATAGTATCGGGGACTACCGGTGGACTGACGTCCGGAGCTGGAAGCTCCACAAACCACGCTTGCTCATCAGGTCTATTAAGGAAGAGTGGGTTATCATGCGTCCTCTCTTCGAGTTGGCCTTGTTGAGTCTGCGGCATCGGAGGAGGAGAGGATGCTAAAGGCCTGCCAAGAGGGCTAGGAGGGCTAGACCGCTCATTTAAAGAAGGACCCGAGTGAGGAGCAGCTGGGGTATCGCACCTATGGCCAAAGATGCCACAACCAACGCACGCCAAAGGTTTCCACTCATATTCGACCTCAACGATGCATGATTCCCCATGGAGGACCACCTCAACCGACTCACAAGCTTATTGCCTCGCCGTGATCTCGACACATACTCTAGCAAAAGTGAGCATCTCTAGGCGCTCCGTCCTTAGGTCGACATAGAGGGGCCTTTCGACATAGCTAGCCACTTTGCTAATTGCCTGAGCGAACCATAGAGCAATAGGGAGGTTCTTGAGTTTGATCCATATCGGAACCGAAAGGAGGGCTTCCTTATGGAACTCCAAAGAAGGTCTCCATTGTTGTAGCATTAGGGGAATTTTGGAGACAGTGAAAGGACCCCCTTCTAAGATTTTGCAGCGAAATTCCCAATCCAGGATGTGGAAAAGGAAAAATCCCGTACCCGTGGCCATTACTTTGGCCAAGTTTGGACCCCAGGCCTTCTTGAAGGTCGCCTCTGTAACTTTGAATGGTATGTGTCAGCCAATATAATATCCAACCAAGCATTCCTTAAGAAGAGGATTCGTAGCTTCAAGGTCTTCTTCAGTCACTTGAAGAATCGGTCTACTATCCACATAAGATGGCGAGCAGAACTCCAAGTCGTACCCCTTGGAGGCCACTTTGGCCACAGCTACATTGGCCCATGACTGTAAGTTAGCTTTCCCCGACGCCAAGCGCCTAGGTTGCACGGATTTCCTTTCACCGCTCCTACCTCATGGAGCATCGGAAGTGATGTTCGGACGAGCAAGTGGGGAAGCACCACTCGGATCTGCAGCTTCAAGTCCAGCACGTGATTTGGACCGCCAGCGGCTACAGCCTCTTGATTGACTCTGTCGAGGTGAAGGGTTTTGATGATGCTGCTTATTCTTCTGAGCTGCAGAAATAAGATGCACCGATTCTCTAGTCTGCCCAGCAGGAAGGGGCGAGGTAGATGAGGCCCCTCCTAGCCGCTCCGAAGGAGCACCTGCACCTGGGGGTTGGCAAGGGCCTTCCATGGAAGGACCCGAAGAGAAGGCACCGAACAGCAGAACAGCAGAACACGCCGAAATCAAGTCCAGGTTCGTTCAGGCATATTGTCGAACAGCTGCAGATTCTCGGAGGCACGAGCGCAAGTTTCTCAAGATAGGCCCCTTGAAATCGAAATCCAAACGGTGAGGATGGAGAGGAAGTTCCACTGAAGTTGCCCTCCAAAAATCACCTCCAACTAACGGTCAGATCTCCTGGAATAGTAAAAGGCAGATGCGAAATCCAAATTTGGAATTTCGCTAGGGCGAGGGATGTCTCAAGCTACAGGTCTCGTTTTCGAAATCCCTCCGGTGGGATTGAAGAGGGTATAGTAAGGTAGCTTCCCCCCAACAATTAGACCAATCCAATGGTTGGATCTTAGGGAATGAGCTAAGCACCAGAACGATGAACAGTTGCACGAGAATCCAGTGGAGAGGATTCCGCGTGAACAATACCTGCGAGGATTCGAAAGTGGCAAAGCTTATTTCTCACATTTTATCATACTAGATAAAATATTATGTGTGAGTACATGATTAGCCTTAACCAAAATATAATAATTTCACTTTAATCTCTCTCACTTCTTTCAGCAATCCAAAAAAATAGGTTTTTGGCATTGTAGACCGATGCTTAGTAATTTTCCACTTAATTACCAAAATTTCTTAATTTAGGAATAAAATCCTAAAATCATAATTAAATCAATTCAGCACGAATTAGCGATCAAATAAATAAACAGAGTACACCACAATAATCAGCATAAAATTCCGGTCACCGGCTACCTCAGTCTAATTTCCAGAAAATAATTAAATAATTAAATAATTATGAAAATTAATTATTAAATAGCAATAAATCCAACTTAGGCCTGTAATGCCTAATTGGACTCCGAAACGGACTCGGAAAAATTCCGAAGTTCGTGCAATAAATACTATGACCTATTTACTTGCTAATTGCTACAACTAATCACCTAACATACACCGATAAATTTCTAATTTAATTACTCTAATATAATCTATCCACCTAATCACACTTAATTAAATCTAATCAACCCCTAAGCATCATTGTCTATTAAGCGGGAATTAGTGAGTTAAACTCACTTGTTTATCGAACTGTTCGGTTCAATTTGATGGGAATGCGACAGGGGCCGACTTTCTCCAAAGCAAGCCTAGCAATCGAGGCTCGGAATCACCTCAAAATGGGCCCAAAGCTTGCTGAAAAACCCACTAACTTTTTGTTTTGTTCTTGTTGAAACAAAAGGGAAACAAGCACGATTCAGGCGGGGATTGACTGGGAAAGGGTGAAAGGGCAAAATCGGGCCATGGCGGGCACTTACGGAAATCGGAGGCGAGCTAGACAGCTCCGGCTTGGCTTCTCAGGTCACAGCATAGTGGCCGAGACGGCATGACAGGACTGCTGGACGGACGTCAGCGGGCGACGACGCGGGTGGTGGCGCATGCGTGGACGGTGACGATGAGCGGCATGCGGTGGCGTGAGGTGGCTCCTACTATCTCCAGCGATGCTGCTGGCTTCCGCTGACTTCTTATGTGTGAAATGGACGGGTAGAGGGGATGGCCGACCAGTTGAATAGGGAGAGAGGGGAGGATAAGGAGACAAGGGCTCCACCAAGGCCATTTCTTCCATCCCATGGTCTCCTTGACCATTTCCAACCAAGCATGGCTTCCTTGGCTGTCCATGAGCCACCAAGACACTTCTTAACACTCTTGAATTGGTCCATTTTGGCTAGGCAATGGGGGGCATACGAATTTGCAAGCATTTCTTCACCAATTGGACACTTGATCTTGCTTAAATCAAGCCAATTTGGCCCTAATAAATTCAATTAACATCTCAAAGATCGAATTGGTATTTTTCCTCACCAATCGATCCATCTTGCATCCCAATTACGAAATAAAAAACGATCCCCGGCTTTTCCTGGACAAAAACGGCCCTAGGACGACTTTTTCCCAAAAAGTCTCAAGTTGCAGAAAAATCTTTTGAGACTGAGTTGACACTCCTAGAATTTATTGTGACACGTCAGAATCTTCAATTTCTGAAATCGGACTTGAATTCACGGTTAATTTTCATTCGGCGTTTTTTTAGCGTGACATGAGCTACCGAATAACTTTTAGAACTTTTCAGTGCAAATGGCCCGTGATCAATTTTCTTCGAGCCACAATGAACCCACTCGACTCATTGGTGACTCTCAATTGTTGTGAAAATCTCAAGGATTCAAATACGGACACATGATACCAAAACAATAGGAAAATCAGTCTAATGCCGGTCGACAAAAATTTTCAATTTATTGGTATCACTTACGATTAGCCACACATCTCAGTTGAACCAACCTATGTTTGATCTCAAATCGATTTTTAACTGTGCCGTACTGGCCTCTAAAGATGAGCACGGTCAAGAAGACGATTCTTGGTTGAATTCTCAAGTCTATTACCTTAAAATTCCTTAATGGTCTCATTAGATAGTCTAGTTATCTCGAAAGTAATCAACTCTGAGAACAGCCCTATAAGCGCGTCAATGAAATGCACAATTTATTCAGTAGAAAACAGGATCGAAGATCTAGGATGTCATATTGGGCCGGCCAGGGCCGCCCCCCTCTGCCACCTATGGTCGGCGATCTTGCCAACACCATGCCTCTTTTTTTCAGTTTTGTTTTTTTAGAATTATTTTACCTTTTTTAAAGGTTTTCTACTGTGAAAAAAGTAATAAAAAAATGCCACATGGGATAAATAAACAGATATAAAAATACCACTTCAATATTTTTTGTTAAATAAATTGACAGTTCTAACGAAAGGACTCTATTACATGAATTTGATGAGTTTTAGGACTCAAATACACTTTTGCGCGATAAGTTTTAGGACTTGCAATGCACATATCCCAAATTGCAATAGTGGAATGTGGATTGTTTTTTTTTCCCCTCAAGTTTTATGAATTATTGTAATTGAATGCAATTGAATTTATCAAATTAAAACCATGAATGATATTAAAAAATATTTAATTAATATTTTTAGTGTAAATTAATTCTAGGCTCTTTTTTTATTATTGATTTATTTGTGCATTTATATTAAAAATATATTTAATATATAACTTGTCATAATGTGTCAAAATTCTCTATTTTTTGAAAAATGATATGTCGACGTATTGTGTTGTGTCCTATCACATGTCCATGTCAATGTTACATAGACGTTCAAGTGGTTGAAAAGGAGGGATATGCCCTATTCTATCGTTACTGCAAATATTTGTGCCTACACTTAGCAATGTCTGTCGCAATTTGTGCTTAAGAAATTAAATAAGTCTATGCTCAGTTCTTTCAAAAATAGATGAAACTTGCTTTCAAAATTGAAGAATGATCATGTTCAGACGTAAAGAGGCAAATGTAAAAGGAATAGATTCAGTTTAAGTAATACTCAATAATCGGCCGCTATTATAGTCTTGTTCATGTAAAGTGCAAACTTTACCTATTTTATGCATCATGTAGACATGGGAGTGTTTCAAATAGCTACTCTTTGTCCTTCATGAGTTTCCCTGATCGAATCATTTAACTTGCATGGTTTTTCTAGTTAGGTCTATCAATCCCCATTCGATTGGTTCGAGCGAATGTCAATCTCTGCCAGAGTACGGCATGAAAAAGTATCTTGCCTCCATGGACGCGCCACCATTGAACAAAATTTTGCCTCGGATCGGTGTGGCTTTTCACCATGTCAATTTTCCACGGTGGCTTCTCGATGGTAGCAAATTATTTTAGATAGAAAACGTACTAAAAAAGTCCTAAATTTATTATATCGATACGAATTCAATCATAAATTTTTTAATTGAACCAATTTAAGTCTAAACATTCTCATTGATATCAATTCAATTAATCTAGCTAATTTAAATAAAAAATCATTAAGGTGGATGTCGGTTGTCCTATATGACACAACCAACGCTGACGTTAACATTTTCAAATAATTTTTAATATTTGTTAGATTTTTTTAATTTTTGTCCTTTTTTCTAATTTTTCATCTTTTTCTTTACTTTTTTTCCCTATTCTTTCTCCTTTGCACTGTGGCCGATCCTGGCCATAGCCAAGGGTTGGCCAAGGACATTGCAGCCCTCGCCAACCATAGGCGAGGGTCGCCTTTGCTAGATCTGGCGAGGGTTGCCCTCGCCCAAGCCGCGACGCACTTACGGGCCCTCGACTATGGTCGATTGTTGGCCATGGCCAGTACAAGCCAAAGGGCAAAGGAGAAAGAATAGAAAAAAAAAAAAAAAAAAAAAAAAAGGAACAATAAGAAAAAAAGAAATTTTTTAAAAATAACTTAAAAATCGAAAGAAAATATTAACAAAATATTTTAAAATGTTAACGTCAGCATTAGCCATATCACGTAGGACAGCTAGTATCCATGTCAGCAATTTCCAATCTAAGTTGGCTGAATGGACTGAATTAGTATTAATACAAAAATGTTTATAATTAAATTGGTCAAATTGAAATGTTCATCACTAAACTGGTACAAATATAATAGGTTTAGGATTTTTTTTTTTTTGGTACTTTTTCCTATTTTAAATGACATACTTTTCTATCATTCGAACAGCTTGAATCCATTGGAGTCGGATAACATGCGAAAGTTCAAGGAAAAGAAAATGAGAATTCTACTTAAGCCATTCACTGCACACATGACCAAAGATCCATGGAGTCGTGTAATTGACATTTTTATGCACATTACCTTATACGAGCTCTTTCTTTCTGACCTTTCTCCTCCTTCATCTTTTGAATGAACAACAATCTACATAGCGGCTACCATTCAAGAAAGAAAAAATTCAAGCATAATCCCGTTACAAGTGAGTCGTTAAATGTGAGCCCAACTCACATGTAATATTGGATGAGATAGATTTCACATGAGATCCACATGATATAACATTAACATTGAGTTCGCATCAATTTGAGTCATATAATAATGGCTTAGAAATAAGACCCTATTACTTGAAATAGAAAAGTTAAATAAGACCTTTAAGAGAATATACAATACAAAAGGAGGTAATTCCTCGGTACCTTGTGAAACCGGTTTCAAACTCTACGGAGCAAAATAAAATATATTTAAATTAATATAGATTGTTAGATTTGTGGTATCCAAAGAAAACATGTCATTGCCAACGATCCTGATTCACATATACTTTGACTCTTAACAATCTTTCAAGCGCAAGGGTTTAAGAACAATCTTTGCCTTGGAAGGAGTCAAATTTTTTGTCCATTTTAGGGTATACCCATGATAAACTAAAATTTACTTGCCTGTATATGCGTAAAGAATCACAGACCCCCAGTCGTAAAGAATCAGGCAACATAGCACTGTTTATGCGTAAGTGAAGGATATGGCCTTTGATGATGTCGTCCGAGTAGCCCTCCGACAGCATAGAATCGATCATCGTCTTGCTCTCCACCTCTCGGCCACCGTCACTTCTCTTCATTCTCAACTTGAGCTTATCCATCATCCCTTGCAAGATCACATCGCACCTCTTGGCCACGTCCACCATCCTCCGCTTCCTCCCCTCGAACTTCGCCACCTTCCTTGGCACAGGCAAGAAATCAACCGAGTCTGTCCTGCTCAGCTCGAATTCCTCCTTTATCACCTCCTTGAACCGCCTGGCCACCTTGGCGTCGCCTGCATCAACAGTGACCCTGGAGGAGCACTTCCTAGAGATCATCCTCATGATGCTAAAGGACAGCTCCTGCAGCCTTGATCGCATCTCCACCCTTGCGAAACTGCCGCCCCGTGTGGAGGAGGCCACCTTGTAGAGTTCCTCACGAGGATTCTGACTTCCTCCTATTGGTTGGCAAGGGAGCCAGCAAGGTGGTGCGGCGAAAGGATCTCGAGGGCCATGAGGCGATGGAGGTTGCACCATTAGGGCCGTAGGGGGCAGTGCTGGTGGTGGTGTTGTCATAGGCTAGTCATAGGCCATGATTTTGCCCATGAGCATATGGGGCGGCTGGCGAGGAAGACATCGTTCTCGGTGAAGCACTTCTCGGTTGTAGACGACGAGTGTCGCGACCTGTGCACCACCTAAGGTTTGGTTAATGGACTACTAAACCTAGACTTAGCTCGAGCTCTCCCAAGCCCATATCAATTCGTCACTTAAGATTTAAGTTCTTAACAGGAAAATGAATATTATTTAGAAGTCGTCACTAATCAGTTTAAGGTAAATCGATTAAACACCTAAATAAAAATCCTACGAACTAGAGATTGTGGGTATGGAGACTTGATTATACTAGATTTCACTAGTGCTCTTTCGGTACCATTTTTTTTATTTTCAAAAGTATCTTTGCAAGCAATTTGGATTGGTTTTAACCTAAATCACTATCATGCAATTGGGTGATCTTGCGAGAGTGTAAACATTATTGAACACTCAATGAATCAAATAAATTGCACCAAAGGAATTCAACACACTAAAAGCAAGCAATTATTTTTTGGATTTTCTTGTCTTGAAATTTTAACGACATGCACAAGCTATTTTTTGTAATTTTTGAATAGTTATATAATCTAGTTTAGGGATTAATTTGACCTAAACCCTATCCTATCTCATAAAACTATTTTAAAGATGCAATATTATCTAAACATGCAAGCATTATTTAGGACCCTATCTATGAAAGAAAATGCTATCCAGAATCTATTCTAATCTATTCTAGAATTATCTAACCATGCAATCCTATTCAAACTAGGCAATGTTATCTAGAAATCCTATATATTCTAACATGCAATCTAATCTAAAATATGCAATCTTAACTTGGGAAACTATCTTATGTAATACACAATTTGATTTTTTTTTTTTTGGGTGTTTTTGAAAACAAGCAATTACCAAATATAAGCATTATATCCAACACTCAAATATTCATCGAAAATTCAAATAAAGGGTTAAAATAATTGAAAAAAATAATACATTGTCTCACGGAATAATTAACAATTATTAAAACCCTAAACATCATAACATGCAAGAAAAATCTAAATTAAGTAATTCTATGACACTAGTGTGAATTCAAGTCTCTCTGGTTCAACTAGGACCCTAGTTCATCAATATAATTAAAAAAAATTGATTCGAAATCTCATGGATATTTTATAACTAAAACATCATCAATGTGCAAAAATCAACATAATTAAAAAGGTGATTTGAAATCTTACGGATCAGATTAGTAATTATAATGATTCTTTTTGTCAATAATATCCTATTGGATAATGCCTAAAGCTCCAAAATCATTACTAACATCAAATATTCCAATTTAGGCAATAATATCGAGATGAAATTTGGTTCAAGAAAATTACCTTGTTTGGATTATTTGCTTCCAAAACAGGACTGGTGGCAAGGGCCTCACGAACGACGATGGCAATTACACGGCCACAAGGTTCGGGTCCCACGGTGTAGTTGTCTGCCGGGGGCTCCACGAGTGGCTCGCGATAGGCCGCGGTGCTTGGTTCGGCTTGGAAACCTGCAAAGAGAGAGCTTGATGGATGGTTCAGCTTGACTCATGGAAGGGGACTTCAGTGAGTTTGTGAATTCTCCTCGTGCTGATGATTTTTATTCCCTTGTGCAGGCCCACTAATTCAAAGCCTTACCAATCCGTGAGTTTTCCACCCTCTGATGGCCTCTTTTATTTTTACTCAAAATCTAATATTTGACTAAGCAATCCACGTCCTCCAACAATCGGCCATTATCCAGCAGTAGTTCACGGTTTGACTCGTTGCATAAAACAAAGACTGTCATGGTCGAGGGAGGAAAGCAACAGAGCAGCAACGTCGTCGGTCCAGAACGGCGCGAATGTAAGCTCGGCGAGGAGCAGCAAGTTATAACTCATCACGGACAAGGCCTGAGATGACAATTAGGGTGGCAGCGTGGCAGAGCAGCAATCTCGGTCGTCTTAAGCTCAGGCGATGAATCACGAGCAGCAACAATTCAAGCTTACAGTGACTGCGGAGAGCAGGGGTGCAGCGGCACTTGTGCTGGTCACGACATCGAGATAGGTTCCAGCAAGCGGTGGCATTTGGGGTAAAACAACGACGTCAGGAGCGGTTCGCCGAGGTTGTAGGAAATAGTCGCGTCGGGGGTGGTGCTACTCAGTCAAAGATGACCGAAGTCTTCCCCTTGCATTCTTTTATGTTTTTTCCTAATGTTGTGACGGTATATTCAATGTGTGGCCTGCCCTTTCATATCCGTGTGTTCCTTAAATAGCCGGTATCCTGTGCTTCACCTTGTGCTTCACTTGGAAACTTGATCTTCAAAATATGTTATTTGTATCATGCAAATATTCAGTGGAGCCCAGCTTGTCAAGGTGGATATCTTTTCCCTTTTATGCGAAGATTCTTACGAAAATTCTACAATATATCATCTCCATTTGTTGCCTTTCGCTCGCATATCCAACTCGGTGTCTAATATCTTGTTCACTCGCCTCTCGCTCGCTTTCTTTATTCATCAAAATAATGAATCAATCAGCTTCCACAAGGAAAAAAAAAGAGTATCTTTCTCAATTTGTTTGATAGGCACATTGCCCATATAATTTTCTATTACAGTGAGCATCCAACGAGCTTGTCTGAATTCCACGTTCTTACAAACTTAGTCTGATTTAACTTAGGACTTCCCTCAACTGAGTCCGTTCTCCGCCGATCTGATGCAACTATATGAACCCGTCATATCAATGTTATCAAATAATAAAATTGCTCCTAAAAATTATATGTAATTATAACTAAATTTTCTTCTTTTTTTTTAGGGGTCGGAGTTGGCCCCTGATTTTTCCATGCAATAAATGAATGAGTGGGTCGTCAAAATTTAAGATGATGACGGACTGAGAATCGAAGGAGAGTGAGAAGACAGGGCCATAGCAGTTGGAGAGGGACTAGAGGGTCTGGTGGATAGGCTTTTTTATGAGGAGGAGGTGGCCGATGATAGGGAGTGAAGGTGGGGCCGGCAAGAGGTTTCTCTTGCTGCTTCTCTACAATTTGAACAGGAAGATAAGGAAGAGGAAGGAGGATGCTAAGGGGATGAACCCCCACGCGTCTTCCATCAATAATATGTGATGGAGGCCAACATTGTAGAGAAAGACCGAGAGAGTTAGAGAGAGAGAATGGGGAGAGAGATGTAAGCGAGAAGAGGTTTTATAGATCCACTCTAACTTTTTGTGCTAGAAAATTACTAAATAAGTCCTAAGCCTATTGTAACTATTGCGGAAAAATGCCAATCGAAGATGTACCGATCTAATAATAAATATTAAAGGATGAAAGAAGATCAAAATCACACAAGCTGCAAAATTTACATGGAAAACCCAAAATAGGAAAAACCACGGGGAGAGAGAGAGGGATGTCACTATCTTAAAAAAAAAAAAAGGCACAAAAGTACAATTCTAAAAGTTCTAAAAACCACTTGATGAGCCACAAGATCTAAATATCCAATAAGAAAATAGGGAAAAACAAAATAAGAAATAATATAAAAACTAGGGTTGGAGATGTGTTATAAATGCATTCCTTTTACAACTTCCCTTCAAAAATCCCCAAAATAAAAGTTGCATGGCATAAAATACTCTTATCTCTTCATTTGAAAGCCAAAACTCAACAAATCTCTACCTTGACTTCAAATCTCCTAAAGAGCATTATACCAAACATTACAGGACCTCTTTCCCTCGCCACCAAAAGTGACCATACAAGGCCACCCCCAAAACGGCGGAATCGATGATGCACACCCCTCAGCCTACATGAGTGTACTCAATGTAGGAAACAAGGGATGAAATGCTGTCAACTCCACCTAAGCAACTCAAATGACGAAAATGTCAATCAAGTCCAAGCAATGCTTGAACTTGATTAAAGGAACTAGTTTGGTCAAATATCTGTTGGATTATCCGCTATAAACACTTTTTTCATTGTAACTATACCCTTAGTAACCTCATCACGTCCAAAGTAATACCGTATGTCGATATGTTTTGTCTTCTTATGATACATCGTGTTCTTGGTCAGCTGGATTGCATTTTGATTATCACAAAAGATAACGGAGGCTCTCTCTTACTTCACACCAATTTTTGTAACCAAACGCTTCAACCAAAGAGCTTCATTTATTACTTTCGTTGCTATCATGTATTCTGCTTTGATGGTAGACACAACAACTGTGTTCTGCAAAGTTCCTCTCTCCAACTAATTGTGGAACCACTAAGCTTAAAAACATAATTTGTCAAAGATCTCCTTTTTGTCGAGATCGCTTGCATAGTCATAATCAATGAAGCTAACAACCGAATGTCTTATGTCACAACCTCTATTAAAGACCAAACCTACATATGAGGTATCTCAGATGTACCAAAGAATTCATTTCACGACTTATCGATAAGTTTTACCCGGATGTGTCATATACCTACTCACAACACTAATAGCCTATGAAATTTCTGGACGAGTGCAAACCATAGCATAGATGAGACTATCCACAACATTAGAATATAAAACTTGAGACATAAAATGGGACGCCAAAGAAGTACTTACCGGTTTAGCATTCTTCATAACAAAGCGCTTAAGCATTTTCTCAATATATGCAATAAGCATGTCATCCACATATAATAGTAAATAAATAAAAGAATCATCATAAAATCTCTTATAGTACATACAACTGTCATGCCCACTTCAAGATTAGCCATGACTCAACATAAAGCTATCAAACCTCTTGTATCATTGGCGTAGAGATTACTTGAGACTATAAAAAGAACGTTGAAACCTGTACACTTGATCTTTATTACGCTCAACAATGAATCCCTCTAGTTGAGACATATAGATTGCCTCATCAAGCTCACCATGCAAACAAGCAATCTTCACATCAAGTTGCTCAAATTCTAGATCATAAAGGACTACTAACGCGAGCAACACACGAATGGAACTATGTTTCACAACTGGAGAGAACACTTCATTGAAGTTGATCCTCTCCTTCTAACTAAAACACTTCACTACCAAATGTGCCTTAAATCTTTCATCTTCAACCCTTGGAATTTCTTTTCTTTTAAAGATCCATTTGCACCCAATAGCTCTCTTGCCTTCAAGCAATTTCATAAGATCCCAAGTTTGATTCTTATGAAGAGACTCCATCTCTTCATTCATCACAACAAGTAATTTCTTAGATTTAGAACAAATAGTAGCTTTATGGAATGTAGAAAGTTCTTCAATACCAAGCTCTTCAGCAATTGTAAGAGCATATGCTATCAAATCAGTGAGACGATACCTTTGGAGAGGCTTAATTTGTCGTTTAACCTTCCCTTCAACCAAACTTTGAGATTGTTCAACTTCTTCTACTTCTTCTTTAATAGGTTGCTCCTTTTTACTTTTTGACTTAATTTGAAAGTCAAAACTCAATAATAATTGTGTTAATTCAATTATAAACATTTTCTTATGCCAATTTAATCCTAAAATTTTTCGTATTTATATCAATTCAATTGATCCGACCAATGTTGACTGGCCTGCAAACAACAATGCCAATGTGGTAATTTTTAAAATTTCTAAATTTTTTTCAAATTCTTTTTATTAATTTTCCTTCTTTTCTTTTTTCCCTCATAGTGGCCGGCGATAGGAAAAAATAAAAGATAAAAAGAAAAATAAATAAAATAAAATAAAATTTTGAAAAAAAAAATATATCAAATAAAAAAATTGTTAGAAAAGCATTGACCGGATGGTTGACTCCAACCGACGTCCAAGTCAATGCAAAAATAAAAAAAGAAAAAAATGGTGTACAAAACTCTATGTTGCCTCTATCCATTTTTTATCTCTACTCTACATTCATTGCTTATGACTGCAATAGTGTGGCCCAGAAACATTATGTACCAAAAAAGGAAAGAATTCTAACCCTAACTTCAAAACTAAGTGCAATATGGGTTTATTTATTCTTTCTCATTTTCCTATTATATTTCCAGTATTGTCTGTTCATGTGTGATTGCTTTTTGTACAAGCAAAAGCAAAGGGGGCATCGTTTGGAATTTTTAATTGGACCCCTTTAGGAAATATATATATATATATATATATATATATATATATATATAGAATAATACAATACCATCTTATTGGATATTAAATGTGGCCTACTAGATCAAACTATCAACCCAATTTGCCATATTACTGAACATATCGATATGTGAATTTTTTTTTTTTTTTAAAAACTCTATTTTTAACTTTTTTGCTGATAATATTATTGCGGATGCATGGGCCATCTTGGACCGTGGGAATTTTTTCTATCAGAAAAAAGAATAAAAAAAGAATAAAAAAAATTACCTACGCTAGATGGTGCGTGCCTATGCGTGCTGTACACCACATGGCTTAACTAACTACACAAAAGACAAAATATTATGAATCCTTCGTTTCGTGTGATTTCCCAGGCTGCTCATGATGAGAAAAAAAAAATTGAAATTAAGGGGGTTCAAAGATAATGTTTTGTTAGATTGCGGTAGGGGTATGCAAAACAGACCATCCGAATTAAGAACCACCCAGATCGAACCAAATCTATTGATTTGATCTAGTTCTCAGAAGTGTCAATCCAGTTTCCGATTTCAAAAGTGGAGCTTGATGGAATGCTAGGTTGAGGTAAATACTCAAGCTGGAGTTATGGATTTTCCTCATCGAGATCTAGATTGTGCGCAAGCTACAATTCACTATAGTGAAAGGGATCTTGTGACAATAGTCCTCGATGATGAAACTGGATCTTGTGAAGATGTTTGTAACACAGAATTGTTCATGTCAACTTGCATGTCAATTCCATAGTATCTTCCTAAGGAAATATCAATCACCCTTTGGTTGCACGATATCCATCGTAATGATCCTAAGAAACATATGCTTTTGATAGAATGACTTAATTGTATTGGCACGATATCCTTTGCATTTCTCAATATTGTCAAGGGTAGGCTGACATTCTAGAAAAATGAGTTGTAAAAATCTCATTTGAAACATATTGGGGTTCATATGGGATTTACTCCAACGTCTGCTCGAGTTTTACACATATCTCTATCGGGCTTCATAAATAACCATGGCTAATAGAACAAAACAACTGTATGGAGTTTTGGGTCAAGCCTGCATGCCTTGAGTTGTGCCTGGAAAATATTTCTCCATGCTTCCAATTGCATTTGCGCAAAATATGTGTTTTCCTTTTTCTTGGATGAGAGAGGCATTGTGGCTATGGGAAACTCAATGGCAATGATATAGATATCAGACAAATAGAACCATTTGAGTTTTTCTGGGAATTTCTCATCTGAGGAGATAGATAGAGGATGAATGAATGGATAGTTTGGATGTACCTTGTTTGGTCAAAGAATAAGTACCCCAAAATCACTGAAAATCTCAAAATGATATCCTAAAATTTGGAATTTAGGAATTTGTATGAGGATATCCCAACCAATAATGATATATTTGTCTAGTGAACTAGAGCCAAAGATTTTGATAGTGGCTGAATATTGGGGAAAGAACTGTATGGGTTTTCTCCAAACTCTTGTAACAAAAGTATCTCTAGAAATAGAGTTAAAATACCGAGTATATGAAGTCCAATATTTTTCTAAAAGTATCTTTGTTTCAAGAATAGAAGCACTAGCTCCACTATCAATGAGGGCAATGATAGAAATAGGCTTGTCATACTTGGATAAATATATTTAAATAACGACATATGGGAGAATAGAAAGAGTGTATGCACAAAGATCTTGGATTGTGGGTGTTCCGGAGCTTCCAGAGAAAATATGAAAATTCCTTCTTCGAATTCTTCAGACAAACTTCAATATCACTGGAGGGACACTCCGTCACCAGAATTTGCATCAGAGGAGAGCATGTTTGAAGAAAACTCAATCAATCGTTACCTGTAATTCCCTTCAATAGAGTACTAAGATGCAACAGTTGAACACCAGTGCTAGCATCCGACTTAATGATGAGCTTTCGATAAATAATTCAATCCCTTAGCTCATGGTAGAGCGTTGGGAAGTGCCTAGAATGCCAAAACACCATCGTCGTCCCTATCATTTGCTAAACTCGGAGACCCATCTGTGGCGAGAGTCTCCGATCATTCCCTCCACACTTGCATGTCCCAGATCGCCTTTGCCGGATCCGGCAGTATTATAGCTCGAACCTCCCAAAGAGGGGGTTGATTTCGACAGAGGAGGAGCTAGCCTGCTTCATGTTGAGGGATGCGAGGGGCGAGCCGTCCCGCTATAGAAGCTGCAACGTCGGTGGAAATGGGAGTGCTTTTTGCAGTCCCATCGTGAGACGCTTCGTTGTTCATGTTACACGCCATAGGGCCCAGATGGCAAACAATTTTACCCTCTTTCAGGAGCCTTGACTGATAAATTACAAGTTTACGGATATTAATAACATGTAAACTAAACTAAAATTCAAATATGGTTTTAAAAGGATTTTGAGCTCGGTCTATGGGCCAACCACTGGACACCCAAATTTTTAAATCAACGGACACGAGTGAGACGATACTCATTACATGACTTCAAGTAATACAGATCAAATTCATTCGAGTTATCATATTAAAGGATCTCCATACTATAATCTTTCAAGAGATTAACCTTAGTCCATTAATTATTTAGGGATGCTAAAATTGTACACTTCTTAAGTTTCTCATGTCGTATTTAAACCCATCATTTTGGAATATTTTGGACATCTTTTGTCTACCTGCGAATTCCATCAAACTCTCATTTTGGAACGGATTTCAACAAGGCATGATGACTCAGTATGCCAGGCCAACCATATCCGTTATCGGTGCAACAACAAATGCCCGAAATATAGAGAGAGGGATGAACAATGTTGCCAGTATCTACATAAACCAGCTTTTTTCTCCTAAGAGAAAGGCCTAAAGCTGCATTGGCCTCCTCAGGATGCTATTGATGCTCACGATCATTCCTAAAGCTGCACTGACCTAAAGCTGCATAGTCGCTCCTATTTTCAGTCTATTTGATTATTCAAAAACATTGGAGATACATCACCAAAGTAAATTCATTAGACAACGACCTTCTTAAAGATGCGCAAGAACATTAGCTATCATGCATTCACGCGCTTTGCATAAGGCCTCCAATGGCTCTCTCTTGGGCATTGTGAGTCCCGTGCCCTCGGACAACTCCACCAGTTCTTCACCGACTCATTCCCATTCGAAGCACTGAATAAGCACCGCCAGGGCCAAGCCCACCACTCTATTGGCAAGGCCAGCACCGGGACAACTTCCCCTCCCCATCCCAAACGGCAATAATCGGTAGGCATGATTACCTTCCAATCCCTCGTACCTCTCCGGTTTAAAACTTGTGGGATCGTCCCACACTTTTGGGTCTCTTTGAATTCCCCACGCATTAACTATGATCATGGTGCCTCGGGGCACATCGAACCCGCCGACCGTGCAATCCTCAACAGACTCATGAAGCAATAGGAGTGGCCCCGGTGGAGCGCCTCATTGATGATGTTATGAAGGCAAGGCAACTTGTGGGTGTCAGCTTCATCAACTAGACGGTCTCGGCCAACAATGTCGTCTAGTTCTACTTGGGCTTTTTTTCATGACGTCTAGGTGGTTGAGCAAGAGGGACATGGCCCATTCTATTGTCACCACATATGTGTCTGTACCCGCACCTAATAATGCCTGTCAAAAATTGTGTTTAAGAAATTAAGGATATACTTAGTTCTTTCAAAAATAGATGAAACTAGCTTTCGAAATCGAAGAACAATCATGTTAAGACGTGAAGAGACAAATGTAAAATGAATAGACTCAATTTAAGTAAAGTGCAAACTCTATCTGTTTCATGCATCATCTAGACATAGAAGTGTTTCAAATTCCAATTTCTATTAATTCGAGCTAATGTCAACCTCTGCCAGAGGATGGCGTGGAAAAGATCTTGCCTCCTTGCCACCATTATAAAACAAAATTTGCCTCCGAACGGCATGACTTTTCACCACGTCAATTTTCCACCGCAGCTTGTCGATGATGGCAAGTTTTTTTAGACAACATACTTTTCTATGGTTCGAACAGCTCGAATCCATCGAAGTTGCAAAAACATGCGTATGTTCAAGGAAAAGAAAATGAGGATCCCAGTTAAGCCATGGACTTGACTAATTGACATTTTTACGAGCTCCTTCTTTCTGACCTATCTCCTCTTTCATATTTTCAATGAACAACAATCTAGATAGCGGCTACCATTCAAAACAACTGTAGAGATGGCGGTGGAGGGTGGCATGTCGTGAACATGCCATAGTGGGAGACGAAAATTCATAGAAAGAAAAGTCTGAAATTTGAGATCTCAGGCAGGTATAATTACTCTAGTTTTAGGACCAGATTTTAAAGGAAAAGGAAAAAAAAAAAGTGATGGATCATCCTTAAACACTTCAGTAGTGATCCATAGGTGACGACGGCGAGGGGAGGCATTGAGGTTGGGCTCAGAGGTGGCCATGAGTAGAGGACGAGCGGGAGAGAGATGGAGATACGTACATACATACATATATAAATGCTAATTAAGATTATGTCACGAGCCTTAACAAAATGGTATTTACTTGTACAGTTTAGCTGAAAGTGTGATGGTGTTTTGGAGATTTGTGTTGACCTATTTATTGTAAAAGAAAGCAAGTCAATCTAATGTAGAAGTCATAAAGCTAAGTAATTTGCTAGGCTATTACGCAAGTTCACTAATTATTATCATTGTCATGCCAGCCGCCACATCAATTTTTTCGTGAAATTTAGATCTATCAATTATTAAAGCGAGTTCATCGAAAAGAAAGTCAAAATTAAACTATCCATCGATAAGTTTAGTTCCCGGCTCGAATAACTAGCAAGGTGAGCTAAAAGTGAGTTAAAACACGTAGGGACCTCCTTAATTGTTTGTCCCTCTGGACATGGCGATCCTTATTTCACGATAATCAACGGCTAGATATCAATCCAAAATATCCACTTTTGACCATTCACCATGTGGACCATTCAATCGCATGTATTTAATGGGCGCCCTGCTCAAGGTTGACCAAAGGCTCAATCCAAAATATCCACTTTTGACCATTCAGCATGTATTTAATGGGCGCCCTGCTCAAGGTTGACCAAAGCTCAATCCAAAATATCCACTTTTGACCATTCAGCATGTATTTAATGGGCGCCCTGCTCAAGGTTGACTAAAGGCTGATTCATTTTCACACACTATTCAACTGTACACACACATATATATGATATTGTCCTTGGCGAGATTCACCGCAACTCGCCTTTCGCCGCCGAGTCCTAATGGCTACGCCACCCTCGCTCCTCCTCCCTCTCTTTCTCTTCCTCTTCCTCTTCCTCCAATCTTGTCGGCTCTCCACGTCGGCGCTGCCCAGCCTCGCCAAACGCGAGTCCCTCTCTGTCGAGAACCCCGGCGACGTCCTCGTCTCCCCCACCGGCGCCTTCTCCGCCGGCTTCTTCCCCGTCGCCTACAACGCCTACGGCTTCGCCGTCTGGTTCAGCCAACCCCCCCGCTCCGGCGCCTGCACCCCCATCTGGATGGCCAACCGCGATGCCCTTGTCAACGGCCGACGCTCTGCATTATCCCTCCTCGACTCGGGCAACCTCGTCCTCACCGACGCCGGCGACGCCGGCACCGAAGTCTGGTCTTCCGGCACCATCTTCCCCTCCGCCGCTGAGCTTCGCCTCAATGACACCGGGAACCTCTTCCTCACCGACGGTGGCGGCGTCGTCCTGTGGCAGAGCTTCGACTCGCCGACCAACACCCTCCTCCCTCAGCAGCCACTCACCAGAAACACGTTCCTGATCTCCGCTCGGAGCCGGTACGACTACTCGACCGGGTTCTACAAGCTTTACTTCGGCAACGACAATGTCCTCCGCCTCGTCTTCGACGGCCCGTCAATCTCGGGCGTGTACTGGCCGTACCCGTGGATTCCGGGCTATAACCTTGAACGATTCCTCTACAACAGCAGCCGCATCGCTGTGCTCGACCCGCTCGGCCGCTTCCAGTCCTCCGACAACTTCTCGTTCTATACCTCTGACTACGGCGTCGCGGCTATGCAGAGAAGGATGACCCTCGACTTCGATGGCAACTTGCGGGTCTACAGCCGCGAGACGGGCTCGAGTGTCTGGGACGTGACGTGGGAAGCGCTCAGCAGCATCCCCTGCTTTATCCACGGCATGTGCGGCAACAACAGCCTCTGCAGCTACGACCCGGCCAAGGGACGGAGCTGCTCCTGCCTGCCTGGGTACGTCCCCAGCGTCCCGGGCGACTGGTCGGCCGGTTGCGTGCCCAATTTCACCTTCTCCGACGGGTGCGTCGCTGACGAGATCGGGTTCGTGAAGCTCCTGTACGTCGATTTCTATGGCTACGACTACAACACCATCTTTAACACCACTCTCAAGAAGTGCTGGGAGACTTGCCTGAACCTGTGCGACTGCCGAGGATTCCAGTACAAGGTGTCGGACTCCATGGCCACGTTCGATTGCTACCCCAAGATCGAGCTCCTGAATGGCCACAACCTGCCCAGCTTCAACGGCGAGTTCTTCATGAAGATCCCCAAGAATAAGACCTTCACCGTGGACCAGCTGGTGAAGAGGATTCAGTACAGTTGCCCTTCCACCACGAAGGTGAAGGTCTTGGACAGGACTTACTCCAAGAAAGGCAAAAACGGGGCCTTGAACTTCATGCTCTGGTTCGCCTGCGTGGTCGGAGGGATCGAGATCGTGGTGGTGTTCTTGGTGTGGTTCTTCCTGATTAGGAACCAGCAGGATGTCACTTCTGCACACCAAAGCTACCTCCTCGCGGCGACCGGGTTCAAGCGGTTCACCTATGACGAGCTCAAGAAGGCAACGCGGAAATTCAGCAAGGAGATTGGGAGAGGCGCAGGCGGGATCGTGTACAAGGCCCTGTTGCCTGATGATCGGGTCGCGGCAGTGAAGGTGCTCAGCAATGCCACGACCGGAGAGGCCGATTTTCTGGCGGAGGCCAGCACGATCGGGAGGGTGAACCACATGAATTTGATCGAGATGTGGGGTTACTGTGCCGAGGGAAAGCACAGGCTATTGGTGTACGAGTTCATGGAACACGGGTCTTTGGCACAGAACCTGTCGTCGCCAGAGCTCCACTGGAAGAGGCGGTTCGATATCGCGGTAGGCACCGCGAAGGGCCTAGCTTATCTCCACGAGGAGTGCCTGGAGTGGGTTCTGCATTGCGACGTGAAGCCTCAGAACATTCTCCTAGACTCCGATTACCAACCCAAAGTCGCGGACTTTGGGCTTTCCAAGCTCATGGACCGAGGGAAGGTGACGAATTCCGACTTCTCGAGGATCAGAGGAACCCGAGGCTACATGGCTCCGGAATGGGTCTCGAATCTGTCCATCACGTCCAAGGTGGATGTCTACAGCTACGGGATCGTCATGCTAGAGATGGTGACGGGAATCAGCCCGACGACGAGTATCCACTCATTGGAGAGCGGAGGGGACGCCAAGCAAGTCCAGCTCGTCCCGTGGGCAAGGAACAAGGTGAACGAACCGGGGAGGACGGGGTCCCGCCTCAAAGAGATGGTGGATCCAGCGCTCAAAAGTGACTACGACCCGAAGAAGATGGAGGTCTTGATCGAGGCTGCGCTCAGGTGCGTGGAGGAAGATAAAGACGCCAGACCCACCATGAGCCAAGTGGTGGAAATGCTGCTGAGGCACGAGAACGACGGTTGATTTCGGTGCAGTGTGAAGTGGAGTTAATTCAGGTGCTTCTGAAAGTATTTAAATCTGCAGCGTTGGCTTGCATAGTCTCGTTGCTTAAAGATATGTAGTCCAACGAGAATTTAGCGAAGGTTGACTTATATTTTTGAACGAGGTTCAGTCACAGTTTGCGTTCTTGAGAATAACCGGAGATTATGTCCCCGTTTGTTTGTCGGCTGGTTACACAGATCTCACAAGCGAAAGAGGGTTCGATGCTCTTCTACTTGTCCGCCGAAAGCGATTTATCCCTAGGGAATTGGTATCTATTTCCTGGATTCGAGTTCATGTGGATCCGATCCATCATACCCGTTACATGAGTTTAATTAATTATCGACGATGGAGAGAAATCCAACCTAGTCGACTCGAATGTCGGCAAGTTTCTGCAACGTGTCCATACTCGTGAACTCGCTCAATGATAAGGTAGAAACTATGCTTTTTAGGGCTGCGGTCAAATTATATCCATCTGCTCAAGGGCACATGCATTATCATAGAAGGTGGGGATCAAATTAATTTGGGTTTTGGTTGAGAAGAGCTGTAGATCTGGTCGATGCTGGCAGCTCTCTCTCTCTCTCTCTCTCTCAAGTTGACCTTGTTTATGTGATAAAAGAGGGCACTTTAAGACAAACTCCACTTTAAGTCCAAAAGAAAAAGGAGGGCACTTAGTATCCCTATTTGAAATTTTCCCAACTAAAAATAGGACTACCGAGGATGTGTCGTCAATCATAACAGGTCAGAGAAGATTCACCTAATTTTTAGGGAGGACATTAGACAACACGCCCTCCTCCTCGAAAGTGCCATTACAAAACGATTCCATCGCTCTTTTTTCCTGGAGAATTATGACCTTCTTCGGCAGGTATTCTCTCTCTCTCTTTCTGTCCGGCAGATGATGAGATTTGATGAGGAGCAGTTGGTTGCTTTTCTTTTCTTTTCTTGCTGAATTCGATTGGCGTTCGATTGATGAATTGATTCGTGCGTGTTTCGTTGTATATAATGGGACTTTCATGATGGTGGGTTGCTTATTCGTCTCGCCTCTGGATGGGTCTTTGGGGAAGGGTGTTGGGGGATCTCTCCTCCTCCTCCCTAAAAATCAGCACCAGCTAGTACAGAACGCAGCATTATTTCTCACGGCCACATTTTCCTCCATCTCTCGCTTTTTCTATAGAAGGAAGTAAATAAAGATCGAGTAGTGATTGGTACAAGGGGCAGTACAGAGTTGGCAGACAAGTCATTCGAGTAAACAGGATAAAACGGCTACAGGATGAGAAAATATTGACTACATCTAGTGCTCTAACATGACAAATAAAAAGCCACCTCAAATTGCGTCACATGTCCAATGTGAGCCCACGTTGTTAGGCCAATTTTTAAAAAAATTTCAGCTCTTTCTCTTGAGAGAGGAGAAAATATTAGCGACATCTAGTGCTAAGGCACTTCAAATTGCGCTACCGAACAAATTTCAAAAATTGGCCTAATAACATTGGCCCATGTTGGACATGTGGTGCAATTTTTTGAGGTGCCTTCTTATTGTTATGTTGGAGTACCAAACGTAGCCAATATTTTCTCCTCTCTTAAGTGGAAGAGTCCAACAAATTTCAAAAATTGGCCTAACAACGCGAGATTTAGAAATTAGCCTAACAACGTGGATCCATGTTGGACACATGGCATGATTTGAGGTACCTTCTTATTTGTCATGTTGGAGCACTAGATGTAGCCAATATTATCTCCTGGAGGACAATCCGCCACCTGAATTTGCATCCGGGGAAGCATGTTTGAAGAAAACTCAATCCATCATCGCTAGTAATTCCCTTCAATCGAGTACTAAGATGCAACAGTTGAACTCCACCGCTAGCATCCGACTCAATAATGAGGTTTAGATATATAATTCAATCCCTTAGCTCATGGTAGAGCGTCAAGAATAGCCTAGAATGTCAAAACACCATTGCCGTCCCTATCGTTTGCTAAACTCAGAGATCCATCTGCCACAGGAGTCCCTGGTCACTCCCTCCGCACCTGCCCATACTGGATCGCCATCACCAGATCCGTCAGTATTATAGCTTGAACCTCCCAAAGAGGGGCTTCAGCCCATTGATTTCGAAGGAAGAGGAGCTAGTCTGCTTCATGTTGAGGGATGCGAGGGGCGAGCCACCCTGCTGTAGAAGCTGCAACGTCGGTGGAAGTGGGAGTGCTTTTTGCAGTCCCATTGTGAGACGCTTCGTTGTTCATGCTACGCCATAGGGCCCAGATGGCAAATAATATTACGCTCTATCAAGGGCCTTGATCGATGTAAACTTAACTAAAATTCAAATCCGGTGTTAAAAAGAATTTCGAACTCAATCTATGGGTCAACCATTGACACCCAAAACACATAAGTGAGACAATACTTATTACATGACTTCGAGTAATGCAAATCAAATTCAGTCGAATAATCATATTAAAAGGATCTCCATACTATAATCTTTTGGCGGATTAAACTTAGTCAATTAATTATTTAGGGATGTTAAAGTTGTACACTTCTTAAGTTTTTCATGTCATAATTAAACCCTTCATTTTGTGATGTTTTGGACATCCTTTGTCAATTTGCGAATTCCATCAACTCTCATTTTGGAATGGATTTTAACAAGCCATGGTGACTCAGTATGCCGGGCCAGCCATATTAGTCACCGGTGCACCAACAAATGCCCAAAATAGAGAGAGAGGGGCATGAACAATGTTGTGGTATCTATATAAACCAACATTTTTCTCCTAAAAGAGAGAGGCCTAAACCTACATTGGCCTCCTCAGTATGCTTCTGAAGCTCGCGATCATTCCTAAAGTTGCACTAGCTTAAAGGTGCATAGTCACTCCTATTTTCCATTTATTTGATCATTCAAAAACATTGGAAATACATGACCAAAATGAGTTCACTAGACAACGATGGTCTCAAAGCTACGCAAGAACATTAGCTATCATGCATTCACTCGCTTTGCACATAGCCTCCAATGGCTCTCTCTTGGGCATTGCGAGTCTCGTCCCCTTAGACAAGTCCACCAGCTCTTCGCCAACTCATTCCCACTCTAAGCATTGAATAAGCGCTGCCAGAGCCAAGCTCACCACTCTATCAGCAAGTCCAGCACAAGGACACCCCCTCTTCCCCATCCCAAATGGCAACAACCAGTACGTATGACCACCTTACAATCCCTCGTACCTTTCCAGTTTAAAACTTGTGGGATCATCCCACACTTTTGGATCTCTCTGAATTGCCCACTCATTTACTAGGATCATGGTGCCTCGAGGCAAGTCGAACCCGCCGATCGTGCAATCCTTAGTAGACTCATGAGCCACTAGGAGTGGCACCAACAAAAACAATTGGAGTGCCTCGTTGCTGATGTTTTGAAGGCAAGGCAACATGTGGATGTCACCTTCGTCAACTAGACAGTCTCGGCCCACAACGTCGTCTATTTCTACTTGAGCTTTTTTCATGATGTCTAGCTAAGAAATACCGATACTCTCTAAGAGCCTTCATATCATGTCCGACACGCGGTCAACAGTATCTAAAAATCTGATATGTGATCAACTTTCCCCAACACGCTCTGATATGCGAGTCCGGAATTTCGACACGTGATTTCGACATGCATGGAGTCAATTTTAAAAAAATTCAATACTTGAGGAATCAAAATGAAAATATATATATGAAAAGAAAAAAAAAAAAAAAAAGAGGTAGGGATGGTGGCTGGGCACCCCTACCGCTACCGCTATCATCGTCGGAGGGGGCCGGCGATCTTGTTGGCCCCAGGTGATGGAAGGGGCGGCCCTTGCCAGCCCGGGCGAGTCTCACCCAAATCTAGGTGACACCGGGCCCTCGATTAGGAGTAGCAAGGGTTGCTGGTCCTCGCCTGGGGCTAGGGAGGCTCGTCGGCCACAAGTGAGGGTTTGTGTCGCCCAAATCTAGCGAAGCCTCACCAGCCCTAACTAAGGTGTCACTTAAATTTGGCTAGGGCAAGCATCACCTAGGCCGACGAGGGCCACCGTCTAAGGTCAGCAACCTCGTCAGCACTGTGCCTCTTTTTTTCAATTTTGTTTTTTTAGAATTATTTTAGCTTTTTTAAAGGTTTTCTACTATGAAAAAGTAATTAAAAAAAAAAAAAAAAAAAAAGGCCACATAGGATAAATAAGCAATTTTAAAAATACCACTTCGATATTTTTCATTAAATAAATTGACAGTATTAACGGAAAGACTTGATTATATCAATTTGATAAGTTTTAGGACTCAAATATACTTTTATGCGATAAGTTTTAGGACTTGTAGTACACTTATCCCTAAATTTAATAATGGAATGTAGATTGCTTGTTTTTTTCCTCAAGTTTAATGGACTATTGTAATGGAATGCAATTGAATTTATCAAATTAAAACAATGAATGATATTAACAAATATTTTATTAATATTTTTAGTGTAAATTAATTCTAGAACTTTTTATTATTTATTTATTTATTTGTGCATTTATATTAAAAACATATTTAATATATAGCATGTCAAAACATATCGGAATTCTTTATTTTTTGAAAAATGATATGTCGACGTATTGTGCCGTGTTGTATCGCGTGTCCATGTCAATGCTACATAGACGTATGAGTGGTTCAGTAGGAGGGATATGGCCCATTCTATTGTTACTGCAAATTGTACTTAAGAAATTAAATAAGTATAGGCTCAATTCTTTCAAAAATAGATGAAACTTGCTTTTGAAATTGAAGAACAATCATGTTCAGAAGTAAAGAGGCAAATGTAAAAGGAGTAGATTCAGTTTAAGTAAGACTCAATAATCAGCCGCTATTATAGTCCTGTTCATGTAAAGTGCAAAATTTTCCTATTTTATGCATCATGTAGACATGGAAGTGTTTCAAATAGCTACTATCTGTCCTTCATGAGTTTCCCTGATCGAATCATTTAACTTGCATGGACTTTCTAGTTAGGTCTATCAATCCCCATTCGACCACTTCGAGCGAATGTCTATTTCTACCAGAGCACTACGTGAAAAAGTATCTTGCCTCCATGGGCAGGCCACCATTGAGAAAAAGTTTGCCTCCGATCGATGTGGCTTTTCACCATGTCAATTTTCCACGGTGGCTTGTCGATGGTGGCGAATTATTTTTGACAGAACAAAATAGCAAAAGAATCCTAAATTTATTATATTGATACGAATTCGGTCATAAATTTGTTAATTAAACTAATTTAACCATAAATATTTTTTCCACTTATATCAATTCAATTAATCTGGCTAATTTAAATCTAAAATCACTAAGGTGGCCATCCTTTGTACACAGTTAGCACTGAGGTTAACATTTTTAAATAATTTTAATATTTGTTGATTTTTTTAATTTTTGTCCTTTTTTTTAAATTTTCATATTTTTCTTTACTTTTTTTTTCCTATTCTTTCTCCATTGCACTGTGGCCGATCCCGGCCACAGCCAAGGGTTGGTGAGGACATTGCGGCCCTTGCCAACCACAGGGGAGGGTTGCCCTCACCCAAGTTGTGACGCACTTGTGGGCCCTCAGCTGTGGTTGATTGCCAGCCATGGCCGATACAGGCTAAAGGGCACAGGAGAAAGAACATAAAGAAAAAAAATTTAAAAAAATAGAAAAAATATTAATAGATTATTTAAAAATGTCAACGTTAGCATTGGTCGTGCCACGTAGGATGGCCGGTATCCACATCGGTAATTTTTTATCTAAATTGGCCAAACGGACTAAATTGATACCAATACAAAAAGATTTAGAATTAAATTGGTCAAATTAAAAAGTTCAAGACTGAATTGATACAAATGCAATAGGTTTAAAACTTTTCTGTACTTTTCCCTATTTTAAACGACATACTTTTCTATCGTTTGAGCAGCTTGAATCCATTGGAGTTGGATAACGTGCGAAAGTTCAAGGAAAAGAAAATGAGAATTCTACTTAAGCCATTCACTGCACACGTGACCAAAGTTCCATGGACTCGTGTAATTGATATTTTTATGCACATTACCTTATACGAGCTTTTCTTTCTGACCTTTCTCCTCCTTCATATTTTTAATGAACGACAATCTACATAACGGCTACCATTCAAGAAAGAAAAAGTTCAAGCATAATCTTGTTACACGTGAGTCCTTAGATGTGAGCCCAACTCACATGTACCGTTGGGTGAGATAGATTTCACATGAGATTCACATGATATAGCATTAACATTGGGTTCGCATCAATTTGAGTCATATAATAATGGCTAAGAAACAAGAACCTATTACTTGAAATAGAAAAGTTAAATAAGACCTTTAACAGAATATACAATACAAAAGGAGGCAATTTCTCGGTACCTTGTGAAACCGGTTTCAAACTCTATGGAACAAAGTAAAATATAGTAAAATCAATATAAATCGTTAGAGTTTTGGTATCCAAAGAAAACAAGTCATTTCCAACGATCCTGATTCATATAGGTGTATTTATACTTTGACTCTTAACAATCTTTCAAGCGCCAAGGGTTTAAGAACAATCTTTGCCTTGGAAGGAGTCAAATTTTTGTCCATTTCAGGGTATCCCCATGATAAACTAAAATTTGCTTGCCTGTATATGCGTAAAGAATCACAGACCCCCAGTCGTAAAGAATCAAGAAACATAGCACTGTTTATGTGTAAGTGAAGTCAATAGAACATGTGTTATACACGTACCAGGATATGGCCTTTGATGATATCGTCCGAGTAGCCCTCTGACAGCATAGAATCGATCATCATCTTGCTCTTCACCTCTCGGCCACTGTCGCTTTTCTTCGTTCTCAACCTGAGCTCGTCTATCATCCCCTGCAATATCACATTGCACCTCTTAGCCGCGTCCACCATCCTTCCTCCCCTTGAAGTCTGTCACCTTCATTGGCACTAGCAAGAAATCAGCCGGGTCTGTCCACTCAGCTCGAATTCCTCCTTTATCACCTCCCTAAACCGCCTGGCCACCTTGGCATCGCCCGCATCGACGACGACCCTGGAGTAGTGCTTCCCAAAGATCATCCTCATGATGATGTTGAAGGACAGCTCCTACAACCTCGACCGCATCTCCACCCTTGTGAAACTGCCGCTCTGTGTGGAGGAGGCACCTCGTAGAGGTTCCTCACGAGGATTCTAACTTCCTCCTGTTGGCCGGCAAGGGAGCTGGCAAGGTGGTGCGTCGAAAGGATCTTGAGGGCCATGAGGCAACAGAGGATGCACCATTGGGGGCCGTAGGGGGCAGTGCCGATGGTGGTGTTGTCGTAGGCCATGATCTTGCCCGTGAACATGTGGGGTGGTTTGCGAGGATGACATCGTTCCTGGTGAAGCACTCCTCGGCTGCGGATGGCGAGGATACGACAATGACGGGCTGAGAACCAAAGGAGAGGGCAAAGACAGGGCTGTGGCGGTTGGAGAGGGACTAGAGGGTCCGGTGGATAAGCTCTTCTACGAGGAGGAGGTGGCTGATGATAGGGAGTGAAGGTGGGGACGGCGGGAGGTTTCTCTTGCTACTTCTCTGCAATTTGAACAGGAAGAGAAGGAAGAGGAAGGAGGATACCAAGAGGATGAACACCCACGCGTCTTCCATCAATAAGATGTGATGGAGGCCAACGTTGTGGAGAAAGATCGAGAGAGTTAGAGAGAGAGAATGGGGAGAGATGTAAGCTGGAAGAGGTTTTATAGGTCGACTCTAACTTTTTGCACTAGAAAATTACTAAATAAGTCTTAAGCCTATTGTAACTATTGCGGAGAAACGCCAATCAAAGATGCATCAATCTAAGAACAAATAGCAAAGGATGAAAGGAAATCAAAATTACATGAGACGCAAAATTTACATGGAATTCCCAAAACAGAAAAACCACGGAGAGAAAAGGGATTTCACTATCTTCGTACAATTCTAAAAGCTCTAAAAATCACTTGGTGAGCCACACGATCTAAATATCCAACAAGAAGATAGGAAAAAACAAAACATGAAATAATATAGAGGCTAGGTTTGGAGATGTGTTATAAACACATTCCTTTTACAATTTCCCTTCAAAAATTCCTAAAATAAAAGGTGCATGGTATAAAATACTCTTATCTCTTAGGGCGCGCATGATAAAATGTCTACTTCTCTATTTCTTTGTTTCTCTGTTCCCCGAAATAGGTTTGGAATAGAAATCCGTTTGGTAATGCAATTTGATTTTTCTATTTTTGGAACAAATTTCTATTCTAGAAATAGATTTGAAGAAGAAATCAGAAGCTAAAATTTTTAACTTCTCAGTTTCTGAAATAGAAATTGAGAAATCAATTTCTGGCCAGAAATCAATTTCTGTTCCAGAAATTTTGTTATGCGCACCCTTAATTTGAAAGCCAAAACTCAACAAATCTCTACCTTGACTTCAAATCTACATAAGAGCACTATGCCATACATTACAAGACCTCTCTCCCTCATCACCAAAAGTGACCATACAAAGCCACCCCAAAAATGGCGGAATCGACGATGCACACCCCTAAGCCTACGTAAGCATACTCAATGTAGGAAACAAGGGATGAAACACCACCAACTCCACCTAAGGAACTCAAATGGCAAAAACGCAAATCAAGCCCAAGCAATGCTTGAACTTGATTAAAGGAACTAGTTTAGTCAACATATATGTCGGATTATCCACTGTAAACACTTTTTTCATTGTAATCGTGCCCTTAGTAACCGTATCAAGTACAAAGTAATACCGTATGTCAATATGTTTTGTCTTCTTATGATATATCGTGTTCTTGGTTAACTAGATTGCATTTTGATTTTCGCAAAAGATAATAGAGGCTCCCTCTTACTTCACACCAATTTCTGTAACCAAACGCTTCAACAAAGAGCTTCATTTACTACTTCCGCTACTGCCATGTAGTTTGCTTCGATGGTAGACAAAACAACTGTGTTATGCAAAATTGCTCTCCAACTAATTACGGAACCACCAAGCGTAAAAACATAACTTGTCAAAGATCTCCTTCTGTCGACATCGCTTGGATAGTCAAAATCAACGAAGCCAACAACCAAATGTCCTATGTCACAGCCTCTATTAAAGACCAAACCCACATATGAGATATCTCTGATGTACCAAAGAATTTATTTCAAGACTTACCAATAAGCTTTACTCGGATGTGCCATATACCTACTCACAACACTAGTAGCCTATGAAATATCTGGACGAGTACAAACCATAACATACACAAAACTATCCATAGCACTAGAATATAAAACTCGAGACATCTCATCTTCCTCTTCTTTAGTTTTTAGATGACAAAGAGGCAGAAGGCAAAAAATGGATGCCAAAGGAGTACTTACCAATTTAGCATTCTTCATGCCAAGCACTAAAGCATTTTCTCAATATACTTCTTCTACAAGAGGTATAAGGTCCATTTAGTAACGCTTCTGTTTCGAGTAACAATTTCTTTTCAGAAATAGTCACTTTCTATTTCTATTCCCCAGAATAATTTCCGAATAAAAGAATGTGTTTGATAACTATACAAAATTTCTACTCTCGGAATAGAAAAAGAATAGTAATATATTTGGTATGATCCATAAAATTTCTATTTCCTTTAATTTTTTAAGATTTTTTTCTTTTTGTCTTTTCTTATTCTTCCTTGCCAACTGCAAGCGACCACCGACCAATAGCCAATGACCGCCAGCTGCTCGCCAGTGGCGGAGGGCGGCAAAGGTGATCGACCGGCGGTGGCAAGCTGCTACAGAGGAAGGCAATCGATGATCAATTGGCGGGAGATTGCGATGGTAGGCAGTCGGTCGGTCGGTCGGTCGACTGTCAACGACAACAATCAGTGGTCAGTCGGTGACCGACAGTGGTGGCCAAACAGTAAGGGCAACGATGAGGAGCGAGGGGTAGCAAGGAAGAAGAAAAGAAAAAATTGCTTATTTCTAGAAATTGTTCTTGACAACAATAAATTACTTTTTTTCCACTTCTTGTTTTTATTTCAAATCTATTCTCTGGCTCCATTTTCTATTTCAGAGAATATAAAAATTAATTGACATTACCAAATGGATTTCTATTCTTTTTTTGTTCCGAAGAATAAAAGAACAAAAATTGAGAGAAATAGAAACGTTACCAAACAAGGCCATAACTTCCCAACCTATCTTTCTCTATGAATTTCCATATGTAAAATTTTCTTGGTAGCTTCAAAATCTTTTATCTCAAATTTCTTGCTAAGTTGCCTCTTCAAATTTTGTATCTCTAATATGTTTTTCGTTGAAATAAGCATGTCATCCACATATAATAATAAATAAATAAAAGAACCATCATACAATCTCTTATCGCACATACAATTGTCATGCCCACTTCACGAGTAGCCATAACTCAACATAAAGCTATCAAACCTCTTGCATCATTGCCACGAAGATTACTTGAGACCATAAAAAGAACATTTCAACCTGTACACGTGATCTTTATTACCCTCAACAACGAATCCCTTTGGTTGAGACATATAGATTGTCTCCTCAAGCTCGCCAGCAAAAAAGCAGTCTTCACGTCAAGTTGCTCAAGTTCTAGATCATAAAGGGCTACTAATGCAAACAACACACGAATGGAACTATGTTTCACAACTAGAGAGAACACTTCATTGAAATTGATCCTCTCCTTCTAACTAAAACCCTTCACTATTAAACATGCCTTAAATCTTTCATCTTCAACCCCTAGAATTACCTCTTTTCTTTTGAAGATCCATTTGCACCCAACAGCTCTTTTGCCTTTAGGCAATTTCATAAGATCCTAAGTTTGATTCTTTTGAAGAGAGTCCATCTCTTCATTCATCACAACAAATAATTTCTCAAATTTAGAACAAATAGTAACTTCATGGAATGTAGAAGGTTCTTCAATACCAAACTCTTCAACAACTGTAAAAGCATATGCTATCAAATCAGGAAAAACCATTCTTTTGGAGAGGCTTAATTTGTCATTTAGCCTTCCTTGTAGCCAAACTTTGAGATTGCTCAATTTCTTATACTTCTTCTTTAATAGAATCCGAATCTTGTTGCTCCTTGTTACTTTCTGACTAAGCAAGAACATCTACAACTATTTTCTTTGGATCCTCTACATGAAGCTCCACATCTTTCCGAACATTCTCCTCATGAATATCTATAAACTCAGTAACAGCCTTTATTTTTTCAAGTATAGGATTTTCATCAAAGGCAACATCCTTACTAATTATAAACTTTGATGATTGAGTGTCAGAATACCATAACTATATCATTTAACCTTGTCTGCTTAACCAACGAAAATACACTTCTTGACCCTAAATTTAAACTTACCCTCTTTTACATGATAATAAGCAGGACATCCAAATATTTTTAAATCAAAATAATCAGGAGGTTTACTTGATAATTTCTCCTTAGGAGTCTTACATTCAATTATGGTTGAAGGAGTACAATTCACTAAATAACATGCCGTGTTCAAGCTTTAGCCCAAAAATCTTTCCCAAGTTCAATATCAGAGAGCATACACCTAGCTATCTATAAAAGTGTCCAGTTCATGCGCTCTGCCACCCCATCCTGTTGAATTGTGTACTTGACTATTCGATGTCGAACAATTCCAAAATCTTCACAATACTTGTTGAAATCACCTCTACAAAACTCAAGACCATTGTCCGTTCTGAGACGCTTTACCTTCTTTCCAGTTTGATTTTTTATTAACTTCTTCCACTTTTTACATATATCAAAAATGTCACTTTTATGCTTCAATATATAAATCTAAACTTTCCTAGAAAAATCATCAATAAATGTCAGAAGATTAATTGCACCACTCTTAGATGTTATCTATGTCGATCCCTACAAATCGTAGTGAATATAGTCAACTATGCTCTTTGTCGAGTGCACCCCAATACTGAAACTAACTCTACGCTACTTTCCAAAAACACAATATTCACAAAAGTCAAGTGACATTGTATGATCCTCACAAAATAAACCATGTTTACTCAAGATAGTCATTCTTCTTTCACTCATGTGGCCTAACCATATATGCCACAACATTGATTTATTAGAATCTAAAAAAGATGATATATTTAAAGAACCCACAACGATACTTCTTTGCATAACGTAAAGATTTTTCTTTATGTTATCTCTCATCATAATCAAAGAGCTACTTGAAATTTTCAAAACTCCACATTCACCTGTGTACATGCATCCAATACAATCTAAAGTGCTCAATGAAATAATGTTTTTCTTCAAATATGGGATGTGCCTAATGTTTGCCAAAATCCTTGCTACATCATGGCATTTAATATGCACCATACAAATACCAACAATCCTACAAACTGTATTGTCACCCATCAAAACTGAACCACTATTGATTTTCTCATATGTATGGAACCAATTTCTATGTGGACATATGTAATATGAACATGCTAAATCCAAAATCCATGCATCATCGACTTGACAATTTGAAGACAACAATAAGAATATTGTCTGCATTAGCAGACTCATTATTTTTCATCAAGTTAGCCGAATTAGAATTCTCTTTTTCCCTTTAGCTTTAAGCACTGGATACTCACTTTTTTAGTGTCCGAATTTGTGACAATAGTGATATTCTACTTTATTCTTATTTTTGCGTGATTTAGATTTTGAATGCCCTTTTAATATTATCGCATCTATCACGATGATTCGACTTTCCCCTGACAACTAAGCCATTAGTTTTATCATCACTACTACTCGCATTCAATTTTGTACACATCTCCATGGAATTCAACGAGGTTTTCACATCCTCAAAAGTTATGGATTTCTTCCATATAGCAGAAAATACAGAAAATTCTCATACAAGCTCGACAGTGAACATAAGACAAGTAAGGCTTGATCTTCATCATCTAACTTCATATCTAGATTTTTTTTTTATATCCATAACAATTTTATTAAATTCATCTAGATGTTCTTGGATAGGAGTACCTTCTTGCATCTCCAGTGTGTAGTGATGATGTTTCAAAAATAATCTTGTCGTAAGAGATTTCTTAATGTAAAGGCTCTCAAGCTTATTCCATAATCCTAAAGCCATTTCTTCATCTGCGACTTTGCGAAGCACCTTATCGGACAATGACAATTGGATAGTGCTATGCGCCTTTTCTTCCTTCTCCTCAATCTCAGTCGTAGTCATATCATCAGATTAATTTCCATCCAAGGCTCTAACCGAACCTTCTCAATGCAACAACACCTTAATCTTGATCCCTCATAGCCCAAAATTGTTTTGGCCATTGAATGGTGCCACTTCAAACTTGATAGATGCCATCTCAAAAAAAAAAAGAAAAACAAAACAAAATTTCTTCACTCTAACATCAATTTGTTGCGAAAAAAAAAATGCCAATCAAAGATATACCAATCTAAGAACAAGTAGTAAAGGATGAAAGAAAATTGCAATCACACAAGACACAAGATCTACGTGAAAAATCCAAAATGGGAAAAACCACGAGGAGAGAGAGGGATTTCACTATCTTCTAAAATCCACACGAAAGTACAATTCAAATAACTCTAAAAACCATTTAGTAAGCCACAATATCTAAATATCTAACGAGAAGACAGAAAAAAAAAAAACAAAACAAAACAAAACAAGAAATAATATAGAGACTAGGGTTGGAGATGTGTTATTAAACATATTCCTTTTATATTTTCCCTTCAAAAATTCCTAAAATAAAATGTGCATGATCTAAAATACTATTATCTCTTTATTTGGAAGTCAAAACTCAATAATAACTGTGTTAATTCAATTATAAAAATTTTCTTATGCCAATTTAATCCTAAATTTTTTTGTATTTATATCAATTCAGTTGATCCGACCAATTTTGACTCGGCCGCAAACAACAATGCGATCCGGTAATTTTTAAAATTTCTAAATTTTTTTCAAATTCTTTTTATTAATTTTCCTTTTTTTTTCTTTTTTCCCTCACAATGGCTGGCGATAGGAAAATATAAAAGATAAAAATAAAAATAAATTAAATTAAATAAAATTTTGAAAAAAATATATATATATCAAATAAAAAAATTGTTAGAAAAGCATTGACCGGATGGTTGACTCCAACCGACGTCCAAGTCAATGCCAAAAAAAATAATTAAAAAAATGGTGTACAAAACTCTATGTTGCCTCTATCCATTTTTTATCTCTACTCTACATTCATTGCTTATGACTGCAATAGTGTGGCCCAGAAACATTATGTACCAAAAAAGGAAAGAACTATAACCCTAACTTCAAAACTAAGTGCAATATGGGTTTATTTATTCTTTCTCATTTTCCTATTATGTTTCCAGTATTGTCTGTTCATGTGTGATTGCTTTCTTTTCGTACAAGCAAAAGCAAAGGGGGGCATCGTTTGGAATTTTTAATTGGACCCCTTTAGAAAATGTATATATAGAATAATACGATACCATCTTATTGGATATTAAATGTGGCCTACTAGATCAAACTATCAACCCAATTTGCCATATTACTGAACATATCGATATGTGAATTTTTTTTTTTTTTAACTTTTTGCTGATAATATTATTGTGGATGCATGGGCCATCTTGGACCATGGGAATTTTTTCTATCAGAAAAAAAAAAAAAAAAAAAATGACCTACGCTAGATGGTGTGTGCCTATGCGTGCTGTACACCACATGGCTTAACTAACTACACAAAAGACAAAATATTATGAATCCTTCGTTTCGTGTGATTTCCCAGGCTGCTCATGATGAGAAAAAAAAATTGAAATTAAGGGGGTTCAAAGATAATGTTTTGTTAGCTTGCGGTAGGGGTATGCAAAATAAACCATCCGAAGTAAGAACCACCTAGATTGATCCAAATCTATCGATTTGATCTAGTTCTCAAAAGTGTCGGTCCAGTTTCCGATTTCAAAAGTGGAGCTTGATGGAATGCTAGGTCGAGGTAAATACTCGAGCTGGAGTGATGGATTTTCCTCTTCGAGATCTAGATTGTGTGCAAGCTACAATTCACTATAGTCAAAGGGATCTTGTGACAATGGTCCTCGATGATGAAACTGGATCTTGTGAAGATTTTTGTAACATAGAATTGTTCATGTCAACTTGCATGTCAATTCCATAGTATCTTCCTAAGCAAATATCAATCACCCTTTGGTTGCGCGATATCCATCTAATGATCCCAAGAAACATATGCTTCTAATAGAATGACTTAATTGTATTGGCATGATATCCTTTGCATTTCTCAATATCGTCGAGTGTAGGCTGACATTCTAGAAAAATGAGTAGTAAAAATCTCATTTGGAACATATTAGGGTTCATATGTGGTTACTCCAACATCTGCTTGAGTTTTACACATATCTCTATTGGGCTTCACAAATAACCACGGCCAATAGAACAAAACAATTGTATGGAGTTTTGGGTCAAGCCTACATGCCTTGAGTTGTGCCCGGAAAATATTTCTCCATACTTTCAATTGCATTTGCCCAAAATATATGTGTTTTCCTTTTTCTTGGATGAGAGAGGCATCATGGCAATGGGAAACTCAATGGCAATGATATAGATATCAAACAAATAGAACCATTTGAGTTTTTCTGGGAATTTCTCATATGAGGAGATAGATAGAGGATGAATGAATGGATAGTTTGGATGTACCTTGTTTGGTCAAAGAATAAGTACCCCAAAATCACTAAAAATCTCAAAATGATATCCTAAAATTTGGAATTTAGGAATTTGTATGAGGATATCCCAACCAATAATGATATCTTTGTCTAGTGAACTAGAGCCAAGGATTTTGATAGTGGCTAAATATTGGGGAAAGAACTGTATGGGTTTGCTCCAAACTCTTGTAGCAAAAGTATCTCTAGAAATAGAGTTAAAATACTGAGTATATGAAGTCCAATATTTTTTTAAAAGTATCTTTGTTTCAAGAATAGAAGCACTAGCTCCACTGTCAATGAGGGCAATGATAGAAATAGGCTTGTCATATTTGGATAGATATATTTAAATAATGACATATGGGAGAATAGAAAGAGTGTATGCACAAAGATCTTGGATTGTGGGTGTTCTGGAGCTTCCAGAGAAAAGATGAAAATTCCTTCTTTGAATTCTTCAGAAAAACTTAAATATCACTGGTTTGCGACCATGTCTGAATGGCACACACAATATGTTTGGTGGGTTCATCTTTTAGGGAAAATACTGATTCAACATCATCCTAGAGTGACACTCCAGTTTCCTTTTCTATTTTCTGAATCAAATGAGAATTTCTTCCCCTAGCTTTTGGACATTTTTTTGCAAAATGACCTTTTTTCATTGCAAATGTAGTATCCAGCAAATTTTTTACGCTTTCCAAAAGGACCTTATTTAGAGCGTCTTCTCGGTAAGAGTCCCCATTTATGCCTTCTCTTTGTGTGGTCTATATGGTATTGTATGGAATGTCTTCATTTCTTGCATCGATCCTCGCATGAAGGATCATCACAAGAGTCTTCCTTTGAACATTTGATTTTTAACTCAAGTTTTTGGCAAACTTGGTCAAGTTTTTTGTCACTCTAAAGATAACTCTTAAAAGCTTTTCTTTTGATGCAGAGATCATAAAGCGCAAGATGTATCTCATGCTAGAGTTCCCCAATGAGAACATCAGTAACCCTCTTCTGTTTAGCCTAAAGGGATCTTTCCATTGGACCGACTATATGTCCTTTTTTTTTAATTATTTCTTAAAAAAAAGGTAACCCGCTTTTTTTTCCTAATTTCTTCACAACATATAGCATCAAGTAGTGGAATAAAAACTGATCGGTTCCATTAAATTGTGTTGGACTAGAAACCGATCACTCTCACCTTGTGGCAATCAATTATGGAAAGAAGAGTTTAAAGAAGCTTGTCTAACTAGGCCAAAAGGTCAAAATGCAAGTTAGTACTGTCAAATGGGTGGGTCGGATTGGGTAAAAAATAGTCTGACCCATAATCCATTTAATCCGTTCTGACCCATTTTCATAGGAATAGGAACACTAGAAGTGTCAAAAGTGGTTTGCAACGCTCATTTTAGTGCCAAAAGTTTTCGCGAGCTTACTTAAGTGCCAAATCATAGAAAGAATGATCATTTAAATGCCAACGGCGAGAAATTCTAGCCAAATTGATGACATGGCATTTATAATTAAATTATAATATGACTTGACAAATTTTTCAAAAACCCAGTCCACATAGTGTGCTTGGCATTGAATTGACTACTTTTTAATAACAATTAGCACTAAAATGATCACTTTAAATAAAATTCGACATTCAAATGATCATTATTTTCAACTTTTAGACGATGTCATTTAGGAATTATATGCCGACTAAGCATGCAAGCAAGCCACATAGGACTAAAAAATTAATAAGATATAGCCACGTTAGATTTGTGGCGACCCAAATTGGAATTGGCACTTAAGTGATTGTTTTTTAAAAAAGTAGTGCTTAAGTGATGCGAAAAAAAAAAAAAAAAAAAAAAAAAAACAACTTATGGTACTAAATTGAGCACCGTACACAACTTTTGACACTTCTAATGTACTTATCCCCATTTTCATATAATGTAAATTTAATTACTCATACTCATACCCGATCCATACTTGACCTGACTCGACTCATATTATCAAAACACATTAATATTCTAGAAAAATCCATGCCTACCTATTTAACCAATTTTAGGCTCTTCACATGTATATGTTAATTTGATAAAAACTTCATATTGAATTAAAAAAGCAAGTTAAACAATAAAAAATTAGTAAATAAAAATAAAAAATCACAAAAACTATAAATTGAAATACTTATAAAGAGCTTAGAGCTCGAAATACGGGTTCTATACCATCTTGTGACTTTTCTAATAGGTTATAAATGGGTTAAAGAAAATATTGAAGAAATTGACAAATTTTAAAACTCATTCTGTAATTATCCTCCTTTTTGACTATTTAGACTCTAGGGCAATGACTTTGAAGGGTTTTTTTTAATCAATTAATGACTTTGAAATCCATCGATTCATAAATAAACAAAAATAATGTTTAGATAATTTACAAATCGAGCTAAAAAATAAAGGAGATTGGATATAATCGCTACTCAAGAATGTTTCGACCTAGGGATATCGCATACCTTTCCAATAAGCTAATATAAAACATAAAAATTAAAAAAAAAAAATTGAAAATTAGAAATCCAATTTATTGAAAAATGAAAATAAAAAATAAAAAATCTTCATCTTTTTCCCCATTTAGAACATCAGCCGCAATCCCTCTTTCTCTCTCTTTGAAAATAAATAAATAAATAAATCCACTCTCTCTCTACTGCAAAAAAAAAATAATAATAATGACGGTGACCATCAGAAGGACCTAGCCCGAGCTAAGCAGGCCTATGCTCCACTCCCTCTCCCCCTCCTCCTCCTCCACCTTCGCATCCCGCACCTCCGCTACCCTCTTCTTCTATAGATCCACACCACACCACCCCACCTCCCCCCCGGAAAAAAGCGCGTCAACCTCCACTCCCCCGCGTAGCCCTTTCCTTCCATCCGCTTCTCCCTCAACCGAGCTGGCCGATCTCCTTCACATAGCGCGGGTCCCCGACCGCGAGTGTCAGCTACACACTATTCTCGAGTAGTGTTTTCTTTTTAAACGATTTAAGACTGAGCAAAGCGAAAACAAAAAATTGGCTATATGGGATGGAGTTGGTAAACGAAGGGTCCGTTTGGTTACGATTTTGTTCTGAGAAACAATTTTTTTTTTTAGATATAGTCTTTTTCTATTTTTATTCCCAAGAACAATTTCTCAATAAAAGAACGTATTTGCTAACTACATAAAATTTTATATTCTTGAAATGAAAAAAGAATAGGAATGTGTTTGGTATGATTTACAATGTAGAATTTCTTTTAAATTTTTTATTATTCTTCCTTACTGCCGCCGACTACCGTCGATTACCGCCGTCTATTGCTGCCCGCCGCGGCTTCGGCAGCAGTGGTCGATGGCGGTGGGCATCAATCAACGTCATCAGCAGTCATCAGCGGCAGGCGGAGACGGTTGGCGGCAACAACGGTCGGCGATGGTCATCGATCGTTGACGGCGATGATCGTCAATGGCAATCGGTCGATCGGCTAGCCAAAGGGCAACGTCATCAACGATCATCAACGGTGGGTAGCAATAGCTGACAAGCGGTGGCCTCGATGGTCATTAGTGGTGGGCCGTGGTGGGCCATGGCGAGCGATGGTGATGGTGATGGTGACAGCAACGGTTGATTGACAAGCACAAGAGGTGGTCAGCTATTGACTGACAAGCAACGGGCGGTAGACAGTAGTGGTCGGTTGGCAAGGGCGGGAGGTCGGCGGCAATGGCCAGACAATAAAGGCAACGGTGAGGGGCAAAGGGCGACAAGGAAGAGGAAAAGAAAAAATAATTTATTTCTAGAAATTATTTCTAGAAACAAAAGGCTACTTTTTTTACTTTTTGTTTTTGTTCCAAATCTATTCCCCGGTGACATTTCTATTTTGGGGAATAGAAAAATTAGTTAACGTTACAAAATGGATTTATGTTCTTTTTTTTTTGTTCCGAGGAACAAAAGAATAGAAATTTGGAGAAATAGCAACGTTACCAAATAAAGCCTAAATGGGTTTGAACCTCGTTCTTGTGTAAACCCATATAAAGTTAGACCCAAATATCTTAAACCCATTTTCACCTATTTATAAAATATGGGTTTCTAACCCAATCTAGAGAGAGCGCCCTCATGCAGCAAAAAAAATAAAAATAGATTCTCCATTCAAAACTGGATGCACCTAATTTGCACTCTTCTCATTTTTAAAGTTAATTATATAAAAAGCCACCAACCATTACATTTGTGACAAATTTAACACAAATTAATTTTTAACCATAAAAAAATCCAAAATGATACATTTTAAATAAATTTACCCTCTATTAGTTTCTGTTCAATACCCAAAAATCACAAGCCGATAGACCTATGACAAACAAAAAGTAAAATCTCAAATTCGTACACCTATCGGTTACCATATATTATCCAACTTAGTAATTTGATAATAAAATGTTATTAAAATTAATAGAAAGTAAATCTGTCAGGTGTACAAATTTAGGATTTTTAGTAGTCAAAAAGTTATTCTGGAATAAATTTATTAAAAACATATTAATTTAAATTTTTCGTGATATTAACCATCATTTTGTTATATGAGCAGAGATTGGAACATTTTTTGTTTTGAGATATGGACAATCACATGGGCCATAATTTTCATACCTCCAAGTGTTATGACATATTTAGTCGGGAATAGAAAATGACAAGTCAAAGTTTGATTAAGCCATTTGGTCCGAAATAGAAAACGCTAATGGTGATTTTATAGGCACGCACAAGCGTGCGCATAAAATCAGGAAAAAAAAAAGAAAGAAGGTTCCCGTACGCGTGAGGCTCGCGTGCTTCGAGTCTCGGTTGATAAGAAGAAGGGAAGAGCAGAAGAAACAAGTACGGCAAAACTGGCATCTCCACGTATTAATTTTTGCGGGCAAGCAATCCAATGGGCGCAAATGGGCATAAATTGGCCGTGAAACCTTTGACGTTTTCCGCTTTTGTGATTGGGTCTTATAATTATCGTGGGACCAAAAGTCATGGCTCCTCTAACATCAAAATCCGTCATTGATATTAAAGCGAGCATTTGATTGTTTCCTGTGCATCGTATCCAATAATTTGCATGGTAATGGTATACTGCTTTTGAGTGAAATACCACGAATTGGACATTACGGATGCAAATTGGACGCTTTTCGAAAACGATCTTCTTTTTGCACAATATTTGTATCGATCGTAGCCCATTCGTCATTTATTGTATCCAGAAAGTTTGGCTATTTACACAACCCTTTACGAGAAATTTCCACCCGAACTTGACAAGGTCAGGATTTGCCAACGCTTATATTATTTTTTTATGGAATAAGAATTATACCATTTCAAAAAAAAAAATCAGAACAAGCTTTCCATTGACATATTATTCTCTTTTTTTTTTTTTTTTTTTTTGGAGGTCCGTAGAATATTTTGTGAACTCTGTAAGTTGGGCTAAATCTGTAAGTGAAGAAAAAGATGCTGGCATAAGCAGTGGAGTCAGCGTAGGGTCATCACCAGGGGCTAATGTGAGACTTTTGAAGATATTAATCCCTCATACGGTACTCTAGAGAACTTTCAACTGGGATCTAGAGACCTTGCTTTTAGCATGTTTCCTCCGGTTAAGATTGATAGGGCCTTCGGTGCATGTTAAGAATGCCCCTAGTCTAACATCGAGAGATTCAAGTAGGAAAGAGGATCGGTTTGTATTTACATCAACACGTGTATTCTTTGGCCGGACTATCATGTCTACCTCAGATGTTTTTGATCTGGTTATGAGTGCATAATGGAAGTCAAACATGCTTTTACAAGGGAATTAAGAGTCTTTTTGATGTGATAAATTGTGTTTAAAGTATAATTAGATTGTTTACCTTTTAACCTTTTTTATCCATAACCGGTTTATAGAAAGTTCGATGCATGTGTACTCTCTGGTTGCACGATCAAAATTGCTAATATAATTGGATCTACAACGATTTTTGTACTTCATGGAGCTCTGAATATGAAGGAACCGATTGTAAGAATGTGTCGCGATTCACATAATACCCTTGTCACTAGATTTGCAAAAAAGGGTGCGAGCCTCCTCAGCCCTCGCATGGAAACCCTAGCGATGAAAGAGGCTCTACTGTGTCTGATCGAAGAAGCTGAACTAAAGTGTTTTAACTGGGGTGAGGACTAATAGCGCATTAGTGGTGGAGTTCTTATCAGGCGCAGACCATAGTCCATGGGCTCTCCAAAAACTCATTAGGGAATGCAAAACCTACTTGACCCAATTTTATTTTATTTTGTTCGGTTTGTGACCATGGCCCATAGCCCATGATGGGCGGGACCCAAAGCCGGCCCATAATATTCTGATAGTTCCCATGGAGGGAACGGATGAGGAAGTTATTCATCTCAATTTTATAGGCAATTACAAGAGTGTGCATAAAAATAAATAAAGAAATCTCGGTATGAAAAGAGTGGTTTTTTTTACTCCCATACTTTGAGTCTCCGTTGATAAGAATTCTTCTTCTTCACGTCTACAAATTCGAGAAAAAATTACCAAAAAATATATAAATCCATTGCACATATATCAATTCAATTTTTTAAACTTTTTAATTTGGTCAATTTAGTTCTAAACATTTTAATAAGCTGCCAATATAATCATCCTAGACAAATTTTCATTGAGATTCATTGATGTGGACACGGCTGTCCTATGTGGCATAAACACTGACATGGACAATAAATTTTTACCTCCAATTTTAGTATGAGATTCTAGAGAAGTGCATATGCAAGAAGGAAGCTTGAGCTTAATGCAAATAGCTAAAATATCTACTGCTTTACATAATTATTAATATCATAAAAAGTTATTCTATGTATTAATCCTTACATATCCTACTACTGGCAAGGTGACAACTAGTTTTGGAATGTTGAGGGATATCATTATTGCTTAACCTAATGCTTGCATTGCATTGCATTTGCAGCTAAAACAGTAATTGAACAAACATTGAATAAGATAGTACCTGAAGATTCACAAGCAGCTGAATATTTATTCCATAAAGGCTTATTCAGTCCAATCGTACCAGGTAATCCTTTTTTGAATGGTGTATTGAGCGAGTTATTTAAGCTTCATGCTTTCTTTCTTTTTTTCAATTAGAATTCACTTATTAAGTTAAGTGGAGCCTTAAGTATAATTATTTTATTTTATTTTATTTTATTTTATTACATTTTTGTATTCATAGCGAACAATTAGGTAATTTATCGGATCAAAGTAAAAATTTTAAGGAAAAATTTCTTTTTTCTTTGGTGACATAATCATGATAATTAATTGTAAATTGTATAAAGAATCATGCAAATGATTCTTTTTTTAATACTGATATTACTGATCATTGATTAGGAAACCTCTATCAACAAGATTAAAAAAAAAAAAAAATCGTTCCTTCTTCGAAATTCAAATTGGACAAGGCAAATGAAATAAACCGAAGGTCATCTTTCCTTCTTGCTTTGTATGTATAAAGTACATATCAAATATAGATATAGAGTATCTCTTATTTTTACTATATCTTTCGACAATCTCTATTTTTATTAAGAATCCAATTGTTGGATTGAATTCTCACAAACCCTTCGGGAATTTGTAAGAAACTATTTGTTTCTTTATTTATAAAATAAAAAATATATATAATTGAATTATAATTTTAACAGAATAGTTATTATACGTATATTTTTATACTTCATATAGAGAGATAAAGAAGAATAAGTCTCAATTATTTAATTATCCATTCCTCACACTTATTTTTAAATATATATACTATATTTAACTATATATAAATTATAATTATTCTAAGATATCTTTCTAACAACAACAAGTATAAATATTAAATAGAAGTACGGATTTTAGGACAACTATTTTAACAACTTACCCTCTTGTCTTTGAGCCTATAGTGGGCCTGGTATTTCCATCAATTGTGATGGCTTTTTTGTCTCTCCATGTTCAACAAAGCAAGACTTCTTTGAGAGTTTTTTTTTTTTTTTTTTTTTTTTTTTTAATGCTAAGACTTCTTTGAGAGTTAAAAGGGAAGAGAATGGAAAGATAAAAAGATTCCTCATATTCTGGAATAATTTACAATTGGACTGCTACCTTGTTGACTCTCTATCTCACAATCCTTAAATTTGTTTATTTTCTAATCACCTCTTTGTCAAATTTACTTTAGGGTCCAATCAGCACCAACTAGTACAGAACGTAACATTTTGTCACGCGAGCGATATTTTCCTTCATCTCTTGCTTTTTTTCAATAGAAGTAAATGTAGATCGAGTAGTGATTAGTACATAGGGCAGTAAAGAGTTGGTAGACAAATCATTCGAAAAACAAGATAAAACAGCTAGAGGGACACTCCGTCACCAGAATTTGCATCAGAGGAGAGCATGTTTGAAGAAAACTCAATCAATCGTTACCTGTAATTCCCTTCAGTAGAGTACTAAGATGCAACAGTTGAACACCAGTGCTAGCATCCGACTTAATGATGAGCTTTCGATAAATAATTCAATCCCTTAGCTCATGGTAGAGCGTTGGGAAGTGCCTAGAATGCCAAAACACCATCGTCGTCCCTATCATTTGCTAAACTCGGAGACCCATCTGTGGCGAGAGTCTCCGATCATTCCCTCCACACTTGCATGTCCCAGATCGCCTTTGCCGGATCCGGCAGTATTATAGCTCGAACCTCCCAAAGAGGGGGTTGATTTCGACAGAGGAGGAGCTAGCCTGCTTCATGTTGAGGGATGCGAGGGGCGAGCCGTCCCGCTATAGAAGCTGCAACGTCGGTGGAAATGGGAGTGCTTTTTGCAGTCCCATCTTGAGACGCTTCGTTGTTCATGTTACACGCCATAGGGCCCAGATGACAAACAATTTTACCCTCTTTCAGGAGCCTTGACTGATAAATTACAAGTTTACGGATATTAATAACATGTAAACTAAACTAAAATTCAAATATGGTTTTAAAAGGATTTTGAGCTCGGTCTATGGGCCAACCACTGGACACCCAAATTTTTAAATCAACGGACACGAGTGAGACGATACTCATTACATGACTTCAAGTAATACAGATCAAATTCATTCAAGTTATCATATTAAAGGATCTCCATACTATAATCTTTCAAGAGATTAACCTTAGTCCATTAATTATTTAGGGATGCTAAAATTGTACACTTCTTAAGTTTCTCATGTCGTATTTAAACCCATCATTTTGGAATGTTTTGGACATCTTTTGTCTACCTGTGAATTCCATCAAACTCTCATTTTGGAACGGATTTCAACAAGGCATGATGACTCAGTATGCCAGGCCAACCATATTCGTTACCGGTGCACCAACAAATGCCCGAAATATAGAGAGAGGGATGAACAATGTTGCCAGTATCTATATAAACCAGCTTTTTTCTCCTAAGAGAAAGGCCTAAAGCTGCATTGGCCTCCTCAGGATGCTATTGATGCTCACGATCATTCCTAAAGCTGCACTGACCTAAAGCTGCATAGTCGCTCCTATTTTCAGTCTATTTGATTATTCAAAAACATTGGAGATACATCACCAAAGTAAATTCATTAGACAACGACCTTCTTAAAGATGCGCAAGAACATTAGCTATCATGCATTCACATGCTTTGCATAAGGCCTCCAATGGCTCTCTCTTGGGCATTGTGAGTCCCGTCCCCTCGGACAAGTCCACCAGTTCTTCACCAACTCGTTCCCATTCGAAGCACTGAATAAGCGCCGCCAGGGCCAAGCTCACCACTCTATTGGCAAGGCCAGCACCGGGAGAACTTCTCCTTCCCATCCCAAACGGCAATAATCGGTAGGCATGATCACCTTCCAATCCCTCGTACCTCTCCGGTTTAAAATTTGTGGGATCGTCCCACACTTTTGGGTCTCTCTGAATTGCCCACGCATTAACCAAGATCATGGTGCCTTGGGGCACGTCGAACCCGCTGACCGTGCAATCCTCAGCAGACTCGTGAGGCACTAGGAGTGGCCCTGCTGGAAACAATCGGAGTGCCTCATTGATGATGTTACGAAGGCAAGGTAGCTTATGGGTGTCAACTTCGTCAACTAGACGGTCTCGACCAACGACATCATCTAGTTCTGCTTGAGCTTTTTTCATGACATCCGGATGATTGAGCAAGAGGGACATGGCCCATTCTATCGTTACTGCGGATGTGTCTGTGCCTGCACTTAACATTGACTGCCGCAAAAAAATTAAGTATATGCTCAGTTCTTTCAAAAATAGATCAAACTAGCTTTCTAAATTGAAAACCATCATGTTCAAGCGTAAAGAGGCAAATGTAAAAGGAATAGATTCAGTTTATGTAAAGTGCAAACTCTATCTATTTCATGCATCATCTAGACATAGAAGTGTTTCAAATTCCAATTTCTATTAATTCGAGCTAATGTCAACCTCTGCCAGAGGATGGCGTGGAAAAGATCTTGCCTCCTTGCCACCATTATAAAACGAAATTTGCCTCCGAACGGCATGACTTTTCACCATGTCAATTTTCCACCGCAGCTTGTCGATGATGGCAAGTTTTTTTAGACAACATACTTTTCTATGGTTCGAACAGCTTGAATCCATCGAAGTTGCAAAAACATGCGTAAGTTCAAGGAAAAGAAAATGAGGATCCCAGTTAAGCCATTTACTGCACACATGACTAAAGATCCATGGACTTGACTATTTGACATTTTTACGAGCTCTTTCTTTCTGACCTATCTCCTCTTTCATCCTTCCAATGAACAACAATCTAGATAGCGGCCACCATTCAAGAAAGAAAAATTCAGGTATGATCCCGATTCACGTAAATGTGAATGCAACCCACATCCACAGTTGGATGAGATGAACCCCATATGAGGCCCATGTGATTTAGCATAAGCATTGGGTTCGCCTCGATTCGAATCATATACTAAAGGGTAAGAAACAAGACCCTATTACTCAAAATAGAAAAGAAAAATAAGACCTTTCAGAGCATATACAATACAGATGGACACAATGACTAATACTTTACGAAACAGGTTTCGAACTCTCTCGAACAAAGTCAAGTATATTTAAATTAACATCAATCGTCAGATTTGTGGTATCCAAACAAAACAAGTCATTGCTAACGATCCTAATTCATATAGGTACAGGTATACTTTGATTCTAATCCGTCTTCCAGGTGCAAGGATTAAAGAAAAATCTTTGCTTGGGAAGGAGTCAAAGTTTTGTTCACTTCATGGTGTACCCATGAAAAACTAAAATTTGCTTGCCTCTCATTTTTTAATAATTACATGACAGTTTTTAATTTATTATGAGAATAATCGTATATTCTAAATCACAAAAAATCAAATCACAAATAATTACAAATTATTGTAAGATCCACTTTTTTAAAAATTTATGACTCATAATAAATTATTATTCTCACGTACCCAATAACTATTATGTTAGCAAAGTCTTTTTTATATAATCAACATGTCATTTTTTTATTATATTAAAATTTTTTAATCTTATATATTAAGTAAATTTATTTATTAAATGAAGGGTATGAGTCAGATTCAACCGAATCCAATAATTAAGAAACATGGCACTCTGTATGCATAAATCAAGTGAATAGAACATGTACATTGATCTGGCCTTTGATGATGTCGTCCGAGTAGCCCTCCGAGAGCATCGTCTCGATCATCGTCTTGCTCTCCCCCTCTCGGCTGCCGTCAGCATCGCTTCTCTTCCTTCTCGACCTGTGCTCGTCTATCATCCCCTGCAAGATCACATCGGACCTGTTGGCCACGTCAACCATCCTCCGCTCTCTACCCTTGAAGTCTACCACCTTCCTCAGCACCGGCCAGAAATCGCCCGGGTCCGTCCCGCTCAGCTCGAATCCCTCCTTTATCACCTCCCTGTACCGCCTCGCCACCTCGGCGTCGCCCCCGTCAACGGCGGCCCCAGAGTAGCGCTTCCCAGAGATCATCCTCATGATGATGTTGAAGGACAGCTCCTGCAGCCTCGAACTCATCTCCACCCTCGCAAAACCGCCGCCCTGGGAGGAGGAGGCCGCCTCGTAGAGGCTCCTCATGAGGTGCCTGACCTCCTCCTGCCGGATGGCGAGGGAGCCGGTGAGGCGGTGCGGCGAAAGGATCTCCAGGGCCGTGAGGCGGCGGAGGTTGCGCCAGTGGGGGCCGTAGGGGGCAGTGCCGATGGTAGTGTTGCCGTAGGCCATGATCTCGCCCACGTGCGTGCGGGGGCGGTTGGCGAGGGCGATGTCGTTCCTGGTGAAGCACTCCTCGGCGGCGGACGGGGAGGATATGACGACCACGGGCCGAGAGCCAAAGGAGAGGGAGAGGACAGGGCCATAGCGGTCAGAGAGGGACTGAAGGGTGCGGTGGACAGGCTCTTTTATGAGGAGGAGGTGGCCGATGATGGGGAGCGAAGGCGGGGCCGGCGGGAGATTTCTCTTGCTGCTTCTCTGCAATTTGAAAAGGAAGAGAAGGAAGAGGAGGGAGGTTGCCGAGAGGATGTACACCCACGTGTCTTCCATTGACAACATGTGTTGGAGGCCGCCTTGTGGAGAAAGAGAGAGAGCGATGGAATGGGTACAGAGACGCAAGGTGTTGCAGGTCTTGATTTTGGTATAGGCACCCACCAGAGTGCGCATAAAATCAGGGAAAAAAGGAAAAGATTCCGGTATGGGTGGAGTGGTTTTCTGGAAGAGCAAAAGAGATAAGCACAGGTTAATCTTTGTGGCTAGCAATCAATTGGGTGCATTCGTTGAGTTTTTTTTTTTTTTTGAACATAGGTGCATTCGTTGAGTTCGAGTGGGCATAAATTGGCCGGGAAACCTTTGACGTTTTCTGCTTTTGTGTTTGGGTCATGGTCTCATCGCGGGAGCGAAAGGTATGGCTCCCGCTACCATTAAAACCTGTCACTGATATTGGAGCTGAGCGTTGATTGTTTCTCGGGCGCTGTCGTTCAGTAATTCGCTACACTAATTCCAAGAAATGCCGCCAGTTTGACCTTACGGATACGAATATGACGATGGTCAAAAATGATTTTCTTTTTGCCTTATATCGATCATAGTCAATATGTCATTCGTCATATCTGAAATATTTGATTGTTGACGGAATATGAAAGTTCTACTCGAGCTTTTAAAGATCAGAAGTGCCAAGGCTTATATTATACAGTTTAAATTATGCCATTAGAAATTTTTCAGACTAAGTTTTCCAATGACATGTCATCCGCTTTTTTGGAGGTCCGTAGAATATTTTGTCAATTATATGAGTTTGGGCCAGATCTGTAAGTGAAGAAGATGATGCTGGCATAAGTGGCCTAGTCAGCGTAGGAGGCAACACACGTCACCACGGGCTAATGTGAGACTCTTTAAGATATTAGAACTTTCAACCGTGTTTCGAAGTCTTGATATAGGGACCTCTACTTTGGCATGTTTCCTCCGGCAAAGAAGGACACGGCCTTCCGTGCATGTTAAGAATGTGACTAGTCTGAGATCAAGAGGTTCAAGGAGGTAAGAGGGCCAACTTGGATACATGTATTCTTTGAGCAAACTATCACATCGACTTTAAATGGTTATGATCTAATTGCGAATGCATATGAGAGTCAAGGGTGCTTTTATGAGGGAATTGAGACTCTTTTTGATGTGATAAATTGAGTTCAAGATACAATGAGATTGTTTAATCATAATCTTTTGTATCCTTAATCGGTGCATAAAAAGTTTAATGTATGTGTACTTTTGGGTTGCACGAACAAAATTGCTTGTATAAATTGATCCACGACAATTTTTGTACTTATATGGGGGCTTCGAACACGGATGGATTGACTAGAGCGTGCTGCAGTTCACATGGTACGCTCATCACTGGATTTGCAGAAAAGAGCGCAAGCCTTCTTAGCCCTCGGCGTGAAAACCTAGCAGTGAAAGAGACTTTGTTGTGTCTAATCAAAGATGCTGAACTAAAGCATTTAACTGATCAGCATATGGAGATGTTAACTGATACCACAATGATGGAGTTCTTATCGAGCGCAAACCAAAGTCCATGGGCTCTTTGAAACCTCACGAGGAATGCAAAAGCTCCCTAGCCTAGTTAAAAGGAGTTACAATAGCCCATTGTCCCCGATAAGCCAACCGCCTAGTAGATCGGATTAAGGAAGCCCACCGAAAAGGAACCCTTCCTCATAATTGGCTATCTAAGCCTCCCCAACTCAAATAGGATATTTTATGTTTAGAAACTAGTCATCTATGTTTTACTAGTAATGCATTTTGAAAGAAAAAAGTTCTTTCCGAACTTTAAAAAAAAATTAAGAGTAAGTCAAGCCAATGAGGTACGAGTGGGATTTGTTAGAACTTGGTCCGTTTCGAATCCGCCTATGATGGGCGGACCCAAAGCCGGCCCATAATATTCTAATGGTTCCCGTGGGGGGAATGGATGCGGACGTTCTTCATCTCAACTTCACAGGCACTCACAACAGTGTCCGTAAAATAAATTAAAGAAATCCTCATATAAATGAGTGGGCTTTTTCACTCCCATGCTTCGAGTCTCCGTTGATAAGGAGTAGTCTTCTTCTTCACATGTACGAATTCGAGGAAAAATTACTAAAAAATTATAAATATGTTGTGCGGATATTAATTCAGTCTTAAACTTTTTAATTTGATCAATTTAATCTAAAATCTTCAATGACTTGCCAATATAATCTTTTTGGCCAAATTTGGACCAAGATTCATTGACATGGACATGGCCGTCCTATGTGATACAATAAATCTTAACCTTCAATCTTGGTGTATGCTTTCGAAGAAGCACATATACAAGAAGGAAGCTCTTAACACAAAGAGCTAAAATATCTATCGTTTTATGTCATTATTAATGCCATAAAAACTTTTCTATGTATCAATCCTTTTGTATGCATAAAAAAATTTTATGCATATGAAAATCCACTCAACTCAATTCGGTAACATCTTCTATTTCTGACGGGTGATTGCTGGTTTTGGGATGTTAGGGGAATCATTATTGCCGAACCTAATGCTTAAATTGCATTCGCAAGTAAAAGAGTAATTGAACGAATATTGAATAAGATACTACCTGAAGGTTCATAGGTGACTAAATCAAACCACATAATCCTTTAAAGGGTGTTTTGAGTGAATTATACAAGTTTCACACTTTTTTTTCCCTTTGAATTAAAATTCACTTATTAAGTCAAGTGGAGCCTTAAGTAAACTCATTCTTTTTTCTTGTAGGAAGATAAAGAAGAATAAATCTCATTTATTTAATTATTCATTTCTTGCACTTATTATATATATATATATATATATTCTCAATATAATTATATATGAATAACAATTACAGGAATAACTATTAAATTGAGGTACCAATTCTATAACGATATTGGCAACTTACCTTCTATCTTTGTGCCTTTAATGGGCCTAATATTTCTGTCAATTGTAATGGCTTCTTTTATCTCTCAATGTTCAACAAAACAAAGACTTCTTTGAGAATTAGAAGGAAGAGAATAGAAAGATTAAAGGATTCCTCATATTTTGTATTAATTGACAATTGAGCTGTTATGTTGCTGACTTTCTTTCTCACACTCACTCAAGAGTGTTAACATACTATTCACAACTAGTAGAGTGTACTAATATCTATTTCTCTATCTACAACAGTGCAAACCGTAGCATGTAAAATAGCTAATATAAGATAGCATGTAAGATAGCTAATGTCTTTGTCAACAACTTTTGATCAAAAATGGCCAAAATGACTGCATTGGTAAATTATCATAAGGTTTAAAACTAAATTAGCCAAATTAAAAAGTTTATGACTAAATCAGCATACGCACAATAGGTTTATAACCTTTTTGGTAATTATCCCCAAATCCAAGAAGAGAAAAATAAAAGCACAACAAATTGATTTCTCCATAATTCAATCTTTGTAGCTAACAATCTATTGGGTGCATGGTTAGATCAAGTGGCATCATTAAAAGTATGACAAATTGATTTCTCCGTAAATTAATCTTCATGGCTAACAATCTATTGGGTGCGTCGTTAGATCACATGGCATTTCTCAGTCTCTCTAATGGGTAATCGATTGTTAGTAATATGTGTATAGATAAGACACCCTTTGATCAAGGTGCAATTTTCTTTTTCTTTTTTTTTTCTTTTTTTGTTAGGAATTGAAATATTTCATTACTAGGAAAGATAGTAGAGCCCTCAGCCCGATATATGTGATTTAGTACAAAAGAGCTCCCAAAAGGGATAGGGAGGGGACAAAGCTCAATTCGGAGGTGAAGAGTCTCTCTAATAGGCTTTAGCAACTCAGTCCGTCATTAAATTGACCTCTCTAAAATAATGAGCTATACAGATATTTGAAAATGACAATTACATATCTTAGCATTTCAAGATAAGATCATGTGCTTCTCAAATGAATTGATTTAAACTCCGCAAGGCATTGACTAAGTCATGGCCATCAAGAAGCCAGAGAGCTTAAGGCAAAAAGCTTCCACCGCCAAGGCAAGCAACAATGCCACCGATCTCGCCACTCTATTCATCAACTTCCCGATGAAGTAACGATAGATGCACGGTATCGAGCCTTCAGTAGCTCCAATTTCGTATGATCCCTATATATCTATGTATCAACCAACGCAGGTTTTCAAAATCGTGACAGATGCTAAAGGTACAATTAATACGATGCCGATTGATTTTAAAGTGGGGGCATGGCATGACAAAAACCAGTCCGTATGAACACACGCCTATACATACATACATATAAATAAATCTATATATGTGTGTGTGTGTGTATGTGTGTGTGTGTGTGTGTAAAGACATGTTTGAGAGTTATATGGGAAGAGAAGAGAAGAGAAAGAGAAAAGATTACTCATGTTCTAGAATAATTGACAATTGAACTGCTAGGTTGTTGACTCTCTTCTAACACTCGACTTGCGAGTGTTATCATACCAACGGTTGGTGGCCAGTCAAAGGGTTGTAATATACTATTCCTCTGGCCATTGACACACTGGTTAGAAAGGCTATATCTATTGCTAGCTTAGATTATAACGGGATTCACCGGTCGAATACGGTCTCCTCAATTCCAACACAAGCCCATACAAACATCATTTGTCCTCAGCCCATAATCGCATGATGGAACGAATTAAATGCCATGGTTCTAGCAAACTCAAATTGAACGCTAACCAATGATTTTCCATGAGACCAAAATATAGAATTCAAATAAAGTTGGAACGTCGCGATTAATTCTATCTCCCCAGCCACCTTAAAATGGATAAACTTATCAGAATCTTTCCGGTAATTACTCCCTTTTTACCGAATTCCATCCGGGCCAGTCAGTTAGGAAATAATACTTTAGCAAATCAACCACATTTATTGGGGACGGCATTCTGATATTCTTTCCTAAAACAAGCAAGCCTTCGTTGCTCGAAACAGAGCTGGCACCAGTTTTGTTTCCTTAAACAGCCACATTTATTGGGGACAGCATAATCTAGGACATTCCCCACTTTTAGTCTTTTACTTCAGCCATGTTATAGCCATTACCGCCAAACCCTACTCCGGTTCGGACACATTATAAAAGATCTTTCTCATCTCTTCTCCAGTCGAAAATCAATCTCTTTCATTGTCGCTTCCTAGCACAATGACGATCCCAATCTTGTACTCTCTGCTCTCCGTCCTCCTGGCCCTCATCCTCCGTCCGAGCTCAGGAGACACGCTCCCTCAGGACATATTCATCCTCGCCGGCCAGAGCAACATGGCTGGGCGAGGCGGTGTCGAGAACGACAAGTGGAACGGCTTCGTGCCGCCGCAGTGCAGGCCCAACCCGTCCATACTCCGGCTCAGCGCCCAGCTCACCTGGTCTGAGGCGGCGGAACCGCTCCACGCGGACATCGACGTGGGTCGTGTCTGTGGGGTCGGCCCTGGGATGAGTTTCGCAAACGCCATCAAATCCAAAGACCCCAAGCTCGGGGTGGTGGGGCTCGTGCCCTGCGCTGTCGGTGGGACCAAGATCGCGCAGTGGGCCCGCGGGACCCCCTTGTACAACCAGATGGTGAGTCGAGCCACAGCGGCCGTAAAGAGCGGGGGCACCATAAGGGCGTTGCTTTGGTATCAAGGGGAAAGCGACACGGTGGTTCAGGCGGACGCTGAGGCGTACAGGACCAACATGGAGAAGCTCATCGGGGACATTCGCACCGATCTTAACAACCCTTCTCTTCTCATAATCCAGGTAAAATTAATTAGAGCTTGTTCATCGTCTTTCTATTGTAACAATCAACGGTCGTGTTTCCATGTTGGTTGTTGATCGTGTTTCCATGTTGGTTCTTTTAATCTTAACGTTTTCGACGTGATTAGATTCTCTTCTACGGAATGTTGCATATATCTTTAGTTACTCAAGTATGCTATAGCATCCTTTTGCCGATAATCAACCAAAAGCAAGGTGTTACTCATGTCACGAAAACATGTTTCATATCTTAGGATGTGGAGAAATCAATTGCTTAATCACAATTGAGGCTTCGCTTTTAAATTTAGTGGTTATGGTTTTTTGGAGGGATCGTATGTGTAAAAACAATTCGGGTCCAATATATGAATGTCGCAAATTAGCTTAGGTAAGGCTAATCATATTAAGTTATATGATCATCTAGAATTCTAGTTTGACATTTGAATTATCTTAACCACCGGTCATATTACCTGTGGAAGACCTTTTATATTTAAAAATCATAGACAGCAGCCACTATCCAAATTCCCAAGAAGCTGCCAAAGTCTAAAAGGGTCAATCTCAGGACCTTGGAACTAAGCCTATGGGATTCACACGATCCCGACAAAAGCTTTGAATTGCACTTCATTAACTTCCCATTGTCTCAATGAAGTAGGAGCGATGGACAGAATTCTCAAATAGGATAGTACTACGATTCAAGCCCTTAACATATGCTATTGGTCTCGAAATTATGTTAAGACAATCGATTGCTCCACCATCCTCCTAATGATTGAATTTGATTGATCTATCGACAAGGCAGCCCTTCGCGAGCAACACAGAATAACGTTTTTACTAGCTTCGTCACCCTTGAGATTAGTATGTGTTTTGGTGTTTTGATCTCAGGTGGCCCTTGCATCAGGAGAAGGGAAGTTCGTAGACACGGTGAGGAGCGCGCAGCTTGGCATAACGCTGCCCAATGTCAAGTGCGTGGACGCAAAGGGCCTGGACCTCAAGACGGATCATCTTCACCTCACCACCACCAGTCAGGTTCGTCTCGGTTCCATGTTGGCCGATGCCTTTCTCGCTTCTCAGTGAATGGTTTCTTCTCCAGCATCAACAATTTTTCGAAGCCTGTAGCTCTTCTGATGTATGGAGGAAGTACTTGGCATTAAGTTGCATACCAGAAAAGTGGCCTTTTAATTGAGATAAAAAAGTTACGCGACTTTCGTCTGACGTGGTGCCCTTTTTGATTGGTCTTCTGCATTTCCGGTGGCTTGAAGGATCGCAGACATAATAATTTTCTGGTTGATCAAGACAGTGATTGAAAGATAGTAATTTCAGGATGGAATATAAGTCTTATATCATTCAGAAGGCTTCTGAAAATTTTCAGCCGTCAAATTTTTGAAGTTCTCTCATTGTACACGGCATTAGCATGGCTTAGCAAGAGAGAATGCAACTAGGAAAACCTGCCGTTATAGCGCTTGAGGAACACGATTGCCAATTCTATTCCCATTTCATCTCACTTCGCTCATCAAAAGCGAACGATGAGCAATGAAAGGGTCATAGGATAAAAATCATCATATATTCTACATTTGATAGTGTATGTTGAATAGGAGAAACCCCGATAAATTTGAAAAAGAGCGAGAGAGAGTAACTTATCGGGAGCCCAGAGGCGTGAAAGATACATCATTCAACTCGACTCAGATAAACAAGTTCTTTCAAAAAGGAAAAAAAAAAAAAGCAAAAATTTTCGGAAGCTGAAGCGACGACACCACCGCCAGTGCCCCCTACTACAGAAGCTGCGACCACCTCGCAGGGGTTGCCTCTCTTAGGCGACTACAGCACGGTGGCTGGGGTCTTCAAGCGAGCCAAATCACATTGCCTGAGCTCTCGTGGGACTGCATGGCGCCATCTTCAGTCCTTTTCTGGTTATTATACTAACAACAAATTTTAAAATCTTCCGGCTTTTCAATCCTCTCATGTTCTCAAATTTCCGAAACAAAACATAATGGTCTAACTTCAATTTAATAATTGTGTACGACTCTCAAGTTCGAACTCGCCCGAAATAGTCGAGCCATGTGTCACAGGCCGATCGATTGGGATCGTGACCGCGCAGCGACTCGGGCACTTTAGGATCGGATTGGATCGCCAAAGCACCTAAGCCAAGCCTTACTCGATCGAACGCTCACTCGCTCGTTTACCCGGATCGTAGAGAGAGAAAGAATCTAGAGAGAGGAGCTCTGGAAAGAAGACTGTTTTGTATTGCGGAAGTAGTGGATGATTACAAATGAAGGAGGACACCCCTTCTTATAGTCGAGGGCCTCGGATTACAACCCTTGATCTAGATTTTATCCGGTGGACGAGATCGCACCGCCTCATCTACCGACACTAATGGCGGCTACTAACCACCGACACTTATGATAACTATCAACTACTAGCTACCGACATAAATGAGGCTAAGGACTTCTAGAAGCTTCGGGGAGAAGGCTCGTTGGGAATCCGAGCGAGCACAGGAACTTGACCACGGACGAGTCAGGGTCGTACTCGGGGAACCTCTTGGATCGGCCTTCAATCGGCCCGTGACATTCTCCCCCACTCAATCGAGCGACGTCCTCGTCGCTCACAGCTTGACAGGTAGCCTTCTTTGTACGAGCACGATCTTTGGCACGGGCTCTCTTGTTTCGGTATTGTTTGGTGCGGACGCTCACGTACGATGGACCGCAACCTTCTATGATCAGCTTGGACTTGGCGCACGGCTCCACCTTCGGCTTGGTCGGAGCATATGGCGCATACTCAACCTCGGGGAAGAGCACTTGAATCGGCATGGCGTGTGTTGGAGTAAGATCCAACTCTACCTTCGGCTTCACCTCGGCCAGCTTGTTTAGTCGCTTCACGGACTTCAAGTTCTTGTCGAGGCGTCGGATTGACGCGATGGTCTTGGTGTCGACCACCCCTTTGATCATGAGGATGATCGTCGGGCATTTTTGGTCGGGGACTATGATGCATTTGGTCCTCATGTCGATCATAGCTCCCACACTTTTGAAGAATTGCATACCCAAAATGAGATCATAGTCGTCAAGTGGGATTACCTCGAAAGTCATCTTGCCTTTCCATCCGCCAATCTTGACATCCACGTCGGGAGATGCTCCTACGCCATAGAATTCGCCCGAATTGATGGGTTTGTATGATCTCCCGGATGGCTCCACGCGAAGATCCAAGGCTTTTGCCGCCTCAGTCGACATGAACATGTTCGACGCTCCCATGTCAACCAAAGCGTAAAGCGTTCGGCCGCACACTTCGACCTCCACGAAGAACATGTCCGTGTTCGGTGCAATTCTTCCTTTGGTTGGCGACCGGGCTTGGACGGAGTTGATCCTCTTCACCGCTCCAAGCGGGATTTGTCTTTCCTCTTCTTTGGGTTCCTCCTCTTCGTTGGCAAGGAGGGTGTTGATTCGACCCCTCTTTGGGCACTTTTGGGTCCAGTGCGGACCTTTGCAAATAAAGCAAGGAGAGGGTGGAGGTTGATCAAACTTACTCGCATAGTCCATCGGTGGTCGACCCCTTTGGAAGGACGGCTTGGAAGTTCCTTCTCCCCACATCTTGGCTCGGCCGCTTTGTTCATACGCGCCTCGGGGAGTGCTTCTCGCTTCGTCTTCGCAAGGTTGATCCAACCTCCAATCTCTTGCTCGGTTGTTCCTTGGTTCAACCTTGGTAATGTCAACGAGTGACTCGGCCATGCTTAGCGCACACGCAAAGCTACTCACGTCCCGCCGCTTCAACTCAAGTTGTGCCCATGGCTTCAATCCATCCATGAACGCTCCGAATGCCTCCTCTTCGCTTAAGTTGCGAATTTGGAGTTTGAGCTCCGTGAACTCCTTCACGTACTCTCGGATCTCACCTCTTTGCTCGAGGCGATGGAGCATGCTACGAGCTTCTTGTTGAGCAAACTCGGGGAAAAAGTAGTCACGGAACTCCCTCACGAAGTCATCCCACATGTTCACGGGATCGGCGCCGCGTCTAACCTCGTCACACCTATTACGCCACCAAAGTATGGCCATATCAGTGAGGAACATCGAAGCGGTTCGTACCTTGATCGGCTCATCTTGGATGTTGACGTTCTCTCAAATAGTTGGCGCTCTTCAATCTCTGGAAACGGATCTCTCTTTAGCTCTGATACCACTTGTCACTAGGGGTGTGCAACCGGACCGGGTTTACCCAGTTCCCGGTCCGGCCCACCCGGAAAAAGTGGTCGGGAACCAGTTCGGTTGAAACCGGTCGGGAACCAGTTCCCAAAACTCAAACCCTGTTTGAACCGGTCGGAACCGGTTCAAGGGATTACCCACCCGGGAACCGGATCGCCGGACCCAGTTTGGGAACCGGTTGGAGAACCGGTTTGGGAACCGGTTATAGAACCGGTTTGTAAGCCACTGCCGCCACCCCCAAAGAGAAAACCCTAATTTGTTTTAGTGTTTCTACTTTTTAATTTCTATCTTCCTCGAGCTTGCGACCTCCGCTCATCCGCCGATCCTGGTTCCGCTCGCCCACCGTCGCCTTCCTCTGCGACACCGCGGCCGGCAGCCGTGAGATCCGTGAGATCCCAACGTCACCCCCCGAAATCGCGATGCCGCCTCTGTCAACGCGGTTCCTGGCTGCTCGCCAACCTTGCTCCAAGCTCCCCTCCCGAAATCGCGAAGCCGTCGCCGCCTCTGCCACTCCCGTCGCACCCCTTGCGCTCGCACCACCATCGTCGTTCCGCCGTTCATCTAAAGCTCGCTCCACCGGTTACGCCCCGCGGCCGCCGGCCCCTACCGAGCTCGCACCCGAGCACCGACGCCGCCTCCGTTCGATCTCGCCGTTCCACTTGCTGCTGTTGCCTCGCCAATGCCCCTAACCCGCAGATCTCGCGTCCGCAAGCCCACCTTGTCGCATCTTCGAGCAACCCACAGTAGCCCTCCGCCAATCCCCTGTTCTCACCGCACACTTTGCTTGTTTCCGAGCTCCCCTGTTGCCGATCTACCGCCGCCGCCCGACACGCCCCTGCTCCGCTCGCGATCTGGCCTAGCACCCTCGCTGACGCCCGTTGAAGCCGCGTCGATCCTTGCTGCCCTCACCAGCCGCGATGCCAGCAGCCCGTCGAAGTCGCTGCTGTGCTGATCCGTGTCTACCCGACGTCGCCGCGTCCCGCCGAGCCCCCTGCTGCAGCGCCTCGCCTGTGCTGCCCTCCCCGCTGGCCGTTGCTACCCCGCTGCTATTTGGGTCGTTGAGGCTCGTGTTTTGCCACCACCAATGGTAAGATGTTGCACATCTTTCTTTTGAGAAACCGAATGCCTCAAGTCTTGATTTCGGTTCATTGAGAAATGCCGGTTTCTCTTGTCTATCCAAAGTTTCAACGAGAATTTTTAGCTTCGTCGGTAGTTGTGAAGAAAGCTCTTCACCATGCAAACTCGATTGATGCAAACATCTGTCCGCAAAAATACATAGTGTGTTTCTCATCTTTGTGCTCTTGATAGCTTTTTTAGTTTCATCATCAATGCTTTTGTATTAGTATTAATTGAGAAGCCGAGAGATTCCTTGATCCGCCTAGCTTGAAAAAGAAAAGCTTCTTGCCAATTTTACAAATTTTTTCACAGCTCTCAATGCAGTCTAATGATCTAGATGTGCTCATCATCATAGACAGAAACTTGACCACATTGATGACATTCATAAGACAACAAAGAAAATGGAAGTAATGCAGCTCTGGTTCAAACAACAGTCTGGACTGTTGCTCAGATTGCATATGCAAGTTTTGGGTCAACCAAGATGTGACAAGGAACAAGTCAAATGCGTTTTTATCTTCGACCTGGCAAAACTTATTGGATAATTGCCTCTTTGGAATGCACGAAAGGAACACCATTTTTGTTAGTCTCTTCTCTATCTAGTTTCTCTCATTCATACTACTATCTTGAAAAAGAGCCCGGGCGCATGCGGGTGATGAAAGGTGAAGAAGTTCTGAACACGTGCAGCATTCTGAATTATACCACATTGGGAAATTCATTCTAACAATTAGCAAGATTAGAAAGATTTTGGAATACCAGAGTTTTATGAGATTGTATGACAATTATTTTGAAAATCTCAAATTATGATAAATATTATCATATTAGGACTTGAGATAATCTCAAGTTGAGATATCATAATATCCGATTTGAATGCAACTTGTATTCTGTTTTTTCTGGTTTCAGTAGCTAATGTATGCCATTGTTGCAGCTGTTTTTTCTGGTTTCGGGCTTTCAAAGCTGATGTATAACTTCATTTTGTGGAAACTCCAATTTTGTGGTAAGTAAATAGACTTTATTTATGTATGGGATGACAAAAGGAACGTGCTGAGACTCGAGAGACACTTAGTTGTCCGTTCATTCCATTCTTCATCCTTTTCCATTTAGGTTCCTTCTAGTCCCCTCTATTTTCCAGATTTTCGTTTCGGTACCGTTTTCATTTGTACATGAGACAGGAGATGTGCCGCCTCATGAAAATGCAAAACTTTATTCACTCGGCTGCATTGCAATAAGCATATTGTGTGCTATTACATGATAACCACACTTTATTTCACATTGTGGTCACATTGTTTATTAGACATCACTTCCTCTTCCCTCCCCATTAAGAGGGGTCGTACTAGTTGTAAGATAAAGCGTTTAACAGTTAAACGCTTTATCTTACATATGAGTGTTGTATAGCAATTTTTATGCAAAACAAGTTCCAATATAAACAGGGTTAACCCTGTTCCCGGACCGGAAAAACAGGGTGGGTCGGGAACAGGGTCCAATGCAAACAGGGTCGGGAACAGGGTCCAAAAAAAGAGAACCGGTTATAACAGGGTCGGGTACAGGGTCCAGGTCTAGACCCTACCCACCCTGGACCCGATCACCCCTACTTGTCACAGGCCGATCGATTGGGATCGTGACCGCGCGGCGACTCGGACACTTTAGGATCGGATTGGATCGCCGAAGCACCTAAGCCAAGCCTTACTCGATCGAACCCTCACTCGCTCGTTTACCCGGATCGTAGAGAGAGAAAGAATCTAGAGAGAGAAGCTCTATAAAGAAGACTGCTTTGTATTGCGGAAGTAGTGGATGATTACAAATGAAGAAGGACACCCCTTCTTATAGTCGAGGGCCTCAGATTACAACCATTGATCTAGATTTTATCCGGTGGACGAGATCGCACCGCCTCATCTACCGACACTAATGGCGGCTCTAACCACCGACACTTATGATAACTATCAACTACTAGCTACCGACATAAATGAGGCTAAGGACTTCTAGAAACTTCGGGGAGAAGGCTCGTTGGGAATCCGAGCGAGCACAGGAACTTGACCACGGACGAGTCAAGGTCGTACTCGGGGAACCTCTTGGATCGGCCTTCAATCGGCCCGTGACACATGTCCATCGGCTTGTCACTTGTTGCTGGGACATAATAGCACTCAAAACAACAGCACGAATCGTTTCCCCGTTTGCGAGCTAAGGATCGAGGAATCACGGAAGAGACAATGGGCCAGCATCCGTCCTCTCCACCCGGACTTCTAAACGGGTCAGGCGTTGCCAACATAATGGGCCTCGGTAGTAGGGACACGAGGCCCAGTAAGTTGGAGCATGTTAGTCGACTTTCTTTTAGAGAAGATTCATGGTCCCGGTCTGTCAACTCTAAGTTGATATTTACATCGTCGTGGAAAAAATCGAGCCAGGTCGGATTCATTCATGTTTTGATGTTTAGATGCTGTTGAAACGGGTTTCATGTTCCCGCGCGTTCATACCATCACTTAATCTTAGACCTACAATCTAGAGAGCATTGGTCAAATACGCATGCTTTGCGGTGGACTCGGAAGGAAAAGAATACAGAGCTTAAATCGCCAAGTAGCAACCTCAAAAGCTGCGTGCAGACAGATCAAGACACGCTGAAACACGACCGAGCAAAGCATGTTTCTGTTCAGTTCATTCCGACCCTTGGAAAGGAATCTCAAGTGTTAAGACGAAAGTACATTATCATATTTCTTTCCGCGGTGGAAAACTCTTCCAAGAACAAGGACGTCCGCGCGCAAAACAAAAACAAAAAGAAACCCTGAAAATATTCGACCCCCCATCTCTCGCAAACCGGCCAACTCGCCATAAAAACCCTGCAGGCAAAATGCCAGAAGCTCGACAGGGGGGTGGTGCATACGCTTACATAGTACGCCACTACATGAATTGCGAGACCGGAATGTTGTTGGGACCTTGGCCTCTTGCAATCATTCCGAAGAGGACCACCACCTTAATATATTACCCATAGCATGGCGAGCAACGCGACCCGACCGCGAGTGAAACCCCTTTTGCCCCTCCCGCTGCAGAAACAAACACATTCATAACGCCCCCTGCAAAGAGCAGCAAACAAAGGAGATCGACGCAGCAGGCTTTCGCAATAATTGCTGTAAAAAGGGAGGGAGGGAGGGAGGTGGAATTGCGCATTTGGCATTTATCTGAGATGGGGACTGCGCAAGGGTTTTCAGTTCAGAGAGGAGGATGATGAGCCTAGGCCCAGCGAGGCCCCCCATCGAATGCCCGGATCGAAGAGACGACATCCTGCTCCGAGGTGGTCCACGATCCGAACGGGGGAAGGGAAGAGAATCTGACAAGTCTTGTTTCGGATCGTCGATATGATGTTTCTTAAATCGAATGCCAGAGAGACAGAGAGAGAGAGAGCCGTGGGTCGTGTTGTTTCACCATTATAGTACTCACGCATGGAGTGTGCGCCCCCCTGGCAGGTCGATCGGACAGAATCTGGTTCCCAAACCCAGCATTACATCTCCCCCCAAGCAGAGTGGACCTCCTCCCCATTTCATTTCGTACTATGTCATAACTCAACAGCCTTCTAACTTGTCATTATTAGCCCTTGTTTTCTTACTTTATCAGCGTAACTTTTTCAAGATTCAGCTTCCATTTCATGTCAATGCCTAGAGTTATCTATTCCGCAAACCAGAAGAAACGGAGCTTCGATTCGAGCTGGTCGGTCCCTTTCCAAGAAAATGTCTTTGAAGGCTAAATTAGTTGGATAGTTGAATTTTAAGGGCGCGAATCGGTTAGTCAAGTCAGCAGTTCTTTGAGCATATGCATTGACTTGATCCGACGAGTTGAAAAGGGAAACCAGACCATCTTAGTCTGACAAATGGGCTTTGGAGCATCGTACCGTGACTTCAACCTTCATTTAATTATCCCCAAAAAAGGAATCAAGACTGAGAACCTCCGACCTTAAACAAGGCCAGTAAGTAGGTAAGGCTTTTACTAATGTTGTGGGGGAGGGCCCCATCATTTGAATTTTCCATTTTCTTGGTATGTTAGGTAGTTCGTTAAGTCAGCATTTCGACATCACCCTTGGACACAATGGAAACTCAAAGCACTGTAAGTCAAACGAGAGAGCCTTTTGAAGAGTTTCAAGATAATAGAATTTAGGGTAAACTTCAGAGATATTTACTAATAGTTATAATCCTTGAATCAAGAGAAGATAGAAGTTGATATGAATTTTTCTTCAGACTCTATCATCTTGTTAAACTCTTGAAAAACCTCTTTTTCACGTTAAGCCGTCCATGCTTTATTTTTTTCATTTAATAAAAGTATGGGTTAATACCATCAAAAATCCTAAACTCTACCCATTTTATGTTGTGTTGCCAATGTTGTGTCTTCAAAAATTCTAAATTATATCAATTGTGATACCAAAATCCTCTAGCACCAAAAATTATTTTCATGAAACCAATATAAAGTCGGGGTACTTTTTATAGTAAATTGATGGTATTTTTATCACATTAATATAAACTTGGAGGTCTTGTTGAAAAATGAATTTGGATATTGATGTCGCGGTGGATGTAGCTTAAGATTTTTGTGATATTTTTTTATAAAAGGATAGCATACAGTACGTACATCCACCGAAATTACTCTCTCTTTTCCGTTTGATCGATGATGACATTCCGCACCTTATCAGGAAATCTTTACTTTCGCTTTTTACGTTGAAATACGCTACCAAAAACTAAAAGCACAGAGCACAAAGAAGCACGCAACAAGGACAACTCAATGGAAAAAGTTTGAAAAAGAGATTTTCATCCGTTTTCACCGCTGTATTTTTTTTATTAATTACATAGTTTATTAATTGTCTGACAATTCATATTTTAAATTATGTGGCGGCCTTTATGAGGCGATTTAGGTTTTACTTTCTTTTTTCTGGGTCTTTCCCTCTTCTTTTTCTTTTGCTTTTTTTTTTATTTTTTTTGGGGACCTAAAGGAATTCCTAAAGCATTTTCTAGTTAAAAAAATGAATTACCGACAAAAGGAACAAATGAATCGATTCTGATTTATTTTGTTTATTATTGTCTTTTTACAAACTTTGGATTGCCTCACATCATGTCATTACAAAACAACAAATTTTTTAATTAAACACGTCAAAATAAATATATTTTTAATTCCCAAAAATTCACGTCACTTTCGGATTTTAAATATTTAATTTCATGAAGGTGTTGAGTCGTATCAAAACTTGTGAAAACCAACCGATCTTTTAGTCTAAGACTACAATCACCGATATTAGTGAATTCATTGAGGCCCCCCATGATGATGTCCTTGCACAAGTTACGTTAAATTTTAACCCCAAATCCTACACGCATGTATAGTTTTCAATGAATTTCGATTAATTGAAACGATGAAACCTAAAATGTAGCAGATTCCTCTTAACCAATGGAAAGAAGTTCTTGCTCGTGCTTTTTGGATTCTAAGTTTTGCATTCTCAGTGGCACTTTAATGTAGATCGCTTTGTGAGGACTCGATCTGATTCATGCACACATTTAAGGGCAAAATCTCCACTTGTACATGAAGCCATGAGAACCCCCCGCTCGCTAGTAGGTCTGATGATGTCTTGACCTTTCAATATTAAATTGGCATAGGAAATATAGACCTTGCAAAGTAAAACAGAAGAGGTTAAATCTCAAGATATAAGAAGTGCAAATTTTTTCCTATTTCCCTCATCGTATTTTTCCAAATTGGAAAAGTCCAATATAATGGAAAGCGCCAAAGGGGTGGGTCAACAGTCGATCTCAAAGACATGGAGCGGGACGAAGGTAAAGAAAAATAAAATGAAATGTCGACGACGACACGGACATTAATGAAGCGGAAAAACTCTCTATACAATTGCGATTCCCACTTCTGTGCCAAGTTGCCGTCGTCGAAACAGTCAAAAAGCCAGCAGCTTTTGACTCCCACCAGACGAGATGGCAGCAGCTGCCCCGCCATTCGCGGCGACCCATTCTCTCTTTTTAATCTTTCTTAGCAATCAAAGCTCGAGAATTGGATCGAGCATTCATCGCGAAACCTTAAGGGAGGTGCGAATTTTAAATGGAGAATCCCCGGGGTGGTCATGATGATGTTTTCCCCCCTCCCCTCCCCTCCCCTCTTCTTTTTAAGTCCAAAGGTGGGTTAGATGGACACATGCAAGGGCGGGGCTTTTGGCGGGTGTCCCTTTGCGCGGACCGTCAAACAAATTCCGGAGGCAAATCTAGGAATGTGTCCGAGAAACATTATAAAAGGAAGGTAACTTAGCCAAAGATGTAATAAACAAGAACCGCCCCCGATTTGTTAATGGGCGTTTGGTTAAATCTAGTCTTATCGCAAACCGAACTTGCTCTTGTCTTTTGGTCATGCGCTCCACATCGGTTTCTGCAAACCGATTTTGGATGCATTTGCATCGCGTGATTAGCTTTTGGGGGGTGAGATTAGACTTGACTTCCAAGAGATGCTGCTAAAAAATCTATAGGAGTGGTTGTTTTTTTCTCTCGATCCTTCCAATTATAACGGTTGCCTCGCATGAATCCTGACAGATTTTGTGTTTTAATTAGAAGATTGAGCTTGCTTCGTTATCACATGTCCTGAATGGTTTCACTGTTCGAGAAAAATAGTTTTGTTAACTATAGGAGGAAATATTGATATTTTTTAATGTCTCAAGAAACGCCTATTATCCTAACCACAAAATGTGATGTCTGAAGTTCAAATAGGAAATGTCGATTGACCTAGAGCCAAATTCTCCGGTGGACAGATCTTCAAGCTTTGTTTTGCATAGATGAGCAACGAAACATAGTCTGAAGTGCGAATAGTCCATCAAGGATGGTGCCTCGGACTATAGCTCCTTAAATTTTCTACATATCTCCTTTTTTTTTTGTAACCGATAATCCGTCGGGCCCGCCTTTCACTTACGTTAATCGACAACTCATGGCCCGTACAGTGCACGGTGCACCTTAGACCAAACGTCAATACCTTGGGGAAAGCTAGCATAGGACCCCACCACCATGGCCCTCCATTTAAGACATGTTAGCAGTTGCGAAGTTTCGACCATAGGACCTCTGCGATGAAATGCCCAAAGCGCAACCAACTCAGCTACCTACCGGTGGGTTGCATATCTCGTATTCAATATAGGAAAACACACAAAATTTGAATATTTCACGATGCAGAAATGAAATGTACTTATATTAAAGAACAACAAGGATCCATCTTTTCAAGAATTCTTAGAAATGCCTCAATAGCAAAAGCTTTTAAAGTAGGAGAGCATCATACATCCTTTGAAAGAGTACATTATAGGGATAAGTATGGTTTCACAGTAGAATTGGAAATCTAATAAACGAACTGGCGAGTAGGATAGGTTTTAGTACCAAAAATTAGGGAATTTATTCCGATCTAGAACTTAGAACTTAGAATCTGACATCAATTTTTGTATTCTTCTTATTCTATGTCTTTGCATGATTATGCAGCATTTCATAGCATCCAATGACGAGCGTGTAATATAAAATTACTAATATAAGCTCTTTTTCAATTATATTCATGACTGAAACTTTATTAATGTTTCATATATTTCGTGTCTAAATATTAGTTCTGGTCAGTTAATTGTAGAAAATAGTAATCATTAAAGATCATAATTCACTATAACTATAATACATAAGAAATTTGGATGAGTTCTAGAATATGTGATAGGATAAATTTTAAGTTTCAAAAAGTAAAAAGCTTATTGTCACGGTTAAGTTTCAAATTTTATGTGAAACCTGGACGGATGTTATACTGCTCATTAGTGCATTCAAAATCGAACAGGGACAGTGTCAAACAGCTGGTCGGTTCAGGCCACGTCCAATTCGCCCTTCCTGTCTCAGTCATTTTCCGTCCCTCTGCCAACAAAGTCGTACGCGAGACGCCCCCCCTCTCTCTCTCTCCGTGCCTCCGAGCTCTTCAAACGAGGTCAAACCTACGGAGTTCGAGCACCTCCCTAAATTCCCAGTGGCCGACCAGAAAACTCAAAACAAAAAAAAAAAAATTCCCTCCCTTTCTTCCATTTTTTTTTCCCTCTCTCCAGCTTTCAAACATTTTTTACTATGCCATTTGCCCTTGTACTCTTGCTCCATGGAAAGGCGTGCGTGCGTGCAATGTTTACCGTATTCCCATCGAGCGATCTCCTGCCTCTCTCTGGCCTGAGAAAAGTCTGGTCCGGTCTGGTCTTTGCTGTTGTCAAATCGAAGGGAAAAACTCGCTTGCAAACTCAGACAAGGTCGCGTTTATCAATGCCTGGCTCCATTATTAAGATATTCGTGTAAATTAGGAGAGAGATCTGAACATATTTTATGGGTTGTTTGATCGAGCTCCCCGGAGATTTTCTTTAATGAAAACTCCTCTGAAAAATGGGATTCCTTGATTCCGTTCACTTTCGCAAACGTGGAAAAGATGGGTTCGAGTTTACTTCCGTTTCACGCCAAGCGGAAGAAAAAGGCCTTTCCTTTAATAAAGAGAGGACGCATTTTGATGTCCGGTTTAATGTCAATGACACGACGAACCGTGTTCATACGAGGATGGAGGAGCCACGGTTGAGGCCTTGGCGGTTCGGGGTTTTTCAGTATATTCCTTACTGATTGAGCAGATTTGACATCCGGGTAAAATGCCGATCTCTGAATTTGTTCGAAACCCGAATCGCAAATTCCAGCTCATGTACAGGATTTGATCGTCAGGCAATATAACTTTTGCGCATGAATAAAAGAGTGGAGAGAGAGGAGTGTGTTTTTATTATGAGTTAAATACGTTATAATTGGGAAAATTAGGAAAGAGTAAACTAGTGAGGAAAGAGGAGAATTTCCGAATTAACATTAGCAGAGTTCGGCCTAAGTCGATCCTCAGCCCTGCTCTTCTTCAACAGATGCTCAGGAGAAGATGAGATCGATTCCGCAAGAGCCCACGAGTCATTCGAGCTGTCGGAGCTGAAGTAAGCGTCCACCACTCCGTCCGGGCTCCCGGGCACCGATCCGAACTTGCGCTTGCTCGATCGGTGCCCGCGAATCGCCGATGCCAGCTCCGAGACTAGCTTAGTGCACTCATCCACCGTGTCCTGTGAAAACCAAAAAAATGGAATGACGTGAGATTTTTAGGGTCTTGTTGGTTCATAATTCAACCCGAAAATGGGGGAAAAAACGAATTCATTTGGTATTCAAGGAAGGGCATAGGGCTAACCGAATCGATTCCTAGAATGGGCAAGAGCTGGTCCTGGCATTGCAGTCCCAAACAAGGGTCTAGATCATTAATCACATGGAGTATCACAGCAGTAGCCATTACGGAAGCAAGATAGCTCGTTGACCTGCAATCTGTTCGGGCAAGGAAACAACAATGGCATCAGCAGATGCGACCAAAACGGGAATTCGCAAAGAATTACTTTCCTTGTCTTTTCCCATTTCAAGTGGGGTAAGTTCCTACCTGAGAGAGAAGCGAGGAGGACCTCTTCGCACCTCCTCAGGAACTCCCAGCACAGATGGCCCTTCAACCCGAGCCTCCTCGCGAAATAATCGAGGAAAGAAATCGGGGTCACTGGGTTCATCTTCCACTCGAGCGTGGACAGCACCAGCAGCTCCATCCTCTGAACCGTTTTAGCCTCGAACATGTAATTGCTCTCCTCCCCCTGAAAGAAACGGCACTCCACACCGTCAGCGAAGAGCTCGAAAAGAACCGACGTTCGCGGAACGAGAGACCCTCTCAATGGCACGCACCTGGAGGTCCAAGAGAAAGGGCACCTGGGTCTCCTCCACCTTGGCGGCCAGAGAGAGGCAGGCCACGGCGGTGAGCTGGGTCGTCCACGGCTTCTCCGCCGGCGGGCCGCACCCGGACAAGAACCTGTCCAGGTAGTCGACGGCGAGCACGGCGGTGAGGGCGGAGAAGCCGTAGCGCGCGTGCGCCTTCATCATCCAACCCATGGCCTCCCGCCGGGCACCGGCGAGGCAGGGGTCGGCCTCGAGATCCCGGCGCAGAGGGTTCGGTTCCTCCCTGGAGGCGAGGCGGTCCAGCTCTTCGTCCTCCCAGGACAGATCTTGGTCCGCCAGGAACGCCGTGTGGTCGTCATACTCGTCGTCCAGTTCTGGGTCCTGGGTATCCCAGGGCTCCTCCGAGCAGTAGAGGGAATCGAAGAGAGAAGCGGGGCTTTGCTGGGTCGTTTCTAGGCGAGCCATCATCGTCTTCCTCTGGAGAAGAAGAGGTCCGGGGCCGCTCTCATTACACAGACAAACGTCGAACCGCACACTTCACCGCTCCACTCGACCCATCTCTCTCTCTCTCTCTCTCTCTCTCTGTGGACTGAATCTGAGCGAGCGACCACTGCCCGGTGCTCAGTGGCGCAAAGGATCTGTCTTTATGTGGGTGGATTCCAGCAAAAATTTTATTGGGAGAGCGCAGAGGCGGGGAGAGCGAGTGAGAGCGAACGAGGGATGGGAGAGAGAGAGAGAGAGACTGTATTATAAGTATGTGAGAGCGACCCTCGGTCCACTCCATGCCAGGCCATTCGCCACATTAACTGGACACGTGACGGTACTGCGATACTCGATCCCTTTGGGGGGAGTCTCCAGAGTGGACCCCCAGCACGATCACGATTCACGAGACCCCTCTCTCCCTCTCTCTGTCACTCTCTCTCTCTCACCGAAATTTGCTTATCTAGGAGTAGTACTTTTTTACCATTTGTTTCGAAGGGCGCGCGGGGGGGGGGGAAGTTCGAGCTTTTTAATCACATTGTCATCTCGTTTGAATGATCTGATATCTTCCTCCCTTCCTTCCGATCTGACGAACCAAAGTATGTATGGCCATGTGTGTTCCCTGCCAGCGGATTGTCCTCCCGATGTCGAGTTTTGAATTTGTAAATCCTCCCCCCTCCCCGCTTGGTCGGTCTTCCTCCCTCCCTAAAAAGGATGATGAAAGGCCAACGTGGCGTTTGTGCGACATCATCATAGCATTTCGTTATCAATGCAAAGGTCTCAGTAGAATCCTCACATGCACTAGCAACGCGCGGTGATGTGAGCCTGCTTCATTTTTATCGTTAACGTTTTTAGATCATATATGAAATCCACGCGATTTGATGATTGAAATGAACTCAACTCACTTATTTTGATGGCATGAACTAAACTTTTTATACGTCGATTAAAATTTTTTGGATTGTGATATGTTTTCATCTCACTCGTTTTTCTTCTCTAGGTGAATTAAAAGTCACTAATAATAATGTCACTTTCGCCCCATATATTGTTGCATTGAGCTTTTCGTTTTGTTTCATTGATGGTCACTTTGATCGAAATCTGACAAATTTTTTGTGCACGGTTGTTAACACAGCAGATATGTGGCTAATTTCTTGAACACAATGCAAGTAATCGTTCATAACTCCATCTAAAAACCTGATTGAATTTCACTCAAAACCACCACCATGGTTGAGAAGACAAGGAAAGTTAATAAAGGAAAAACAAATTATTGGTGATTTGATTGAAAAATCCACTAAAATTTAGTAACCCACTGAAAGTGGAACCAAATGGTCCTTGGCGCAAAGGCAATATTAGATACAACCCCTTTACACGATATGAAAACGACACGAGCTTAACTACACATTATAAAAAGAAAATCCAAACACAATAGGCTGCCATGCACTTAACACTTAGATGTACACGAGCCGATACATTTTTGTCCGAAGTCATTTATCTGGCTAATAGAACCAAAACTATGAGATTTTTAACACGAATTGATAATTAATTACAATCCCTATTACGACACACTAATCCATATCCTCGGTCTCCCCGGTCTTGATTGCGTAGAAGTTTTAAAGTATGCATGCCACTACCATGAGTTTCATAACGAGATAAATTCCTCTTTGACGGAATTATGGCAAAACAATTTATTGCCCTTGAATCAATGTCACGAAAGCAGGATACAAATATTTACATCTGAAAGACATGGATACCCAACATTATTTAGAATAAAAATAAATAAATATATTTGCTATTATTATGGGAAATTATGATAAGTTTACCTCATATTGATATTGTCGCGCAACCACTTTTTTTATTTATTTTTTAATAATTACCCTAGTACGTAACATCATAATCTCATTGTTTCACTGCATTTGATCATGAACATTACCTAGAGTGCCCAATAATGTCCGTTTACAAGAAAAGGTGAACCCCACCGGTTAGCTGAAAAGAGAAAAGAAAAGCAGGCTACCAGCTTCCAAATTTTCCTTATTCCGGAGAGACCACACCTTCGGACTTTTCTTACAATTATGGGTCATCATAATTCATCGCCATGGGGGCAACAGAAATAATAATTTGGAATTTCGTGAAATCATCACAAAAAACCAAAAAGTTATGGATCGTCACAAGAATGGGGGATTAAATCTAAAGCATCAATCTACATACGTTTCAATAAGATCTAACCCTAAAATGGAAAGAACGGAAAGGTAAATCGACTGAAGAGGTGGTTCTTAAGAAATTAACGAATAGTCTTGTCGGTAGAAAATTAACTCGAGATGAAATAGTGGTGAATAAGGCCTTTTCGATCGGCCTGAATACCACCAGACTATTGAACAAAAAGAAGAGGGTTTTCAATGGGAATAAGCACATCAAAGTTACCGAAACATATACGCCATTGTTGACCATATCTCGAAATGCCAATTCGAATCATGCGAATCAACGCACATGGTCAAGCGAACAAAAAGAAATATGTGAACTACCATTCGTGACCCTTTCATGCGTGGAAAACTTACATGCATGAACTCACATAACTAGGGTTTGAGAAAAAAGTGTAGCTCTTGCATGTGCTGCAAGATTCCAAGCTCTACGAGGGCGAAATTTGGAGGCGTGAGCGAGCGGTCTTTCGGCGGCAATGTGGCCACGATTATGGAATCGAATTCAATGCATCGATCCTGTTGAACGGTATCGGTTGGGAGGTGAAACCCTTGCGTCGTTAAGCTTCGGGGAGTATGATTATGTCGCGCTATAAAAGGTCCGACGCTGTTGATGAGCGATGCCTGGTGGCTCTTGTCCCTCCCCATAGACTCCATTATTTTCGAATTATACGTGTATATGTTGAAGGCGACATGAGGATCTAGCTCCAGCTCCATAATTCTAAAGATAAACCAGCTGCCGAAAAGAAAAAAATCAATCTCGAGCTAGCTTCACTTTTTTGTCTCGCCGGTACTATAAATTGAAATGGCGATGAGCTATCTTGCCCCTTTGTAGGACGTCTGCATATGCAGATACGGTGTAAATAACTATTTCCTTCTATGAATTGTTAGATGACTCATTCGACCTCTCTTTTCCTCTTGATTTAGGAGTAATTCTTAGCTTTGCGTTTAGAATTTACGTTAATGTGATGATCTGTTTTTTCAAGAACGGACGTCAAGGAATTGCTAGTTCCATCCATGCCAAGTCAAACAATACTAATGCGGTGGCATACAATATCACCATAGAGGAGTTTAAAAGAATATTCAGGGAAAAATTGACCGTACATCCTCAAACTTTCACTCTCTCACACATTAAACCGTAGAATTATAAATCCTTTTGCGTTACGCCTGAGCTCTCACTCTCTTACACGATTAAACCCTCAAATTTAAATTCTCACATTTTACCCTCCACAACTCTCACCCTTTTGCGCATATCATATAATTGAAATTATTGAACCTCTACCGATCAAAGAAACTAAAATTTAACAAGTATACATTACCCCTATTGAACTTTCAGTATATATCATGCAAGAATGCGAGCGTTTAAGGAGGTAAATTAGGATCTAACACTAAAGTGGGTGACAGATGAGGGAGCATAAAGTGAAAATTTCTCTAATATATGAGCATAGGACTACGCGTTTTAAAATTTTGACAAGAATAGTAGATGATAGTTCTTAATTTCCCTTTCTTTTTACGATAGAGGAGTGAAATTTCTCATGGTCCTTACACGTCGTCTCTCTGGTTGTTTGGAGGTGGTGTTCCTACTGCCTAACGAGAAAGGGGCAATCGCAAAGATTTGAGAAATTTGCAGTGGACGGACGAGGATGCAGTGTTGTTTCACCGTCCCGACTGCAACGTGATGTCCCTGTCTTCCCTTCTTTGAATTTTCTCCCTTTTTCTCTCTTCCTCATTTCGAGCTCGAACTCCGAGGAAAAAGGGAGGGGATTTGGGGTCGAGAGTGGAGACAGATCACAGAAGAGAGGAGGAGGCTGGTGCATCGGGCGATTTGAGAAACGATTGGAGTCAAGGCAATGATAGTAGATGATGGCGTGGTGGTCGGCAAAAGAATATTGCCTCCTGAATTGTCTCAGCAGAATGCTGCACCGAATTCCATCGTCCTAGCCTTAAATCTCCATCAGTGATGAGAACAGAATTTTAGGCACTGTTTTCTTTTTCTTCCTTTTTTCCTATGTCCAATCTGTTGGGTTAATGAATTGATTCGGAAGAGAAAAATAACATCTTCACATCGTTGGATAAACTTCATCACTTCAAAAAATCAAATCGTCTTCCTTTAAAAATTCTGTCTCGTAAATTCACATTAGCCCCGGACTTTCAGTTCCCCCAAAGCGGTACCATTCGAAATTTGCCGACTCAAGATCAAGCTATTTTAGGAAAAAAAAACTGATAATTTGGTAAGAAATTTGCACGGTTATTTGTTGTGAGGTGAAGTATGTTACCTAAGTACAACAATGATGGTGCAAAGATGTATTTCTGAAAATTGAGAATGCAAAGTGGGATTGGGATAAAAATCTATGAATTTTTCTATAAAGTTTCCTTAATCCTGTAATTTTTTTAATATGGCTATTTGTTAACTGCTCAAAGGATATCTAGTTTCTACAACGATGAATCCCATCTTGCACAAGCAAATCCCAAATTTAGATCTCGCTAATACCCTTAATTAAATAAGACACGAGGGAAAGCGGCTCAAATTTAAAATTATCAGTGATCAATTCATATTGTGCGTTTAATCCGTCCCAAAATCATTACATAACCATCTTATGGTTATTTTAAGGTTATGTTTAGTGAATTTTCTTTTTTAGCTTTTCGTAGATATTATACACCTATGACCTACCTTATCAAAAGTCCACTATACCCTCCCTTTTTCCCTTTCAAATTTTTGGGTCACAGCTGTTTCATCATGGTGGTCAAAGTTAGAGGGAGTTGAACCTTCTGCTACTCAGAATCAGAGAAAAAGCGTGGCCAACTTACTATAATCGCAAGAACAGAAAGCAAAAAGCACTTCATTGGAACTCATCAATTCCATCTTTCCTCACCGCATCGCCTCCCATCCCATCCCCTCTCCAAATCTAGCTACTGAGCAGACCTTGGACCAATCTAAGAGCACGAGAGGCAGAGGCTGACACCCCCCCAATTCGGACCAGGAGGATTGGGGTTTACCTCGAAGTGTCCTTGTTGAGCCTCCCTGGGATAATAATGATAGTCGTGACTGGTCAGAATTGAATTGGTCGTGAGTGGGATGAAAGTCTATAATGACATGTGGGGCGAGCTGGTCGATGCCTAGCTAGCTCGATACCTTCTACTTCTAGAACCAATCCACGATTGTAATTGCTTGGACTATCATTGTGCCGTTATAAGGACACGGGAAGCTGATGTTTGGGATGTAATTATGCGTTCGAACATGCATTACTTCAGTCTTTTTCAGATTTAGAACTACATTAAAATGAAAGAAAAATCATTACCGGCGCACAATTTGAAGACAAGTTGTGTATATTTGCTGGTGTGATTGTATTGGATACGTAAGGACAATGTGATTTTTGATGCGTTGCTCCATGCTTATGGCTACGATGGACTAAAAGTATGCATGTTAGGTAGTTTAGCTCGCCCACGACCCTTGTGCGTTTCTTCGCAATTTTTGATGACCCTAGGCAAGCCGACTGAAACAAGTAGGCTATAAAGTTGTTGCTCAATCTAGAACGTGGCTGGAATTTGACTAAAAATGATGTTAAGGTTACATCCGAAAGGGGAAAAGGATAACATCAACTTGGACCTTTCTTTATTTCTCTAGCCCGCTTGAGATTAACACATGACGTCTGACTGACAAAACACCAGTGAGTTCTTGCTGTCATGGTGCATGGAGACGGCTCCACTCTCCATTTTCTCCATTCATGAAGATGCATCAGTACACGCAACGGCGTTACTGATCTCACTGCCTAGTTCGAATTCGCTGGTTTTTTTCAACGTCGGTTTAGGTTGATCTTGATCTCGCAAAGGGACAGCCAAAGACACAGAAACAGCGTGGTCAACGAAGCGCATTTCATGATCCGGCCATTTTCTTGCCTCCAAAAATAAGCAAAATTGACGCGCGAATCGACCGATTGATACCTAACTGTACCAAAGGAAAAAATCAAATGGGCCACACCACGCTCTGACATTTAGCAACTGCCCTCGAAGAAAAATCAGTCTTCTGGAGGATGATAATCGACAAACGTCAAAAGCTGGCTGTCTAGAACCGATACTGTTGGCGAACCATTCTGCATTGGACGAGGCGCCCTACGATACGAGGCTCGAATAAAGAGTAAGGTATAGATCGAAAGCGCATGCAAAGAGAGAATGATGCCGGAGGAACGATAAACCTGTCTCAATGACCTTAGCTAACAAAAAGAACCGGGGCTAATCATAGTCGCAAGGGAGAAAAAAGCTAGAAAGGCTCTCTCCTCTGTCCATATCATCTGCCTTTAGAGCGCCATACTGTAAGGCACTAAGAAAGAACCGCAAAGCAAGAAAGACCAAAGAAGAGAGAGAGAGAGAGAGAGAGAGGCAGAGAGTCCATGCCTGAGAGAGCAACAGTCAAAATGCGTTGCCTATAAATCCACAATTCTTGCTCGTGTGGGCCATGTACCCCTCAAATGTCCCAACAAAAGTGGCATGTGAAGAGCCGAAAATAACCAGCAAAAGCTGGTGAGTTGGCTACCTATTTACGCCTCCCTCTCTCTCTCTCTCTCTCTCTCTCCAAGTCTACGACGTTCAACCCCGAAAAGAATGATACTCGATGGGGATCGCATATGCAGCCGCACAGTGCTTTCCTGTGCCGAGAACATATTCAAAGGCACAAAGCCAAAAGTCAAGGAAGAAGAATCAGACCCTTCTTTGCTATAAAGCGACGTCTCATTCTGGTCGTCACTCATTGCTTGGCCGTATTTGAGGTGGTATCGGGTTGACCGGTTGAGGGGGCAAAAATGAGAACCAACTCAGTAGAAGCTAACTTTACAACCTTGCAATGGATCTAATTGATTCTTTCGTCCGTTCTTGCAAAAGAAAAATAACTAATTTATATGATAGCTTCATCGCTCGCCAAACTATGTCAACTCATAACCAGATGCAGGTGTCAGGACCAATTGTTTTAGTGTTCCTTGCTCGTGTGGCTTTAGGAATAGAGAGAAATTTTATATTCGTATTATTTTGAGATGATACAAATGAGGGAGGGGACCTTATATATACAAATATTCTTCTAATTACAACCGTAAATCTCTCCTTAATCTAATAATGGAAACTCTATTCATATATACCAACTAATCGCATTAATTACAAGAACAATCTAGAGTAGTACACAGTTATTGCCTTGGGAATATTCTAGAGTACTTGAGAAACCCTTTAGAACTTCAAGGCTTGCCTAGTCTTCTTGAATTATCCTCGGTCTATCGTAAATTGAAGACCTTTGGACCGTAAAATTGGGGTGGTTGAATTACAAAATCATAACATTACTAATGTGGAATTCTTTCGAGAAGGGTTGCTCCATATCTATGGTATTATCGGTGAGGATAACTGTTTGAATAGTTTGCCTAGGTGCAAAACCGAAATTAAAATCCAGTATCCTAACTTGAGAATCTGCCCAAATGCGTAGCTATGCAAATTCTGCAAATTAAATATGATTCTCGATTAGAAGTACTTTTCATCACAACATCAAAATTGGTCATGGTGTCCTGACTCTAGATAAGAACGTTGCTTCCATGGCGTTAACATGACCACGGAGAATGACCCATTTTATGGAAATGCATCTCGGTGAGTTGGACAAACTGATTGATGATAGCAAACCTTAGTCCAAAAGTGGATTTCGAAAATGATATAATCTCCCCACTCCGTACCACCCTTCACCTTCAAATGGCAAATAATCTGATACAGCAGCAGCACCCCTGAAATCTCATATCACGAAGAGAGAAGTTGGCTGAAATAGGTTTGGCTCAAGTCCCATGTCCAGATGGGCCTTGCCAAGGTTGATCATGTCGCTTACTCAAGATCTAGGACTCGGAAATATCTATTCCAAACTAGGGCTTGGACTATGCTATAAGGAAGCCTGATGAGTGGAATTCAAGAACTACTACGACACTGCTCATCAGCAATTCTCCCAGCCTGACCCGACATGCGAGTATACATTTAAATGAGGCCCAACCGATGCGAGTCCATGACTGCTTTACGCGAGCTTCATACCGACAGACTCCACAATCTCTCATTATGCAAATCTGAGGAATGACAGACTTAGGAATGTATACAATTCTCGTTCTGTTCAAGGACTTCACTGGCAACTGGCATCAGCCATCGATTATGACAACTTCAAACATTCAATGCCTTTCAACTTTTGCATGGTTGTTAGCCGAACACACCATTTCGGGGACGATCATGAATCATGACAGATGGAGCTATTCCGGGTGGAGTAACTAATTACAGTCACAGTCCTAGAAATGTTTGGAATTGCAAAAAGCACACTAGAAAGGCCCAGGTTAAATCTCCGAACCACGCGGGCCATGAGGAACAAGCACCGGACAAGAGCAGAGGCCCGCTCAATCGTTCCCATCGAGGCCACATGAATAAACTAGGCCAGACGGTGAAAACCCAGATGAGGGAGCATAAGGGAAGAAAGATACGGAAGTAGGCACAGGTAACACGATCGACAGTCATAATCCCAATCATGAAAACTGAAAACAACAATCAACATGCCAAAGGTGGGGAAATGACGAGTGTTTAGTGACAGAACTACTGCCGACAGCACCGGAAAGAGGCGGTCGTACTGGTCGTGGTTGCCAAATAGCTACAGTGTCAACGATGATTTACTCGAGGATGGTGACCAAAGGTGAAACTCAGATTAAATGAAGTACAAAAGAAAGACTTAAGACTTAAGACTTAAGGAAAGTGGAAGCTTCATTTGGGAAATTTCATTGCATGCGCTCTTTGTGGGGTCTATAATAAAGATAGAACGTTGACAGGTTCTTTAGAACTCACATCACAGAGACAGAATGGTACACCCTAAACAACTATTTTTCCGAGAGACAACTTCAGAACAACTGCACCTAGGATTCCAGAACAGGTGGAGTCGCTCGCCCACTTACATCAGGCAGACTGGCTCATCGACCAGTCGAGCTCAACTAAAAGTTCGGGAGTTCCGTGTAGCTTGAGCTTCAAGCTCGGTCCGAGTTTGGTTTTTTGGTTTGGTAAAGCTCTTAGACCTGAGCGACTTTCGAACCAATCTCGCTTAAACTGCAATTTATCTTGATAATCAAGCCAAACCAAACCAAGCTGAATGCTACTGCATTTAGTTCAGCTCAATGTTAAGAAATCGAACACGAAAAGTTTAAGATTAATTGAGTTCGTGACAAGTACTGAATCTCAATGTTTTTGTTTTTCTGGCTGAAGTGAGTCCAATGATTTGAACCAACCTTTAATCTCCATCCTTCCTCTTAAATTCACAAATCTTAGAAAATTACTGTTCAATATTGTCGTATCAAATCAAGTTAATGACGCGTATGAAAATGTGGTATTTTCATTAGGACCAAAAAAGATAAGAGTTTAGTGCATTTTCTTATAATTTGATTGACTTCTTTTAGACAACCATATAATTGTTTTGATTGGACCACACAAATGATTCATCAACAAAGAATCTTCATATTCGGCTTGGAGCTCATCGTCGGTGGAATTTAGGCATCAAATCTTCGACATGGGTCCAGCATAAAATATTTGGTCATCTCATGTGTCATTTTCAATGCCTGAGTTTTTAACAAATACGTTCAACTTATTAACTATTATGCAAACTTACCAAATTTTAGTAGTGTAACTTATTGGTTTTTCTCCTATTCGTTTACCCAATAACATTGGTAAAAAGGGTCATATCAAAAACAAAAATAGTAATTTCATGATAGTGTTAGGAAGTTATCAATATTGTTAGTTTGAGTAAAAAAGAAGTAGCTATTTTTTTTCACTAATAGCTTTGACACCTATCGGCACTTATTGAAATTTACCAATATGGAAAAAAATCAACATTTTTGGGCAAAAAATAATGTAATTTTTCTTTTTATCACTATATTAATATCGAATTCAATCTTTTTCACATGCAAATAAAAACAACGAACGATAATATAGTATAAACTCATAACAAGCTCGTGTCTAATCAATTTCAAAACAAGTGATAGATATGCACCATCCTATACTATGTGAAAATCATTTCCGATCTTATCCGATCTTATTTTCTAAAGATTAGATGCATTTTTCTTTAGGGTGGTGTCGCCGTTGCCAATGCAATCGCCACGAGCGTCCCGTCGAAAATAGATAAAAGCATTTTCCTCGGTCAAAACGAGATTCTCCTGCCTTTAAGGGATTTTAATACATTTTTCTTTCCTTTCTCAAACACCCTTCTCACAACAAAATCTTTTTTAAATACAAAACAACTCTGACAAAAAATAAAAAATGATTTATAAAAACAACCCTACACGAAAAATATCTCGAATTTCTTTTCCAAAATGGATCGTGCAATATTTTCGTGTCGCGTATTTTCATTAATCCGTTATTTGAATGATTCAAAGTTTTCTTTTTTCTTTTTGGGTCGGAAAATTCAAAGTTTCCTTAATGGTAAGGCGGCCTTTTGCCCATCTTTTGAGCGGACACAACGCATGACGACATACTCGTAACCAGTAAGGAAATAAAAAGTTTTTGATAATGATTTTTCGATCAACATCCGAGGTCGTCGTTCGAATTTTTCTCCACGAAGATCGAGATCTAATCACCTGCGGCGCACCATTCGATGACGAGCCCACGAACCCCTCCCCCACGGCAGCCGGGCTCGCCGTCAGATCCCGCGCCACGTCAGACGGAAGCGACATCCTAGGGCCCGCGGCGGCTTCCCGGTTCGAGCTCACGGGAAGTTCCGTGGGGACGCTCGCGCCGGATCCCTACCGCCCCCAGCGACTTCAACTATCCCGACCAATTGAAATCCGGGTTTCGAGTCCGCCCGTCACTGACAAAACTACGACCCACTGAAAGCGAAGAAGACGAAGGAGGAGAAGAAGGAAGCCGCCGCGGCCGCCGGAACCGGCCCTATCGACCCCTGCCGCCGTCCTCCCTCCCGGGCCGCCGCGTGGATGGGCCAGTCAGCTTCGACGGCCTCACTCCAGATCCGCCGCGACTCCACTAGCCCCGGCCACAGCCCCGGCCGCTGCTCGGGATCCAAGGCGTCGCCCCTCCTCTCGCCGATGCTTGCCGACGGAACCGACGCGGCCGACGCGTCCGACTACATCTCCTACCTGCCCGACGAGTGCCTGGCCTGCGTGTTCCAGTGCCTCGGCACCGGCGACCGGAAGCGGTGCTCCCTCGTCTGCCGGCGGTGGCTAGCCGTCGAGGGGCAGAGCCGCCACCGGCTCTCGCTCAACGCGCGGGCGGATCTCCTCCCCCTGGTCACGTCCCTGTTCTCGCGGTTCGATTCCGTCACCAAGCTCGCCTTGAAATGCGACCGCAGATCGGCCAGTATCGGCGACGAGGCGCTGGACCTCATCTCGCTGCGGTGCCGGAACCTGTCGCGCCTCAAACTCCGCGCGTGCCGCGATCTGACCGACGCCGGCATGGCGAAGTTCGCTAAGAACTGCAGGGGCTTGAAGAAACTCTCGTGTGGATCCTGCGCCTTCGGAGCGAGGGGCATGAACGCGGTGCTCGATAGTTGCGCATCCCTGGAAGAGTTATCGGTGAAGCGGCTCCGTGGCCTAGCCGGCGATGGAGCTGCGGCCGAGCCCATAGGGCCCGGCGTAGCTGCAGCTTCACTCAAAACGATTTGCCTGAAGGAGCTATACAATGGACAGTGTTTTGGTCCGTTGATCATAGGTTCCAGGAATTTAAGGATTCTGAGACTGTTTAGGTGCTCAGGTGAGTGGGATAAGCTGCTCCAACTGATGGCGGACCAAGCAAATGGTGTGGTTGAGATCCATCTTGAGAGACTCCAGGTAAGCGATATCGGTCTTTCCGCCATCTCTAATTGCCCTGATCTAGAGATTTTGCATCTTGTAAAGACAGTCGAGTGTACGAATATGGGGCTCATGTCAGTGGCTGAACGTTGCAAGCTGTTAAGAAAGCTTCACATTGATGGATATAAGGCAAATCGCATTGGCGATGAGGGCTTGATTGCTGTAGCTAAGCATTGTGCTAATCTGCAAGAACTTGTTCTTATTGGTGTCAATCCCACCAAATCAAGTTTAGGTTTGTTGGCGTCAAATTGCCAAAACTTGGAGCGCTTGGCATTGTGTGGCAGCGATACTGTTGGTGATGTAGAGATTTCGTGCATTGCAGAAAAATGTATAGCCTTGAAGAAACTTTGTATTAAGAGCTGCCCTGTCTCGAATGATGGTATGGAAGCATTAGCTAATGGGTTCCCTAATTTGGTAAAAGTGAAGGTTAAGAAGTGTAGAGGAGTGACCTGTGAATTTGCTGAGTGGTTGAGAACGAGCAGGGGGACTCTTGCAGTTAGCTTAGACAGCGGTGAACATGAAAATGCTGATGTCAGTACAAGTGACGGCGGAGTGCAAGACAATGGGGTTGAATTTCCACCGGTAGTCAGCCAACTGGCTGCTGCTAATATTGCTTCATCGAGTAATGGTCCTACTCGATCTTCATCATTCAAATCTAGGTTAGGGTTGAGTGGAAAGAATTTTGTCGCTTGTACTTTTAGAAGGTGGTCAAATGGCAGTAACTTTTCATGAAGTAAATAGACTTCTGCAATTTGCAAAAAGGAAATTGGTATCATCACCTTTATCGGTTCACATTGATTTTGTATCTTTTTATCAATTCTGTTTGAATGTCATCATGTAATGTTTCTGGTTACTGAATTGAAATCCAATCTTTAACTTTAAAAGGTTTGGTTCATGTTTGCCCACATCCATATTTGAACGTATTTATCCTATTCTTATTGTTGTTATTGTCAAAGTGAACTTATGATGCTGACAATAGAGCGAAATAAATGATGTTGCCAGTATGGTTATGGTAATGTTTTGGAGGATGAAGAAACATTTGATTAAGGATTATGAACATGGCAAATCTTTAGAGGATAGTTTTATATGTTCTCTCATTTTAAGTAGGTGTAGATGTTCCGACCCAAAAAAAGGTAGGTGTAAATGTTACTGCCTTGCCATTTCCTTATGTCCGACAGGAAGGTTATCTGAACACTTTCCTGTTATATTCTATTTAATAGAAATTATTTCCTTTTCTTCCATCATCATTGAGATGATGTACAGTACAATATCAAAACTTGTCAAACAGAGCTGTAAGAAAATAGGCTCACTTGTACTATTGGGATATCTGGCCTAAGAAATTTGTACCTGAAATCTGCACGTATTTTCCACATCTCGTTTCTTGGTCGCTTATGATGCAAGGATAGAGCTTTTGTTATGCCCATCTCTCTAATAGGTAAGTTCTTGAAGTGATGGCAGATAGCCCAATCCATGAAGTTCTTTACACCTTCCAGTTGTGTATCATTTCCTTCATCCTTTCATTTTCTCGATCTTCATTCTATGCTGAACGTGTGCATAAGTCAACATACATTAACAGTTGAGAGTTTGGTTACACTTTGGTTGGCAGTGGTTTTATCAGCCGAGACCCTGCTAAGGTAGTGATCAGTTGATCAATCCGTGCAGAGCAGAGTATGATGAAGTTAATTTTCACTTTGCTCTGTCAAAATTCCAACATCAAATAGGATGTTTAAAATATTAATAAAATTACGGGTGTGTGGTAAGCGATGCGCTTCTCAAGGAGCCACATTTTTGTGCATATACATGCCTTGCCGCTTGTAGTGAAGATTTATATCACCCGAGCTTTCAGTTCTTCTGCCTTTATCCAGTCTGGCAGGAGGAAGTGACTTAGTTTAACTTTCTCTTGAGCAGAAAGATGCCAGATTTCGCGAAACAAGTTGGCAGGTCCACATATCATTGTTTTTATTTGTAACCATTCTAGTGTCCGTTCAAGAGGTACTAGACGGATACCCCCCCATGAGCTGTGATTTATTCCAAGTTCGTGAGATGGTTTTGTTTCCGATCTCTTTTCGCAATGTGAAATTGTAAATAAATGACTTGGAACTTTGGTAAACTAATAGGGCTTGCGCATGTGTAAGTGGTCGATGGCTTTCGACACCCACACACCACCCCCCAAAAAGAAAAACGAAAGAAAAAGAAAAAGTGGTCGATGGCTCAGGTCCCCCGTTTTACATGTGTTCGGGAGTGCTTTTTTGAGTCTTTTCTCCAATTGTAAATTAGTAATTGAAATGGTGGCTTTAGCCCGAAAGTCGCATTGGCTGGCCTCAACCAGGTCAGTCCGTGTAGAAAAGCACGGAAAAGCACATGAAGGTTATGCAGCACCCTCAAAAGTCATTTACTTTAAAGGCGGATATCATGTGATCATAACATGACTTAGTCATGAAGACATGGGTTATATAGACTTCTAGTGTTGTTAAAGATAGAAATGAGATTTGTGAGTTCAGATGTCAGGCTCATGCAAGTTAAAGGACCTGCTCCTGTCTTGTCAATCTTAAAGCCAAGGGCCATTAAAGGAATATCTCGACCCAAATTAGGATGGCCCCAACCAGGTCGCATCCCGTGTAGAGAAGCATGGAAAAGCACATAAAGGTTTTGCACCACCTGTGCTGGTCATTTGCCTTAAACTTTAAAGGTGGATATCATGTGATGTGAATTACTCGTGACATGGCTTTAGTCATGAAGATGTGGGTTCTGGTGTTGCATGAGAGAGCAATGAGATGGTGGGTTCAAACGTGGTTGACGTGCAGATTAAATGACCTGCTCTTTTGTCTAGTCAATCTTCAAGACAAGGGCAATTGATGGAATATCTTGACCCACATTCATTAATGAAAAGCGACTTTTGTCTAATGGTGCATTTATTTCGTTGAAAATTCAAAATTTAAAAATTATTTTTTGAAAGATGATTGATTATCTTACGTAAAAGGATTAATTAATGCAAAATGTTTTCATTATCCAGCACAATTTATGTCTAACTATTTTCATGAGGGATACAAAATAATTTTTATTAATTCATTTTTATAAATTATATTAGTGATTATTTCCTGAAAAAATCCAAAATTTTGAGTTTTTTTGTAAAATAAACGCGCCCTAATTAAGATCTCGTTTTTGAATTAGTTTTCCGGAACATAAGAAAATGTCAAAGCGCCTGCCCTTTTATTTTGGTCAAGTTCTACACAACCAGTACACAGAACAAACTACTACCAAATACAAGTGACGGAAATTAACTATTCCGAGCGACCAACTCTCCAGCCACCTCTACCTTGTATAAAAATATCCCGACTCGGGACTTCAGAAACTCGGAAATAACAGTAATGACCTCGCTCAACTGGTTATTAGCATCAGTATCATATCACTGAAAAACTCCAGAACCCTCGAGGCATCTTTTCATTCGAAGAAACCTCGGCATCTCCACTAACAAGCGACGACACAGAACATAGAAGTTCCCGGGTTCAAATTCAAGCAGGCAAATCAACCAAAATAGCATTTCTACCTATAAATAAAAGGGCAGTTAAATGATTAGCACAACAATTCACTAGAAACACTGGTTTGTAAGCACAAACACGAGAATTTGATTTCTCCATATCCCCATTCATTTAAGCTGCTGGAGCCAAGAAATTCTGTTTGCATGGAAAGAGATCCATCAGGTGACCGTAAAGAAGGATCTGGCTATCATGATTCTTTAGCAAGTTTCAAAGGCACACTAGGGAAAGAAAAGTAGCAAAGATAAAGAGCAGAACAAACTTCATAAGCTTTCGGACTTGCATATTACCATACCACTGAGCAATCACTGTTGCCTCAACAGCAGCTACATGATACAAAAGATGATGGATATTGTATTAGCATGTGATTAAAATTATGAGATGGGAATTGCATTATCTAAGGTGGACACACATGTGTGGTATATCATGGTATGTCAGATTTTTGCTGGAGAACACTCAGAAAGTGCTTTCCAGATATTCCTACCACTCAGACTGGAAAACAAAAGTTCCTAGCAAGAGACTTATAGATGGTGTCGCATATGCATCTGCATCACATTTCATCCAGTTACTTCACCTGTTGAGCATCTAATTAAATTATAATCCGAAATAACGAAGATGAAGAAAAGAAAGAAATCTTCAATAATGCACACTTCCTTCGCAAATACGTCGCCTGCGGCACCAGGAAGGCAGCATACAAAAATTTCTCTACTTCATTTTCTTCTCTTTTGCTGCTTGTGGCTTGCTGTACAAAATGATCTGACTCAAGATTGTTCCATTCGTCACAATACCAATGACAGAGCCCAAAACAACTAAAAAACTGGTTAAGGACACCAAATGCTTCATAATTGAACAAGTGGTATGAGGGGCTCCTATTATAGAGGGAAAGAATCTAAGGAAACAATCAATCTACAGTGCCTAAGCTTCCATCTTGAAAATAGAGGTACAAATGGTCTGAACCAATGGTTGGTTTGTCGCTCAACTAGTAAATATGGAAAGAATGATTGCAAGTTCAAAACAAAATTCTTGTGGAGACAGGAGACCTTCAAGAACAACTCACATCACAGAAGAAATGATAACAATTATAAAAAAGAAGTCAAAATTGCTTTTGTTTGCTGGCAAACAAAGTAAGAGGAAAGGGAATAAGAAAGCGTGGCTATTCCACAATCAATTTCAAGATTCAACATATAAAACTATGCATGTACAGCAGCACAGCAAATAGGAGATGCGGTCGTTACTGGAAACAGCTTGAACATTGATTTTTTTTTTGGCCAATGGTTTCAGTATTAATGGAATTACAACATAATTTAATAAATTTCTTTTCCTATAATAATTTCTCGGGTTTTCAAGAAGTCAAAATAAAATAACTACTCATTTATTTTTTATTCTTTGATTTACTGATGGTCTCAAATCAATATTAAATGACATAAGTACCGAGAACAAGTCCATGCAACGCACACAAAAATAACTAGTTTTCAATGGTAGGCGCTCTCAACGCGGGGTATGTAGGAAGAAACAGTTAAGGATACCACTTGTAGGTGCTTTTTCCTGGATGCTCGTGAAAACTCTAACTGCAAAAGATATCAAACCAAAACACATAAACCAATTGCATAAGTCATCCTTGAAATGCCAACTTGGTTACTGAAAGGCAATTTGACTCACCAATGGAACCAGCAGAATTCATCAATGATGTCAAGAAGCTGAGTTCCCCTGTGCTTTTGTTCTGCAACAAGAGATTGCAATCGTTTTCATGACAGAGGCAACTAAAGACACACATACAGTGATTGACCAAGGATGCCAAATAGAATTCAAATTGGAAAGGTAGATAGATTGCTTATAAACTCCGATGCCCTTGAAAGGATTTTCAAACTTCTTGCAAGGAATGGAATATAATGCATTCGAATGCACATGCATAAGATAGAAGTTAAAAGAGTTGCCAACGAGGAGCATATCCAGTGGTGCGGCATGACCAAAACAAGCCAGAAGCAAGTCTCTTGCAACATTCGCAGACCTAATAAAGCAACACCATATATCCATGATCTTATACCAGGGCGGACATGAACTAATTCCCAATTCTCAAAGAACCAATATGTGCAAATTCTAAGGTATTACAACCTTCTCTATCCACAACTGGCAAGTTCAAGTATCGTTCTTTTAAAGTTTACATAAAAATTAAGTAGGATAAGGACCATATCATAAAATATAAAAGTACAATTCCTCTCCTCCAATAATTTCTATCAAAATCATACGGTACCCTCAGGTTCTGAGATAGCTTTGAGAGTACCTACTATAACTAGACAACTTAGTATTATAACAGTAAATGCACCACAATTTCTTGCATGAAAGTTTTTTTGCCTCCACTTACTCGGAAGTTTTCCCATATCTGTGGAACTCTTGCGAAGAAAAATATCGCATGCTGAGATGCCTGCAGGACAGAATCTCACTTTTAAGAAAGCTTCTAAAGGCACAGAGGGATGGTAAAGACACTTGTTACATGGTACTCACATATAATGCTTCAAAAAGAACAGGATCAATTTGACCAGCTAAAATGGTCGGTGCTACTGCACAGTATCTGAGAAACCCAGTTAAGGAGAGCAGCTCAGACTATCATATAGACTCTAAATTATAAGACAAACTAAAGGTGAACCAGCAAAAACAGAAGAAGGATACATTAGAGGCTTGATCCACATCTTGATTCCCATTGGTTGCGAGAAGTAATACATGATAGCAACTAAAATTATAGCTGAAAAGCAGCCAAGCGAGAGAATTAGATCCTGTAAGATAGAGTTTCTTGGAATAGAATAAAACATAGAAGTACATGCACTTATCTAAAACATAAGATGGAAAAAGATATTCCAATGACTTTTGTAGTTTGACAAACGTACTGATTGAATAATATACTCTGATGGTGCCTAGTCTCATTCACTAGATACATCCAAGATCACAATCCTAAGGAAAGGTTTTTTCTGTTTCATACAGAAATAGATCTCCTAGAATTTTTAAAATCTTTAAAACCTAAATATATCTCTCTTGGGTTCATGGCCAAGAAACTGCTCAAACTTAGCTCAAGTTGGCGTTGTTCTTGGATACCAGAACTTGCAACATCATAATTCTAAGGAGATTCAAATGAAGGCGTAATTCAATATCAACTATGGCCACCACAAAAATATTCAAGTGCATTCCATGGTATGCTGGAAATATACAGAAATTGTCACTAAATAAAGAAAAAGAAAAGAAGCCATTGTTCAATTAACAGAATCTTCACGGAGTCTATTTACACAGACAGAGAGAGAGAGAGAGAGAGAGAGAGATTCCTCAAAGTTTGATTTCACTGAGAAGACAAAAGGTGCTGGTCACTTACCATCACCATTTTCATCAAAGGGCCACATTTTCTTCCATCTCTGGTTAGAGGCAGAAAATTTCTCCAACCATGCTTTTGATTAGGGGGTTACAACTATGGATATCGCCCGTACTGAATTTTGCATGTGTGTCATGTCTTGTAATCAACTAATCAAAGACATGGTTGGAGGAAATTTCCTCCAATCAGGAATGGAGGAAAATATAGCTCTATAGCTTACATCAAATAGGTTAGTAGCAAGATATAGTTTCCAGTGATGGAATTTTCATTATCATACAGCTGTTGCTATTTGGTAAAAGATGCACGTGCTTCCAATAATGATAAGTTGATGTGACTAGACGAATGTGTCTTTTGGGAATTTTTAGATGTCTTAACTTTGTAACAATAACCATAAAGAAGAGCTCACACAAGCTGTCACTTCTTAAAATTTGCTCAGACAGATTGTTTTTTCCCTATCCTTTTTCCCTTATCCTAACTACATTAGATTCGCACAATTGGTCCATGTAAATTATATAAATAAATAAATACCATCTGCTTTGGTTCCCCTCTGGTTCCACTATCCCCCAGCCCAGTCAATTGATGCTTGTACATAAAGTGCAAATGCGTTACACTTTTTAAGTTTCAGAGTTTAATAAACGGTGTTTGACCCATGGGAAGCACCACATTACAACAGAGATATTTCCAACATCGCCTATACATGAATGCAGATTAAGACAAACCTTGGATAAGAAGAAACGCCAATTCACCATAAGCCGAAAAGGGGAGCCCTTTGTGTAGACAGTATGCCAGAGCAATAGTGTAACCCACTACTTCAAGCTCAAAAGCCACCATACTAAGGCCCCTAATACTGTTATGCTTCAAAATCTTCATTATCTACAAGAATATACGCCCAAAACCACAGAATCAGACAAACGATATGAATACAATTGAAGAGCCCCGCAGCAGCTTGTTCTTTAAGTAGCGTCTCCTGCGGGAAGATGCAAACTTTACCCCCAAATCAACCTCTAAATTTACTTTCCGAGACGAACAATTCGAACCCGATTACACGAGCTATCCAAATTTCGCAGAAACGGGTCGAGCCTTGCATCAAAATCTCGCATTCTTTTCTAAGAGAAGAAATCAAGAATTGGGCTCTGTCTCTCAGGCGCTCCGCGAGTGGCAGGGGAATACCAATTGGCCATGGTACAGAAAGGGTTATGGTCTGGGCATCAAGAAGAAGAAGAAGAAGAAGAAGAAGAAGAACCTGAGGCAGTTTGACGGTGGTGGAAGCAGCAACGATGGCATAGCCGAGGAGCTTGGACAGCAGCGGGAGGAGACAGTCCTTTTCTGGGATCTTCCCATCGCGAAGAGATCCGAAAGCGCAGCTGAAATCGATCCCGAAAATCTCCATCTCTCCCTCTCTGTCGATCCAAGAGCGCCTGGAGAAAAAGTGGCAATTTCAAGGACTCGGTAGTACGGATCTGAAAATCCAAGGGCTTGGGGATGTGTTTGTGCGGGTCCGAAGTTGCACTTGTCGTGTCGTGTTCGGAGGAGTCTCTGTCAATTTTCATGATATTCATGTGCTTCCGATGCTGCGTTTGCCTTTGTCCTTTTCGTAGATAATTTTTATTTTTGTTATTTTAAGGTTGTTAAAATATCTGTGACCTCAAATTCTCATCATAAATAAAAGACGCGACCCGAATTTCTTGACTTGTTATTTGATCCCGAAATTGTCTTTATTATTTCAGTAGGCCATGTTAACGTGTGTTGGTGAAGCAATTGCCAAATTTACTCAATAATGAATATTAGTTACATACATTAAGAGAAGAATAAGGGTAGTAAAAGATTGTTTGTTGATTATTGATGAAAACTTATACAAAACCTCGTACGAAAATTTTTCAGAAAGAGAAACCAAGCTCTAATTTTTTATTTTTTTTCCAGATTGCTTAAGTTATGTTTGTGCAATCTTCTTCGTTCTCGTTAATAGTGAATTTAAAGTTTGGTTTCGATTGATCTTGATTTTGTTTGATTCCATAAAAAATTTAATTTTTGAAGACGGACCGACCCATTGAATCTAACGAGCTGGATTATGCTTGCTCGCTCCGCCTTCAATTTAGTACAATGTCACGATTGAATAAAGAAGAAAAGAGCATACGAGAATGCAGGTGTTTTAGTTTCAAGTTCGATGCTACTCTCTTGCTAAATCGCCTTCTTTTATGGGCGTAGGTATGACCGTGAACCATCAATGGGACTTCAGAAAAACACAAGGCCATTAGCTAAGTATGACGTGTTCAAGCTTTAATACGGTCAGGGAAAACTACGGATGAGGTTTTTTCTTATCATAACCAGAAACAATATCGGCCAACAATGTAAGTTGTAACTAGACATGCTAAAAGGAACTTTGCCCCATTGACACGCATGCACGATGTTGCTATGTAACTCCTCCATGAAGATTTCCTAAAAGATTAAAGATGGCGAATTGAGTTTACCTGATGGGCAATAACTCGAGCCCTGAGTTGAAGGCCGATATGCAGGTTGAACCTATTCAAAGGAGCCAGAGGTTGCCAAATACGTTGCTGAACTGTATGGAAAGTGGTGGGGATGGGACATAGGGATGGACAACGCTGCAAATGATGGTTGCTGCTGCCCGAGTGCAAACGAATGAATAAATGAAGTTGGTTTTTCTCTTTCTATTTGCTTACTCGAGCAAATGGGTTCATGATGCAATCAGAAAGCCATTGGGCATTGGTTTAGTCATTCCTATTCTCGAACTATTTAAAGAATGCAGAGGAGGGTCAAAGTGGACAGTACCAAAAGAAAACAGGGAATCATTGGTCCCTAACAAGGGCTTCTTCAGCACAAATCTATAGCCCACAAAGAAAAGACTGCGTGAACAATGGCGAGAAGCTGATTGGTTGTCTTGAGAAATCACAAACTCCTTTTTTGTCCCTTTGATGATTGCCAAGCAAAATCAGTGAGTCATAGTCCAATAACAAAGAGTGATCTTTTGTTTATATGTACAGTGATCACCTTATCTGTACCAGCACATAGAAGCTCGCTTGTTCAGTACCATGCAACGATCAAATTTCAAGAAATACTTCTGTTGGTGAGCTGATGCAGTACACTCACGAGCATTCCTTGGGCACATAAGACCAAGTCAAAAACTTCCAAAATGCGTGTGGCTGTGTTAGCGTGGTGGAACGAGTATCTAGCATTTCCTGGGAGAGCAGTGGATACAAAGGAAGTACTAATTTAAAGATGCCCATTGGACCAATGTATGAGCATCACTTTTGCAAATCCTTGAGGTAAAATTGAAGCTAACCATGGATACCCTTTTCCAGACAAGTTTTTCATGTCTCTGATGATACTGTGTATTTTCCATCTAAAAGCTTTCTTGGTGATGGACTTTTGGACCTTTAATTCTTGTTAAGTTCAGGTGAAAAATCTCTATCTAGCTCACTGTCTCAACCATCTCATGCAATCTGCAAGGAGGCATCTACTTTCATTAATCCATCGAGTCACTATATTATGACTTCGCAAAAACCCAATAAACCTGTTGCAGAAGTACAACATTTTTGCCTTCTTTGAATGTGACAAATGGCAGAGCTGAGGTTAGTGCTTTAACAGCAAGTCCATAACGACAAATATGCCCGAAACCTCTTCTCCAATGCGCTGTTCTTCTTTGAATGTGACATGGTATGATATGGTGGCAGAGCTGAGGTTAGTGCTTTAACAGCATGGGCATATTCCAAATGGCAAATATGCCCGAAACCGTACTCAACATTCATAATTGTCAATGAGGATTTTCAAAAAGGAGATGTTCTCTAATCCCTCCACATTCTCATAATGAAGACTAACAAGGGGGCACAAAAGCATATGCAGCATTAAGCAACAGAAAGCATTCAAAGGACTGAGCATACTCCCTCTTAAGTAAATTTAACTGGATCCATAAACAAACATGCTGGAAACCAGGAACAATCGGTCTGTTGACAAATAAAACATGAACAATAAATATAGCACTATATACATATTCTTCGTCTGATTAATATCAATTAAACTTTCCAACTGTTTGGTAATACTGATAGGGGACTCAGCTGTAATCCCCTTACTATAGTGAAATGAAGTAGGCGTATCGAAGTGACTTGCTGCAATTGCTTCACTTTGGCAAAGCTGTTCATCCCAATACTTAAAAGGCAAACCTTCTCATTATGCGCTGCTCTTCTTGCCACCACTCCCAAAGGCCCAGTGAAACTGTGCTGGGGTACGCTTCAATGCTTTAACACCAAGAGGGTTGTTCTTGCTCTGCGGGAAAAATCAATATCAGCAAAATCCAATCCAAACATATAAAAGGAAATACCCTCAGATGGTAATGAGGCCAATATCGAAATGTTAACTGATCAAAGCAAGAGCTTTTACAGTTTATTACCATCAAGCAGGTTCCTTCATTTATGTTGCAGATAGGGTAGTCATGAGGGCAGCAGCTTTCATGGTCCTCACAGCATGTGGCGGCCTCAAGCGGGCAGCATCCCCAGGCGAAGCAATAGTTGGCATACTGATAGACACAGCAGCAAGTCGTGCTCTCAGGACAAGAGTAATAACGATCGCAAGTGGTCGGTGGTTTTATTGGAGACGGGGGAGATGGCCCTGGGTTTGGGGGATTTGGGCCATTTTTGATGGGGTAAGATGCTTCCATTGCTATCCCACACTTGCCGGTTACAGTATTGGTCAAGCTACGCTCCATTCTGATATAACCCTTCTCTCCCCAGCTTTTGCCCCAAGAGTTCTTTACGATCCAGTAATTCATGCCTTTTTCTGTGCCATATCCTACGGCAGTCACTCCGTGGTCCAATGCAGTACCACATCGTCCACTGAAAACACCCTGCAAAAATTACAGTTAGGAAAATCAGTTGCTGATGCAAGTGGCACAAAACTTTTAAGCTCAATTCTTAGTCTTCTGAGGGATGCATGTTACAATTCAAGAATGCTTCCGGAAAGATGACGGTTGATGATGTTCTGTTGGTGTAACTAAAAGAGCAAACCAGCTTTCTCAATTCATTTAGGAAGAAGGCTTGAGAAATGCATGAGTTAACCCAGGGGAACTTATTCATGAAAAGGGTTTTTTAAAGTTGTATAAGCTGCAGATTCACAGCTTACTTCATGTTCGTTAATCTCTCTCTTGGAAAGAGACACAAAAGTTGTCATGCTCAGGAGAGGATCTTACCGACTGGTACAACTGAAATTCCCGACCACCGGCTTCAATGGCCACACTCACTGGTTGATTAGCGACTGCCTTTTGCAATGCTTTCTCGTCGTTCACTGGAACATCTTCGTAATCATCTATCGTAACAACCCTGGCATTCTTCTGCAGAACAGAATAGGAAAAAACATGAGACAATCCTTATTAAAATGCTTCTCTCTAACCACCGAAAGACAGATGGATCAAAACTGACTCGATATTGGTCACATGTGCCATCGACAGCTTTATAAGGATAATCTTCCTCAGAGTCAATGCCACCGTTGTTGATGATGAACGCGAAAGCATAGTCCATGAGACCTCCATTGCAACCTTCATTATAAGTAGTATCGCAGTCCACCAGCTCCTGCTCCGACAGCGAGATCAGATCGCCGGTCACAAGTTTGTTTATCCCCTCCACGGCAGCAATGGTGGAGAAGGCCCAGCAACTCCCTGATTTTATCAGATTCAATTCAAACACAATCACATATCTTCAAACAGGAAGTATTAGTGGTCAATATTAAGACTTCAACGACCCCAAAAACTCGTTAAACAAATGCGATTTTAAGTATATGGCAATCCTGAAGTGAGTTACACAGCTTCGGTTGACATGAAGACCCTAAAAGTTCTGATCAGATTGAGACTTCAGGAGGTCTCATCATTGAAATGTTTCTCGTCCCTCTTAAGCCATGTTGACGACGCCATTTTTGCATGCATCTTTCGATCTCTGTTCATTTACGCTTCGAGCCTAATGGGTCACCAGGCCAATAAACAAGTGTGAAGCGGGCGCGGGATACTTGTCACACTTGTTAGTCGTGTAATGGAAGCAATACCATACTAATCACGTTCCTCATGCTCTTGCTTTCGCTGGTTCATTGTGTCTAATAACAGTATTTTACACGTACCAAAGGTATATTCTGATCTTTTCTTTTTTTTACTGTAATATGATCTAAGATAATTCCATTATTTCGGCAGAAGATTAATCAGATAGATAATGAGATTTACTGATCGCCACGAAAGAAAAATATTTTCCCAACACATCTTATCATCTGATCTACCACGAAACGAGTACCATACTCTAGTGTCTTGATTAAAACTCAATTTATTTCCATGAGCTGGTTCAAGTAGGTCAGTTACGTAAAACCTCTCTGCTGCGTAAGAGCCGAACGATCATTTTCAAAAGAAGTTCGGCACAAGCAGCTTCATCGACACTCTCTAACATGTTCACGTCTCTAATCTCACGTTCCCGATTAGTTTTTTTTTTTTAATTTTTTTCCTTCACTTCTTCTCCTGACTGAGTATTCCAAAAACCAAACCACCTCACACCAGAACAGATAAATTCCTGCCCAGCAAATCCCATGATTAAGCAGTCTAATTACCCCAAAAATCTCGTGTTAATAGACCCCAAAACGACTTTTGTTCTTCTTTTCCGAGACCACTTGAGCAGCATTCAAAAAGTTCGCGTAATGACTCGGGTGTCACGTTCTAAGAAAAGTCAAATTCAACCTAACCCCCCATGAACTCTTCCTTCCTGACGAAGCAGTGCACAACTGGAACACGACACTCTTCTGGCTTTAACATAATGACAAGACCGCCCTTCGCAATCCTTCGTAATTATCATCCCGACCAACCCAAGAAGCATTCCTAACAAATTGTCGTCTTCCAGACCCCTCTGAACGCAAGAAATGATTCGTGCGAGGACAAAAGGAAATGGGAAACTCCGACGAAGACAGATAAAAAACCCGAAGATATAAAAACAAACAAAAGACAGCCAACCCCGTGATAAATAAGGAAAAAAAATGGGCATTTTAGTTGGCATTCCTCTTGTTTTCAGCTTCTTACTTACTTTCCCAATTTAAAATTTATTATTATCAGAAGCTTTATTTAATAAACATCAACCTTTTTCAATCACCTGAAAATTCTCGTGATTTTCTAAAATGAAAATAATTTTCCGATTCTCATGTAGAGCTCAACTACAAATTACTCTCTCTCTTCGTTTTTTTTTTTTCTCGGAGTCAAACCAAGTTGTCCGAAGGTCCCTTTTTTTTTCCCCAAGAAATCGTGAGTTATCAAAAGTAGAGAATCGCAGAGAAACTCACCGCAGCTTCCCTGATCCTTGACGCCGACCACCGCGCCTTCCTTCCTCCAGTCGACAGAGTCCGGCAGCTGCTCCCCGAGCCGCGGCTCGTATCGGCGGCTGCTCCGGCTCTTGGTGAGCCGCCTCCTGGCGTCGGGGCGGGTCCCAAGGTACGTGGACCGGTACTCCTCGTTGGTCAGGTCGGCGAAGCGGTTCAAGCCGAGCGTATAGGTCCGATTCCCGGAGTTGTGCTCGTCCATGAACCGGAGATTGTCCTTGAAGATCTCGAACCGCCTCTCCTTCTCGCCCAGGGCGTTGTAAGCCTTGCCGTGCTTCACGAGCCACGACTCGTAGAGGGCCATGATCTCGGCGTCTGTGCGCTGGCCGGGCTCGCCGCCGTGGGCTCGGTCGTAGCTGATAATCGACATGTCTGCGGCCGACGACAGGGCCAAGAGCATGAGGAAGAAGAACATCCCCATGAGCGATCTTGATGGCCCGTGAAGACCCATCTTTTCTCTCTCTCTCGCGCGTTTGCAGATGGGGGCTTTTCTGGAGCGAGAGAGATGAATGTGGAATACCGGTGATGAGTGACGATGGTGGGGTTATAAAGAAGAGAGATTTATTAGGGATGAAGTATGAGGGAATGTAATTTATGAGGAAAAATACAAAGGGAGTAATTAGGGGCGAGACAGGCATTTCAGCCATAATTGGTAAACGGAGGCTGGCAAGTGATGGTCTGCCACGTGCGACGCATGTGGATGAGGTATGACTGGCTAGAAGTGGACGTAAGAAAGCTAGGGCAGCCCCACCCACGGCAATTTGAACCTTTTTGAGACTTTCATTTTTCTTTTTTGTTGCTTTTCACATTTTCTTTAAACCCGGGGGAAAATTGTTTTTCTTTTCGGCTCTCTTCTTTTAGTGAGAAAAACTCTGTAAAAATCGGTAGTACCCATTTGACAAGTAAAAGAAGAGGAGCAACCGGCGCTAGGCTCCCTCAAAATGGCCACATTCAAAAGTTTAAGATTGGTAAATCCGTTAATGGAGTCCTCACAGTATTAACAAATTATATCGGTATTGGGCCACACATCATGAACCGTTCGAAGATTCACTCGTGATGTGAATTGAATTTGTAATATCATAAAAAAAAACATGTAATTCTTTTAATATTGGCCTAATTGCCTTGATGGTACATCAATACTATTTGTTTAAGTCTTTTGAAGTGGGGGAAAAAGCAATTGAGCCAAACATAGATTAATTTGAAATAATTGGAACTTCAAGGATCATCTTAGTTTTGGGTCGTCTCGAGATTCGAACACAGAATCCTGCTATTCTCGAGACCATGTCAAGAAATTAAAGTTCATCACTGACAAATGTCATTACAGCTAAGAATCCATTTGACGTTACCGTGATTGAATTTTTTGTGTATTTAAAATACGTGTTTTAATGTTGCAGCACTTAATAATTGGATAGGATAGCTTCTTCAAAGCGATTAGATTCTCTCGTTGATGGGGATGGTGCTGTGGTTACACTATGCTTGGAAAACACCTTATAGAAGCCACAACGCCTCTTTTTACATGTAGAACTGTTGGAGGAAAAGTTGCACCAAACAAACGATTAGGGCCTCTTTGATAAGTTCGCGTAAGTGCTAAAGCCTACTATGATTTGAATTACAAAAAATAGAACATGTTTGACATAACTATAACCAGTAAAAGATTCAATTACTATAATTAACTTGACTTATAAATCACGTTGGACTTCAAAAAATTATATTTTAAAAATGTTGCATCAAACTTAAAAAGCAAATAAATAATGCACATAGGATGAGTTGTTAGGATATGGCGCTAGAAGCATTGAAGTGATCAATTTTTATTTGATATGATACTTAGGGGATCACTCGAAAAGTTTCTACAGTGAAGTGAGAGCACCTTGTGTAAGTTATGGTAATTTTGACATCATTTCCCCTAAAAAGAAAACTTAAAATATATTCGGTACACCATATTCCTTTCTCTTCTTTTCCTCCATAATTATATGCATTCTTTTTATCGTTTCTAAACACCTCTACCAATTATAGCGTTAAATTTCTAAGTAATGACGGGTAATTTAAACTAAGGGTTCCAATTTTTCCTTTTATCAAAACGCCTTTAAAATCCAATTTTCCTCTTTTACGAGACAAGCATATTCTGTGCTATCAACTAAGCTCAAATAATCCCATTTAAACGAATGGATTTGTCATCTTTTGAGTTAATTCCAAGTATCCACACCCTTGTAAGCAGACGAGAGTGATTTAAATAATCAACATCTTGAAAATCCATATATCTCTAATTAAGTATAGTTTAATTTCTGCCCTTAGATGTTCACAATTAACTATAAATTTGTAATTAGTATAAAAATTATAAGGTTCCATTTATTTCCCAGAAAATTAATGATTTGGAGAACATTTTCTTTCTCATTATCAACAACAATTTATATTTAAATGTTTTCGTAAACGATATATATTTTTTATCTATTTATTTTTTTAAACGATAAAAATAATCGATTTTATGAAAATATTTTCTAAATAATATGTCGTTCACGAATCCTTGCTTCAAAAGAGACATCAATTAACAAATGACAAATATCAAAGATGGGTCCTGATTTTTTAGGATTTCCCTACCGAATGGTGTCCGTCCCTGTCGGGCTAAAGGGACAAAGGACGTTGCAATTATGTAGCTGCGTGGGCCATGTAATAGATTCCTTACGGATCTTTGATTGTTATTTATGGGATAAAAGACAACCGGTCCCTTTGAATTTTGATAGCATGGTGCTTTGATATTTTGATATCGGCGAGAATTGCAAGATCCGACTAAGCACAAGCACCATACATTACATGTCGCCATTCTTGATTTTCCTTGTCAAGCAAACGCGCTTGTCAGAAAAAAAAAAGACAAGTAGATGTTAGTATCTCTTTGGTTGTGAGATATTTAATTTGGTCTGAGTAACGAGTCAATGTGATTGGTATTAATATAGATATCAAATGTTCGATAAATCCTTCATCCACTATCTCATGCCATTTGGGTGTAAGATTTCCTAATTGCAAATCCATCGTAGTACACATTTCACCTCAACTCAAATTTCAATTATAAGGTGCACAATCACAAATCCAATGCATGATAATGCTCATTGGCTTTTTCAACTAAGTAAGATGATCAATTGCTTGAATTAAGGTTTTTGTCATAATATGTGTCGTGATGATCATATTTAGGTGAGAAAATTGAAGATCTCTACAAGAAGAGACAAGGCGAAGCATGTGGTTTGACTTTTGATATTGCCGATCGCCTTGGGACATAGACGGTTGTTGAAAAAATGATTGGAAAAAAGATGGAAAAAATGTAAAATTGTTCACCAAAGATAAAGATGAATACAAAGAAGATGAAGGTGTATGGCAGTTTTCAATGATGATCCGACCGAAGGCTTTGTCAATGTTGGACTTCAATTTTTTTTCAAATGCCATGTGGGACATAGACGGTGGTTTAAATGCCAGCTTACTTGGCTTTTTCAAACAAGTAACATGACTAATTACTTAAATTAAGGTTTCTGTCATAATATGTATGGTGACGATGTTACATCATATACATAGAGAAAATTAAAGATCTCTACAAGAAGAGACCAGACGAAGCATGTGGTTTAACTTTTGATACTGCTGGTCGCGTTGGGAAATTGGAAAAGAGATGGAAAAAAGGTAAATCGTTAACCAAAGATAAAGATGAATTGAACACAAAGAACATGAAGGTGTATGGCAGTTTTCAATGATGATCTGACCGAAGGCTTTGTCCACGTTGGACTTCAATTTTTTTTTTTTTTAAATGTCACGTGGAACTTAAAAATTTAATGAAAAAGTCACGTATGACGAATTGCTAGAATATGTCGCCAAAAGCATTAAAGTGATCAATTTTTCTTCGATACACTCAGATTATACAGAAACTCATATGAAGTTGTGTTTAACTTAGCCCATACACTGAAGAGGGCATCGACAATTTCAAAATTTACCCACCAAGGATTAGTCTTTCCTCGTTTAACTTTCATGAGGTTTTGCCATTAACAATGTAGGCTGCATTTGAGTATCATGTTGTTCAAGTAAAAACGATGAGCTTCTTGTAGCCAAGCAAGCAATCTAATGTTGATGTATAATGTTCTCGTATCTAGATAGTGTGATCTAGTAAGTGAGGGCAACTGCACGATTTCTCGCCTAGGCGTTGTAGGGCTTGTTGTGCTTCATGAGCCACGACTTGTAGAGGTCGTGACCTCCAAGTCGGTGCGCTGGCGGGCTCATTGTCGGTTTGGTCGTAATTATTTCCGAAGTCAACAACAAGGCCAAGAGCATGAAGAAGAAGAACACCCCCGTAATTGATCTTAAATGGCTCATAAATACCCATCTTCTCTCTCCCTCTCTCTCTCTTCCTAAAGAGTGCGTCGGCAAAATTTTCGGGGTGTTTTGGGAAGATGCAATTGCATCTCTAAAACTCTCTCAAGGCCTTTAGCCTAAAGTAGATTCAAAGATACTTTTGAATGCTACATTTCCAAAATGCAAATAGATTTTTTTTCTTCCAACCTTGCCCTTGCTCAACTTTCATAATTCCAAAAATGTCCATGAAAACCCTAACTTTGCTTCAGCCATTGGCGAGTAACTGAGCGTGACTGGCGTGCAATTGGCATGCCACAGGCAAGCCATCAAATGTACTAGCAAACGATCTATGTTAACCATCAAATGTACTAGCCAAATGCAACGAGCCTAGCTATTGTAGGTCGAATTCTTGGAGTTGTGCTTGTTGATGCTACAAAGGTTGTCCTCAAAGATCTTGAACCGCCTCTCCTTCTTGCCTCAAGCATTGAAGGTCTTGCCGTGCTTCACGAGCCATGATTCGTAGAACATTATGACCTCTGCGTTGGTGTGCCGGTTGGGCTCGTTGCCGTGGGCTTGGTTGTAGCTAATGATGGACATGTTTGAGGCTGACAACAAGGCCAAGTGCATGAAAAAGAAGAACACCCCCATTGTTGATCTTGATGGTCCATGAAGACCCACCTTCCTTCTCTCCTCTCTTTTCCAAAAGGGTGTTTTGGGAAGATGCAATTGCATCTCTAAAACTCTCTCAAGACCTTTAATCTAAAGTAGATTCATAAGTACTTTTGAATGTTGCATTTCCGAAATATAAATAGATTTTTTTTTCTTTCAACTTTGCCCTCACTCAACTTTCATAATTCCAAAATTGTCCACGAGAACCCTAACTTTTTACTCAACTTTTGGTGAGTAACCGACGAGTGACTAACGTTCCATTAGCATGCCATCAAATGTATTAGCAAACAATCTATGTTAGCCATCAAATGTACTAACCAAACGCAATGAGCCCAGCCAGTATAGTTCTGGTTCCTGGAGTTGTGTTTGTTGATGGATCGGAGGTTGTCGTTGAAGATCTTGAACCGCCTCTCCTTCTCGCCTAGGGCATTGTAGGCCTTGCCATGCTTCACAACCCATGACTCATAGAGGACCATGACCTCAGCATAGGTGCGCCGGCCGAGCTTGTTGCCATGGGCTTGGCCATAGTTGAAGAGGGACATGTCCAAGGCTAACGATAATGGCCAAGAGCATGAAGAAAAAGAACACCCCCATAATTGATCATGATGGCCAGTAAAGACCCATCTTCTCTCTCTTTTCCTCAATGTGTGTGGCGAAATTTATGGGGTGCTTTGGGGAGATGCAATTGCATTTCTAAAAGTCTCTTAAGGCCGTTAACTTAAGGTAGATTTAGAGGTACTTTTGAATGCTGCATTTCCGAAATAGATTTTTTTCTTCCAACTTTGCTCTTGCTCAACTTTCATAATTCCATAAATGTCCATGAAAGCCTTAACTTTGCTTCAGCCACTAGCGAGTAACTAACGAGCGACTGCTATGCTATCGGCGTGCCACAGGTGAGCTGTCAAATGTACTAGCAAACGATCTATGTTAGCCATCAATATTACTGGCCAAACGCAACAAGCCCGACTGGTGTAGGTCTAGTTCTTGGAGTTGTGCTTGTTGATGAACCGAAAGTTGTCCTTGATGATCTTGAACTGTCTCTCCTTCTCGCCTAATGCGTTTTAAGCCTTGCCATGCTTCACAAGCCATGACTCGTAAAGGGCCATGACCTTCGCGTCGGTGCATTGATCGAGCTCAGCTGTGACAAATGAAGCATGAACAATAAATACGGCACTATATACATATTCTTCATCTGATTAACATCAATTGAACTTTCCAATTATTTAGTGATATTGATAGGGGGCTCAGCTGTGATCCCCTTATTATAGTGAAATGAAATAGGTGTATCAAAGTGACTCGTTGCAACTGCTTCACTCTGGCAAAGCTATTCATCCCAGTACTTAAAAGGCAAACCTTCTCACTACCTATTATAACGATCGCAAGTAATCGGTGGTTTTGTTGGAGACGGGGAAGACGGCCCTAGGTTTGGGGGATTTGGGCCATTTTTGATGGGGTAAGATGCTTCTATTGCGATCCCACGCCTGACAGTTACAGTATTGGTCAAGCTATGCTTTATTCTGATGTAACCTTGCTCTCCCCAGCTTATGCCCAAGAGTTCTTAACGATCTAGTAATTCATGATGTTCTCTGTGCCATATCCTACGGCGGTCACTCTGTGGTCCATGCAGCATCGCAATGTTAAGTGAAAGTACCCTACAAAAATTACAGTAAAGAAAATTGGTTGCTGATGCAAGTGGCACAAAATTTTTAAGCTCAATTTTTAGTCTCCTGAGGGATGCATATTAAAATTCAAGAATGCTTCTGGAAAAATGACAGTTGATGATGTTCTATTGGTGTAACTTGAAGAGCAAAACAACTTACTCGATTCATTTAGGAAGAACGCTTAGCCATTGGAAAAATGACGGTTGACGAAAACCCTAATTTGCCTCGGCCAATGGCGAGCAACCAATGAGCGACTGGCATGCCATCGACGTGTGATTGGCGTGCCATCGGCGTGCAATTAGCATGCCAAAGGTGAGCCATCAAATGTACTAGCAAACGATTTATGTTAGCCATCAAATGTACTAGCCAAATGCAACGAGCTCGGCTAGTGTAGGTCCAATTCCTAGAGTTGTGCTTGTCGATATTATGGAGATTGTCCTCAAAGATCTTCAACCGCCTCTCTTTCTCACCTTGGGCATTGTAGGCCTTGCCATGCTTCACAAGCCACGACTCGTAGAGGGCCATGACCTCTGTGTTAGTGCACCAGTTAGGCTCGTTGCCATAGGCCAAGTTGTAGCTGATGATGATGTACATGTCTGAGGCCAGCGACAAGGCTACAAGCATGAAGAAGAAGAACACCCCCATAATTGATATTGACGGCATGTAAAGACCCATCTACTCTCTCTCCCTGAAGGGTGCGTTTGGCGAAATTTTTTAGGTGCTTTGGGAAGATGCAATTACATCTCTAAAAATCTTTCACGGCCTTTAAACTAAGGTAGATTCAGAGATACTTTTGAATGTTGCATTTTTTAATTGCAAATAGATTTTTTTCTTCCAACTTTACCCACACTTAACTTTTACGATTCTAAAAATGTCCATAAAAACCCTAACTTTGCCTTCGCTTTTGGCGAGTAACTGACAAATGATCGGCATTCCATTAGCATGCCATAGGTGAGCCATCAAATGTACTAGCAAACGATCTATGAGTGCGTTTGGTTCAGCATTCTCAAGGGGCTTTCAGCCTCCAAAGCCCTGGGAAATGCTGAACTGTTTGACAACCATTTTGGAGTAGCTTTTAAATAAAAGTCAACATTAGGAAGGCTGAAAGCCCAATGCTAGTAGAGACTGGTTTTGAGCTTTTTGAAACTTATTTTTTTCTTCCAAAATTATCCTCACTCATTCTTCAAATTTCTGATTTTGTCCTAGTTATTATTTTTTTAAATGCCAAAATAATGCTAAAAAAATCAAATATATATAAATGCTAAAAAATTAAATATATGTTGGTCTTTTTTAAAAAATATTTATATATTTGATTTTCTTTTAGCATTATTGTCAAAATACTATATTTAAAAAGTTGCATACATTATTTTTTCTAATTTTAAACAAGTAAAAACTAAAAATTCCAACAAAGGGTTTGGTTTTTTTAGAAAAATTATATATATGTATTTGATTTCTTAGCATTATTTTCAAATTTTTATTTAAAAAGTCGTATAAATTATTTTTTCAAATTTAAAAAATAAAATTAAAAAATTTCAACTAAGGATTTGGTCTTTTTTTAATATATATGTATTTGATTTTTTTTAGTATTATTGTCAAAATTTATATGTAAAAAGTTGCATACATTATTGTTTTCAATTTTAAAGAATTAAAAATTTAAAAATTTTGATAAAGAATTTGGTCTTTTTTTTTTAAAATTATATATATATATATATGTATTTGATTTTTTTTTTTAGCATTATTTTGAAAATTTATATTTAAAAAGTTGCATATATCTTTTTTTTTTTTTCAATTTTAAGCAAATAAAAATTAAAAAATTATGGTGAAGGGTTTGGTCTTTTAAAATAATAATAATAATAATAATATATGTATTCGATTTTTTTAGTATTATTGTCAAAATTTATATTTAAAAAGTTGCATACATTATTTTTTTCAATTTTAAACAAATAAAATTAAAAAAAAAAAACTAATATTAATCACCCAAAGAGCTTTTCAAATGTGTTTTCTACCAAACGGCATTTCTCTCAAAGTTGTTTTTCAAAAAATAGTTTACCAAACAATCTTTGTATTTGCCTAAAGTCCTTTAGACTAAACTACTTTGCATTTTCTCAATGGGCTTTCAAAATACTGAATCAAACGCACCCTATGTCAGCCATCACATGTACTAGCCAAACGCAAGGAGCTCGGCCGGTATAGGTTTGATTCCTAGAGTTATGCTTATTGATAAACCGAAGCTTGTCCTTGAAGATCTTGAACTACCTCAGACGTTATAGGCCTTGCCATACTTCATGAGCCGCGACTCATAGAGGACCATGACCTTTGTGTCGGTGCGTCAGTCAGGCTCGTTGTCATGGGCCTAGCTGTAGCTGATGATGAACATGTCCGAGGCCAACGACGATGGCCAAGAGCATAAAGAAGAAGAACGCCCCTCTGATTGATCTTGATGACCCGTAAAGACCCATCTTCTCTCTCTTTTTCTAAAGGTTGCTTTTGGAAAAGAAAATTTGGGAATATGCAATTGCATCTCTAAAACTCTCTCGAGGTCTTTAGCCTAAGGTAGATTTAGAGATACTTTTGAATGTTGGATTTTCGAAATGCAAATACATTTTTTTCTTCCAACTTTGCCCTAACTCAACTTTCATAATTCCAAAATTTTCCATGAAAGCACTAACTTTGCCTTAGCTACTGGCGAGTAACCGACAAGCGATTGGTATGCCCTCGGCGTGCGATTGGAGTGCCATAGGTCAGCCATCAAATGCACTAGCAAACAATTATGTTAGCCATCAAATGTACTAGCCAAATGCAATGAGCTCGGCCAGTGTAGGTCCAGTTCCTAGAGTTGTGCTTGTTGATGAACGAAAGGTTATCCGAAGATCTTAAACTCCCTCTCCTTCTCGCCTAGGACGTTGTAGGCCTTGTCATGCTTCACGAGCCATGACTCATAGAGAGCTATGACCTTCGCATTGGTGCAGCGACTGGGCTCGTTGTTGTAGGCCTAGTCATAGCTGATGATACACATATCTAAGGTGGACGACAAGGCCAAGAGCATGAGGAAGAAGACGCCCCTATAATTGATATTGACGACTTGTAAAGACTCATATTCTCTCTTTTTTCCTAAAGGGCGCGTTTGGCAAATTTTTTGGAGTGATTTGGAGATATGCAATTGTATATCTAAAACTCTCTTAAGGCCTTTAACCTAAAGTCGATTTGGAGATACTTTTGAATGCATTTCCGAAATACAAATAGATTTTTTTCTTCTAACGTTGCCCTCGCTCAACTTTCATAATTCCATAAATGTCCACAAAAGCCCTAACTTTACCTCAGCTATTGGCGAGTAACCAATGAGCAATTGGCGTGCCATCAGCGTGCGGTTGGCGTGCCATACGCGATCCATCAAATGTACTAGCAAACGATCTATGTTAGCCATCAAATGTACTAGCCATCAACATTAACATTTTGTGCCATGTTTTTACGAGCTCTTTCCCTCCTCTTTATTACGCACTACATGCAAATGATCCCACCAAAACGATGTGTCTCCCTCAAATGTACTAGCAACTAAGTTTGCTTTGCCCATTTTCAGGTGTGGACGTGTAAGGGAAAAATAGATCTACGTCCATAACAGAATCTTTCAAATTCAAATATCCTAGCACCCGATTTAAGAACTTATTGGTAAGTAAATGATAGTTTTGTGAACTTACCAAATTTTGTATAGTTTGTAACTTACTAATTTTCAAAAAAAAATTCTACTGATTTTTATTTTCTTTCTTATCAGTGTCTTTGCTTCATTCTCTCGTAACCTTGCTCTCCCCATTTACTGCCCCAGGAGTTCTTTACAATCCAGTAATCCTCGCCATTTTCTATGCCATAACCTACGACGGCCACTGAGTGGGTCAGCGCAGTACCACATGGTCCAGCGTAAATACCCTGTAGAAATTACAGTGAAGAAAATCAGTCGCTAATGCAAGTGGCATAAAGCTACAGATTCACAGCTTACTTCATGTTCGTTAATCTCTCTCTCCGAAAGAGATTCAAAAGTTGTCATGCTCAGGAGAGGATATTACCGATTTGTAACGCTGAAAACCTGGATCGCTGGCGCCGATGGACACGTTGACTGGTTGATGAGTGACGGCCTTCGCCAATGCTTTCTCGCTATTCACTGGAACACGTTTGTAATCATCTATCGTAGCAACCCTCTCATTGCTCTGCAAAACAAAATAGGAAAAAACGTGAGAAAATGATTATCGAAATGCTTCTCTCTAACGGGTGAAAGATGCACGGATCAATACTGACTCGACATTTGCCTTAAGTAGCTTCATACGGATAATTTTCCTTAGAGCCAATGCCGCCATTTTTTATGATATACCGGAAAGCACTGCTCACGAAACCACTCGTGCAACCTCCACTATGAAGATCGCAGTCCACCAGCTCCTGCTCCGACAGCAGGATCAAATCCCCGGTCACGATTTTGTGTATCCCCTCCACGGCGGCAACGGCGGAGAAGGCCCATCAACACCCTAATTTTATCAGATTCAATTCAAACACAACCACATATCTTCGAAAATGAAGTATTGGCGGTCAATATTAAGACTTATGATAAAGATTCACGACCCCAAAAGCTCGTTAAACAAATGCACATAAGAATACAGCAATCCTTAAGTGAGCTGTGCACACAAAGTATAGCACATGATGAATAAGACAAAAATAAGTTTTTAATTAGCATTCCTTTTGTTGTCACGTAGAACCCGGCCACCGAATTCTCTCTATTTATTTTTTTTATATCTTTTTACATCCGTGATAGATTTTTTCTTTTTTGATGGGCTTGAGTTGGCCCGTCATGGGCTCGGCCCGTGAGTTGAGGGCCCATGGAGAAAATTATAAAAGATAAAGGGAAAAATCTGGAGGAAAATCAATCGAAAGAAATTACGTATTATTTCAAAAGAGAGATTACGCTCTCTATCTTGACGTCCTTTTTCCTATCGTTTTCTCCCGAAGAGAAGAAGACTCCTCTGAAGAACAGTGTCTCGTTTTCTTCTCGAATTGCAACATCAGTGTTTAGTCTGTGGACAAAAGGTACGCTCGATCCCGTGGTGTGCCTTTCGATCAGTGATTCATGTTTGTTTGTTCTTGGGCTCGTCTTCCGCTTTTTTTTAGGGGTTCGATTTAGTGTCGAATCCGTTTTGGGAATCCGATAAACCCAACATTGGTATCAAAGCCCTATTCATGTTTTCCCGATCCCTTTTCATGGTTTTTTGAATGATTTTATTGATTTTTCGAGAAGAATCAACTTTGGTTGTTCGGGGACGAAAAAAACCCGACACTCGCCTATTGTTCGCCGTGTTTCGTGTTTTTGTGCAAGTCGAAATTTTTTTTTGATAGTGCAAGGATGAAGCTCTCGTCGATACGAGAAAAATGAGTCGCGGATTGCCGCCGGAGGCCACCGGACGCGCCGCCACGTGCGGTCGGAACGCACGAGGGTCATCGGTGCGTGCAACGCACACGCCGATTCGGTCCCCCGCGGAAACGCGCGCGAACGCGCCGTTTCACCCAGGCGCGTGCTACGCACGGCACGTGCCGCGCACGGGCCGGGCACGTGCCGCGCACGAGCTCGGCACGTGCCGGTCGGTTCGTCCGACCAGCCCGACCGGGAGACTGATCCGACCGGGTGACCAGCCCGACCAGCCAACCGATCCGACCGTTGACCGCGACCGTTGACCGTTAACCGTTGACAAAAAAAAAAAAAAGATTTGTTTCTTTTTCCCAATTATGTCTATGTGGATTATATGTAATCCCTTATTTGTTATACATTTGTTGCAGGAACAATAGCTCCCCTTCAATTACGCACACCTATTTGCATAATTACTAATAAACAAAAGGAAAGGCTTTCTAAGTTGATAGTTGAGCTGACTGATTATCGATGGGAGAGTGGTGACTTAATTGACCATGTTCTTGAAGTCAACGGGAAGATACAAAAGGTCATATGGAATGGTCGTCCCATGCCACAGTCTGAGATGGTGCGATTTTTCATGAACACTCTTCCACAAGAATGGAAAGGAGTGATGGATCGCATATGGGATGTCAACAAAGCCGCTTCATATAGGAGTACTGTGATGGTTTTTATAGATGATTATTACCTGATTGTTACAAAAGAAAAGATTAAGAAATTGAAGAAAAAATGATCTTTCCCTGTTCACTTTTTGAAGTGGTGTTAGTTGTTTTTGGCTGGTATTTATTTAGTGTGCTTTGTGTACATCTTATGTTATGTTTTCTACCTGATTGTTGTTGATGTAGCAACTAATATATTAGTTGTATTATGTGAAAGCATTATTATATAATTATTGGATATCATATATTATTTGCTTTCTGTTATTGTTAACTACTGTGGGTAGTTCATAGAATTTTTTGTAGCTTCATAGAATTTACTTTGCATGGACAATTATATTAATGATAGTTTTAAGTTAGAATTTTGGAGGATGATTGGAAACATAGTGACCTTTTGATTCTTAAACCTTACTTAAAATTATTAATTAATATGATTGGTTTGTGCAAAATAGATGCATAAGTGATAGGCATTTATATTTCGTGCATATATGTCTGATATGTTCAGATCGATGGATTAAGCAACTAAGAACATAATTTCTTATTTGAACAAAGAAGACAAATTGAACGGCGAGAATAGTGAAATATTGAATATGAGAATTCAATATGTGTTGGAAAAGCAAGAAGCACTAAAAACTCTTGACCATGTTATGGAAGATCTTGAGAATGTCGTGCGCTACCTTGAGCTAGCAGATGATCGCCACAAGGCATTTGAGCGGGATACAAATATTTGCTGTGTTGCTTTCAGCTCAGTAGGGTTATCAAGCTCTAAGCGCAAGTGCATTGATTCGTTCAATATGTGGGAAAGCAATGGATCAAGTCCTTCTTGCAAGAAACCAAGAATTAACCAACAAAAGAGAGGAAAACGTCCTCGTGTGAAGAGAGGAAAACGTCCTCGTGTAAAGAGAGGAAAACGTTCTCATGTGAAGAATATCTCAAGGGTGAAATGTTACAACTGTGACCAGAGGGGTCACTATGCCCGCAATTGTCGCGAGCCAAGGAAGGTACACACCCTTTGTACTATTGGGAACTTTGCATATGTGTCAAGTTCTGTATTCTTGACTGAGTCTAATCCTTTGTGGACTATAGATTCAGAAGCGACGGACCATGTAGCGAAGGATAGAGAATCCTTCATGGAATTTCGACGAGTTCCGACTGGAACTAAGTGGATCTATGTGGGAAACAACTCCAGAGCTGAAGTAAAAGGAATTGACACCTACCAACTGAACATGCGTGGTGGGCGCACTTTATTCCTACATGATGTGTTGTATGCTTCGGAGATTCGTCGAAATTTAGTGTCTGTTTTAGTGTTGGTTAAGTTTGGTTTTAATGTAAACTTCCATAATAGAGGTGTAGATTCGTATTTGAATACAAAATACTATGGTTGTGGTTATTTTTTGGATGGATTCATTGTATTAGATATTGACTATGTTAATGCAAATGTTTGTTATTCCCTTCTCACGTCTCCTAATTCATATGATAATGATGTGAATCAGTGGCATGCTAAACTTGGTCATATTGGCCAACAACGTATGAATAGACTAGCCAAAGAGGGCTTGTTAGACAATATTGAAAGAGTCGATTTGCCCATATGTGAGCATTGCCTGGTAGGGAAAACGACAAGGAAATCATTTGGAAAAAGTAAAAGAGCTGAATTTTCTTTGCATTTAATCCATTCTGACGTCTGTGGTCCAATGAATGTGAAAGGAAAGCATGGAGCTATTTATTTCATCACTTTTATAGATGATTATACTCGATTCGGATATGTCTATTTGATTTCTCATAAATCTGAAGCATTAAGTTGTTTCAAAAGGTTTATGAACTTGGTAGAAAATCAATTAAACAAGAAAATAAAAGCATTGAGATCCGATCGAGGTCGAGAATATTTATCTGATGAGTTTAGAAAATTATGTGATGAAAAAGGAATAGAAAGACAGTTGTCTATTCCATATACTCCTCAACAAAATGGTGTTGCGGAGAGAAGAAACAGAACCTTATTGGAAATGGTTAGGTCAATGATGGCACATACTAACTTACCTATCACCTTTTTAGAGTGATGCGTTGTAAACTGCTGCCTATATACTTAACCGAGTGCCTTCCAAATTAGTTACTTCTACTCTATATGAGTTATGGACAGGTAGGAAACCGGACTTAAGTTTTCTTAAGCCATGGGGTTGTGCTGCCTATACTCATGAGTCATCTCATAAGTTTGGAAAATTGGGTCCTAGAGGAAAGAAGAGTATTTTCATAAGATACTCCGAACACTCGAAATGGTATATGTTCATAGGTGTGCAGGAAAGTGGGAGTATAACTGAATTTGAATCACGGGATATCACATTCTTAGAAAATGCATTTCCTAAGAAGGGCGAAATAGGTGAAGAATACCCCCTATTTGAAACCTTGGATCAAGATAATAATATTAATGGAATTCGTCTAAGTGGGAGTAATATAAGAAGTGATGAAATAAATTCGACTCATTTTCAATTACAGCCACATGATGAGATGACAATATCATTATCTAATCCTAGTGGGAGCGTAATGGGGAATGATGTGCAAAGTGTACAATCTCCCATACGGCGAACAAGTCGCAAAAGTGTTCCCCGTCGACGTTTTGACATTGAAGGGGAAACTTTTATCATTGCCCCACAAGATGAGGATGAGCCAAGAAATATTAATGAGGCTCTACATTACCCTAGTAAGGAAAAATGGATTCATGTAATGAAAGAGGAGATTGAGTCAATGAAGTCAAACCAAGTTTGGGAACTGGTTGATCTTCCAAAGGGACGCAAAGCTATTGGGAACAAGTGGGTTTCCAAAATAAAGCGTAAAGCTGATGGCTCGATAGAAAGACATAAGGCTCGCCTTGTGGCGAAGGGGTATAATCAACAGGAATGAATTGATTATGAAGAAACATTTTTTCCTGTGGTGAGATTTACCTCGATTCGCATTATTCTGGCAATAGTGACTAGTATGGATCTTGAGTTACATCAAATGGATGTAAAGACTGCTTTCCTCAATGGAGAATTAGAGGAAGAAATATATATGGAACAACCTATTGGTTTCATTACAAAAGGCCAAGAAGATAAGATATGTCGACTTTTGAAATCGATATATGGCCTAAAGTAGTCATCAAGACAATGGTATATACGTTTTCATAATGCCACAATGGCATATGATTTTACAATGATTGATGAGGATCATTGTGTATATATCAAAAGATCTAAATATCAATTTGTGATCATATCATTATATGTTGATGATATACTAATTGCCAAAAGCAATATGGAGTTTGTTAACACTGTCAAAAGTTGGTTGTCTTCCAACTTTGAGATGAAGGATATGGGTGAGGCTGCATACATTCTTGGAGTTAAGATTTCAAGAGATCGTTCGAAGAGATCGTTATCTCTTTCGCAAGAAACATATATAAATAAGGTTCTTGAACGATTTCGTATGCAAAATTGTAAACCCATTGATACTCCTATTGCAAAAGGTGAAGGATTGAGCCATAGACTGTGTCCAAGGACTCCACAAGAGAAGGAACAAATGAAACATGTTCCTTATGCTAGTGCTGTTGGGAGCTTGATGTACGCTATGAGATGTACAAGACCTGACATATGTTTTGCAGTTGGAATGGTGAGTAGATACCAATCCAATCCAGGTTAAGCACATTGGAAAGCCGTTAAGAGAATACTGAGGTATCTAAAGGGAATTGCTGATTATGCGCTGAGTTATCAAGGAAATGATCTGCGACTCGAAGGCTATTCTGATACTGATTGGGGAGGAGATTTAGATGAAAGGAAATCTACCTCTAGGTTTGTTTTCTTATTGAATAATGGCACCATATGTTGGAGCAGTAAGAAACAAACGTGAATAGCCTTGTCCACGATGGAAGCTAAGTTCGTGGCATTATCAGCAGTAATATAAAAATGAGTTTGGCTTAAGAGATTTTCGGATCATTTATGTGTTATTGAGAAAGCTGCAAATCCATTATTAGTTAATTATGATAGCCAAGCAGCTATAGCGTACACCAAAGATCCAAAATATCATGGCAAGACCAAGCATATAAATACCAAGTATAATTTTGTCAAAGATATGGTTGCACGAAAGGATGTGAACTTACAATACATATATACGCATAGAATGGTAGCAGATCCTATAACAAAGCCAATACCTAGAGATATGTTTTGTGGTCAAGTAAAATATCTAGAATTGCGTAGAGTCTGATGTACTGCATATTGTAGTTTCCCTGAGTTGTTCATATTTAATGAATTTGTGTTTTTTTATCATCAATGCCTATGAATCTTTGTTTGATCTTTATGCATCTTAATGCTCAGTGCATTACATTAAGTTGAGTTAGTATGTCGGACAGATATAAGATTAGCCCATTCACACGAGTAATCGCCTCTATTTACTATGTGATAAATAGAGATGAGACGGTTTTTAAGCTTATTATCTAGGTGATAATCGAGAGCTCAAGCTTAAAATATATATGTCGCATTAACTAAGTGTTAAGATGAGGACATGATATGTACTATGTCCGAAAGTAAAATAACCCACATATTTTACTTTATCTGTCTATGATACCAAATGTGAGTTCTGATGATTTTTGTGAATGAGTAGATATGTGAACTCAAGTTAGACATTAGGTATGTTTGAACTATCATCTGTACGGTATTGAAGGTGTAGACATATGCTCCATAGGAAAAAGTTAAATACCGTAATACGTATTTCATACTATGTATGCATGATACGACCAATAAGAGTGGCAAAAGTTTGATCTCAACTTTAATGCCGTGTAACACTCTTGAGGAAAAGAATTCCTCATTTTTTTTTTGTACCCTCATGACTTTTACTTATTCTCAAGATTTCTATTTAGTGTTTGCTATCTTAGGATGTTGCCAATGGTCATGAGTTGATTCGATCTAATGTGACATTTCTAGAAAAGCAAGCTGAACTGAAATTGAGAGTTTGAAGGAAAGAGGAAGATCGAATTTGGAGAATCACATTGTAGTTTTGTATTCACTAGTCGATCAATTATGACTGTCTTTGGGATAATCATAATTGTGAATACAATATAAATATATCATTGTTTAAAAGAGATCAAGAGAGATATAAATGTGATCGATCGATCTAGGGTACTGCATACTAAATTTACTCGAAATGTGATGCCCATTATGAGCTGCTATATATTCCTAACAGATGTATAGCAACAAGCTCTCAAAGTATGCTGGTCGCACGGACTATTCACCAGTATGAATGTTGCAGTGAGAAAAAGAGGATTCTGTTCGGCTCACCATGTAAAGTGGGAGTTAATGTTTTTTCAATTGATGGGCCTCAATAGGGCCTGTCCGCCCATGTTGGTTTTGGCCCACCATGTGCGAGTGGGAGATGATAGATTTTTTCTTTTTTGATGGGCTTGAGTTGGCCCGTCATGGGCCCGGCCCGTGAGTTGAGGGCCCATGGAGAAAATTATAAAAGATAAAGGGAAAAATCTGGAGGAAAATCAATTGAAAGAAATTACGTATTATTTCAAAAGAGAGATTACACTCTCTGTCTTGACGTCCTTTTTCCTACCGTTTTCTCCCGAAGAGAAGAAGACTCCTCTGAAGAACAGTGTCTCGTTTTCTTCTTGAATTGCAACATCAGTGTTTAGTCTGTGGACAAAAGGTACGCTCGATCCCGTGGTGTGCCTTTTGATCAGTGATTCATGTTTGTTTGTTCTTGGGCTCATCTTCCACTTTCTTTTAGGGATTCGATTTAGTGTCGAATCCGTTTTGAGAATCCGATAAACCCAACAATCCGAAACTCAGTTTTTTTTTTCCAAGAAATCGTGAGTGCCCGAGATACCCACCATAAGCCCCCTGATTCTTGATGCGGACCACGACGCCTTCCTTTCGCCAGTCGACGGATTTTGGCAGCTTCTCCCCAAGCCGCGGCTCGTACCAACGGCTGCTCCACACAATGGTGCCAGGCTAGGCCCCCGTGTGCATGGATTGGAACTCCTCCATGGTTAGGTCGGAGAACTGATTCGGGCCGACTTCGTAGGAGCGGTTCTTTGAGTTGTGTTCCTCGATGAACCTGAGTGTCTCCTTGAAGATCTGAAAGCGTCTCTCCTTCTTGCCCCTGGTGTCGTAGACCTTGCGGTGCTGCACAATCCAGGACTCATACAGGGTTGTGAGCTTGGCATTAGTGCGCTAGCCAATCTCGCTACCGTGGCCACGGTCGTAGGTGGCGATTGACATGTTGGAGGCGGAGGAATGAAGAAAAAGAAGAACCACCCCGAGTGGAGACCCATCCTCTCTGTCTGACTCTCGCTTGTTAAAAGATGGGCTTTTGCAGGGTGAGGGCTGAAGGTGGAGTGTGGGTTATGAAACGAAGGCCCGGTTCCAAGTTGTTCAAGAATGAGTGACCATGATGGGTTTATATAGGAGGGGAGAGAGAGAGATCTTTTTTCTTTTTTCTTTTGGTTGGAAGAGAGAAAGGGGGGATGTTTATTGGTATGAAATATTTAAGAGAAACATACAAAGTGAGGAGGGGCAACCGAAAGGTCCATTTGGGATACACACACGATCATGGTCCAGTCCAGGGCTATATGCACATGAGTCAACATGAATCATTACCAACATTGTCTGCTTCTAAAAGGCATATGTCACGCCTCGAACCTCGAGCGCATGCACATCCCTCGGTGGTTGAGTAAATTGTGACGTTCCCAGGACACATCGCCGACCCAAATCGATTCATGCACAAGCAGAAGCGAAATAAACAATTTCCAGACAACCATCAACATGGGATAGAAAAGCAGGACAACGAATCTCACAAACATACTTTTATAAACACCTTAGGTTTATATATAGGTCTATGTCCAAAAGAAAACCCTAGGCCACCTACGCTCCAGACCCTTCAGCCTCGGGCTCCGGATTCTCCACACTAGGTACCTGAAAATGGTAACTCACGACAGGGTGAGAATAAATCTCAGTGAGTTCACGTCCTAAACCCCGATTAGGAAGGTAATACACCTAGAGACAGTCTAATCACACATCACAGAAGACTCACCTCGCATCAGCACCTTCTTGCACGTCAGTATAGTTCATATAACAGATGCATATAATAAATGCACTCATCAATTGGAACATCTCACTTTCAAACCAATCAATTACAGGGGTCCTGATTATAAGGCAAAATTATTATGACACGTCCCATACCGTGCCATACAATTTTGTCCCATAATCAGGCGCGATTATATCACTCATTCAAGCATTCCAATTAAAATGACCCATTGGCCTTATCCAACTCAATAGTTGGCAGTCATCCGGCATAGCCGGGCGTCGTCTCGCACCATCGAACACATCAACGTCTACCCCTAGACGGCATTCCCAAATGAGCATCGGCCCAGCCTCTACTGCGACCGGCTTCCGTTGACTTGGGGCATTCCTGAAGGAGCATCGTCCGACTCCAAAGGCTCGTGACGGGTTCTCATATCATTCATGCACACATCATGCCTTGCACTCAAATGTCACAATTAAAATAATGTACTTGGCCAATTTTATTCATATTAAAAACACACAGTAAAATAATCGTGTGTGGGTACACGGTCAGTTTGAGTCATAAAAATTGATACCATTCCTTTTAAAATTTCACTGTTTGATATAGTACTTAAAAATATTTTTGGTGTCAAAACCCGACATCAAGTATTTTCTAATTAAATACCAAAATTTCATAATTTTGAAATAATAACTGAAAATCAACAATCATCAATCAATTGCACAATTTAACAATCAATTGCGCAAACTAACTGCACCACAATAATCAGCACAAAATTCTGGCTACCGGCTATCCTGGTATAATTTCTGGAAAATACTAAATAATTAAATAAGTGCAATTTAATCCAATAAATGCCTAATTAAGCTTTAAACCCTAATATAACCACCTAAACGAGCCTAGAAAAATAATGCACCACACTCAATAAATAATACAATCTAATTAACCCTTAACTAATCTAATCTAACCACCTAACAATCCCAATTAACCAACTAATTCACTAATTAAACTAAACTAACCACCTAAACCATACTTAAGTTAATCTAATTACCTACTAAGCATAATTAAACCTCTAAGTGAGGTTTAGCAAGTAAACTCCTTGGATTAGCGGGCCGGTGAGTTCGCGGCGATGGCGGCGCGACGGCGAGTGACACTCAAGCCTGGAGTGACGCCAAATGGGGCCCGAAAGGGGCCGAAAACGGGCCACAAAACTCCACAACCATTGTTGGCCTTCGGTTCTGTCCAAGGGCCGAAGGAGCTGGGCCGACAGCTGGCGACCGGCGAACGGTGGTCAGCGGCGACGAATGGATGACCGGTTCATAACAATGACGAATGATAAGAATAATTTTTATTTCTCATTTCTATTCAAAAAATAGAAAAGTATAAAATTTTTACTTATGATTTCTATTCCAAACCTGTTTTTAGAACAAAAATCTATTTCAGAATTAGAAAAATAGAATTATTTTATCAAATGGATTTCTATTCTAGAAACAAGTTTGGAATAGAAAAATTGTTTTCCAAGAACAAAAATTGTAGTTTGTCATGCACCCCCTAGGAAGCCGTAGGCCCAAATTCTTTCAAACCACGATTGGCCATTGGCAAGTGGATGGACGGAAAAGTAGTTCATAAAACGTTGAAGATATTTCGATTGCCTATTCAATCTGTAGACCACTGGAACTAGAGTTGATTGATGGGAGAAAATGGAGGTGAAACACTCACAACTCACATAAAGAAAAAGATAGGTAAAAAAAATTATTTAATTCACCTTATTTCACAAGAACAATTACAAGGCTTCCCTATTTATAGATTTATTACATTACTTCTACTTTTCCTATTAAATGACTCACTAGCATTTCAAAGAGATAAATCCTAGGAACTTAGAAAACATTGATCGCACCTTGAAACATGAACAGTGAGGACATCGAATTATGAACAAACTTCTCAAAAGAAACCCTACAATAATGGCTCTTCATCCAAACAGTTTTTGGTATCAATTCAAGAATATCAACAATGAGTTAACCGATTAATATCAGCAACTCTTTTATTGTCATTGGTAACTAAGAAGTTGATTGATAGCCTTGATCTCGATGTCAATTATTAATTTGGTTTAATTTCTAACATCAAATATCTTGAGTTTGAATAGCTCGAGTTCTTAAAATGTAGACGCCCTCAAATCTTGAAAATTCTCGACTCAAGAAACTTCTGAGTTTGATCTGAGTAATTGAAATTTGAATTATTGTAAGATACATTTTCTTTAATTTAATTGTGTGCTCACCATTTGAGCTCGAGCGAGCATTGAGTGTTACACTAAAATCTATTCTCAAATAGAGACCGAGTTGGGAAATTCTCTTGCCTATTTAGAACTCAAACGATCACGCTCACACTCGAGCAATTGGAGTCAAGTATCGAGCCACACATGGCGTATCAAATTGTTTTGACTTGACTCGACTTTGTTATATCACTACCCCATCTACTGTTTTCTGATTTAACGGTGGTTCAACGGAAGTATCTGTAGAAAGAGTAGAAGTTGTAGACATGCGGAAGAAGCACAAAGAGAGAGAAAGATGAAACTTTCGTGCATTAATCATACTCGGGTTCATACATCCTCGTTTTCCTTTATCTTTCGGATGTTCTTTCAGGTTGGCTAAGAGCCAACCCACAATTCGCATCACACGAGTCAACTTTTCCACTAGCCTTTTGAAGAAAAGAGAGATCGAAGTGCGTTCGAGAGAGAGGGGACCCCTGGACAACGAAAGAGCTTGGATGATTAGAAACATGGCAGCAAGATTTGTTAGGTTCATGTCTCGTTGCAAAGCTGCGAACCTTCTGCATGCTTTTATTTCCGAGCAGAGCTTCTCTCTCTCTCTCTCTCTCTCTCTCTCTCTCACTCATCACACAGCCCTAGCCCGCAACATAAAAGATTTTTTTTCCTCCTTGCTAAATCATGCGTACGATCTGGAAAAGAAGAAACTCCATGGTCTTCAAAGGCGAACCCCCGAACCCAAGCGAAGCTGTGAACCAAGCAACGGTTGATCTACAACTTTATAACCAGTGGAACCCAAGAAATCGAAACCGACACCAAGATCCCACAGACTCACCTGCGAAGTGGGTCTCTCCACCGAAGGGTTCGCTGAAATATAACGTTGATGGCTCGTGGAAGGAAGAACAGCGAGAAGGAGTGATGGTCGGGATTTGTAGGAATGAACAAGGGATCCTTATAGATGGTTTTGCGGAGAAAATCGCTGCTGATTCAGCCTAAAAACAGAGGCTTTGGCCCTTCGTGCGACTTTGTTGAAGTTAGTGGAGGCAAGAAAGAGAAAGGAGTCATTGGCAGGAAAGAGGGAAAAGTCTTTAGCTTCGCCTGAACTAACCTACAAGTGCAAGTACATTCTGACAGCAAAGTTGTGGTGGAAAGTTTAATGGGCTTAATTCCGAGCCCATGGACGGCGCAAGCAATTATAGAAAATACCAAAGTGTTGCTGGCCCAACTTCAAGGAGTCCAAATATCTTATGCGCCTAGAGAAGCTAAAAAGCCTGCCGACTGGATAGCAAAAGCCTATCGAGACAACCGCCTTCCTTAGAATTGGGTTTTATATCCCCCTATCCACTTTCGGTTTTATTATGTAACAATCTCGAACTTAGTTGCAGTTCAGCAACAAATTAGTAATGGTAAATGCTTTATCGACCAAAAAAAAAAAAATCATGCGTATGATCGTGGAAAAAGATTGTGCATAGCAGGTTGGTAAAAAAGACAAACGAAAGAACGAAGCCTAGGCTGATAGGCGTTATGCCGCCACATCAACAAATGTGATGAAATTCAACGGATGAAGCAAAATGGGCTCGATCAAAAGACTACAACGGTGATTCTAAAAAAAAGTATAAACTACAAATTAGATAAAAGAAATGGATTAATATCACCAAAAATTCCAAAATGATATATCTATGTCAATCAATCATTTCTTCTAATAGTAGCATGTTTTCATCGTATCATCTCATCAATCTCTCATGCCAATTTGACCATGACAAAGATAATCCTCAAATATCACGCGTGATTGTTATCAACTAGGTCTTCTTCAATTAATATACTTTGCCAACTGGTGAGCTGATGAGATTAGACCATTTTTTGAAATAGTTATAGCCATTTCAAGCCTTTATTTGAGAAAATAAAAAGCTTTTATTTGAAATAATATCAACTTCAAGCTTTTATTTAAGAAAATAAGGCACTTTCGCTTTTGTTTGGAATTTTTCCCTAGACAGTCGATGGCTGTCCTAGGGAATTTGTTTTTCTTTTTGGCTTCTCTTCTATTAGTGAGAAAAACTCTATAAAATTTGATAATACTCTTTCTATAAGTAAATAAAAGGTGCTACTAACGCTAGGCTCCGCTGACCCCCTCAAAACGGTCACATCTAAAAGTCCCTCAAAACTATCACATCTAAAAGTTTAAGATTGGCAAGCCCATCATTGCAACCCCCATAATTGTAATAGTCAAGAAGGATTGCTATCATAGGAATGGTTGGCATATGGGAATGCCATCCTCTAGTAATAGCTTTCAAGATCTCGTATCACCAACTTATACCTACAAAATTTCAAGACAATGGGATGGAAACACTCGATAGATCTTTTTAAAAGTTAAAAGTAAATCATTGTATACTTTGTTAAAATATTTAAATAATAAATCACAAATTCATTAAATAGTTTAAACTTTTACAATAGTTGTCGGTGATCTTACGAAATCATAAATCATATCAAAAGTGGTGGCCATTCTGGAGTTACGTTATATTCTTTAATAAAGATTCGCTCGTGCCTTGAGATATAAACAAATATGCCAAACTGAGCAGAACATCTCTGCATTTCATGGAGATCCAGAGAACTTCGCTTTTGGCAAATATAAAGATCAGTATAAAGAACTTCGCATGGGCTTTTCGAATTTATTTGCTTTCGTTAGTCACTTGAAACGGCTTCTTGATCTCGTTCGGTGGGAGAGAGTTGTCGCGACCACCCAAGCAGGACTCCAAACGGGCCTCAATTTGCTTTGCATATGCAACATCAAAAATCAAAGTAAGAAATCCATATGATTTTGGCCGGAAATTAGGGCGAAAATGGCATTGATGTAAAATCATTGGGTACAACAGAAAAGAACAAAGTGGCAGATCATAACTATTAAATCATAATAAGTATAAGACTGCCGGCCCTTCACAATCCTTCGTGATTATCATCCCGACCAAGCCCAGCCTCTGAACGGAAGAAATGACTCGCGCAGACACAAAAGGAAATGGGAAACTCCGACAAATATAAATCATCCGAAGCTTTAAAAACAACAAAAGACAGCAACCACATGACATGATAAATAAGGAAAAAAAATAGGTATTTAGTTTGCATTCCTTTTCTTTTCAGTTTCTCGCATACTTTCCCAATTTAAAACTTATTAGCGTCGGAAGTTTTATTAACAAATATTAACCTTTTTGAATCACCTAAAAATTCTCGTGATTTTCTAAAATGAAAACAATTTCCTGATTTTCGCTTAGAACTCAACTTAAAATTGCTCTCTCTCTAAAATTTTGCTGAGTCAAACCAAGGTGTCCGAAACTCACCTTTTTTTTTCCAAGAATTCGTCAGTTATCAAAAATTATAGAATTGGCAGAGCTTCCCTGATCCTTGACGCCAACCACCGCGCCTTCCTTGTTCCAGTTGGAGGACTCCGGCAGCTCCTCCCTAAGCCGCGGCTCGTCACGCCAGCGGCTCTGGCTCTCGCCGAAAAGCGACTTAGGCGGGCGGCCCCCCAACCTAGAGCTGAACTCCTCTGGGGTCAGGTCAGAGAAGTGGTTCAGGCCAAGCGTGTAGGTATGGTTCTCGGAGTTGTGCTGGTCAATGTGCCGGAGTGCGTCCTTAAAGATCTCAAAACGCCTCTCCTTTTCGCCCGGGACGTTGTAGACCTTCCCATGCTTCACAATCCACGACTCAAAGAGCGCCATGACCTCGGCGTCGGTTCGCTGGCCGAGACCCATCTTCTCTCTCGCGTTTGAAGACTGGGCTTCTCTGGGATGAAGGGATGAATGTGGAGTACGGGTGACGAGCACGATGATGGGGTTATAAAGGAATGGAGAGATATTTTTTTCTTTTTTCACTGAGAGAGAGATTTTTTTTTTCTTTTTTGTCAGAAGAGGGGGAGATTTTTTTCCTTTTTTGGTAGAGAGTAAGATTTGTTTCCTTTTTTGGTTGGAAGAGGGAGAGATTTTTTTCTTTTTATGGTCGGAAGAGAGAGAGAGAAAGATATTTGTTGGGATGAAATATGAGGAAATATAATTAAAGAGGAAAAATACAAAGGGAGTAATTAAGAGATTAAAGCTATCAAACGGTTGGGTCGGGTCGAAATGGACGGACTCAAATAGATCCATTTAATCTATTTCGACTCATTTTCACGTAATATAAATCTAGCGACCTATACTTAACTTGAGTCATACTCGATCCAACAATAATTCAATATTTAATTCAATCTATGAAAAATCATACCCAAACTGAAATGAAAGTGCTAAGCCAGTATGAGATCAAGGGTGATAAAAAATGAAAAGAGAGTCATAGAGATGGATTGGGTCTAAATAAATTATAAATTCTTTTATGACTCATATTATGTTCAAATCAATTTATGATCCATTTATTATTCATTTAACATCATATGGGTTAAGAAACAAGCCCAGGACCCATTCTGATGAGTCTGGTGGGGATAGAGGCATTTGAGGAATAATTGGAAATGGAGGTTGGCAAATGATGGTTTGACGTGAATACGAGGCGTGATTGGCTGGAAGTGAACGTAAGAAAGCTAAGCGGCCCCGCAGGAGCTCAACGAAGTCAGGCAATTTGAACCCTTTTGAGACTTTCATTTTCTTTTTCCTTGTATAGTCATGGCTATCCAAAAAAAATTGGTTTTTTTTCCTTTTTTTTTTGCCCCTCTTCTGTAAAATTTGATAGTACTCTTTTTTATAAGTAAATAAGAGGGAAAAAAATTATCACTTCAATGTCATCAATGATTTATGTGACCGGAATGTGAAATCCTCTAACAAGACTTGCCAGCAAAATAAAGTTGCCATTATTAGACCCAAATGACATCGTTTGGCCAACTATTTGTCCCAAAGTAATGAACTTGGACAAAGGTCAATATGAAATCAAATCCTAGCTCCTCAAATTGGGGCACATCAACTGTTGAATTTTTGGGGCATTAAACAAATGAAGAAGTGGAAAACAATCATTTTGCTGTTGATTCATTCTTTACCTCTTCAAATTTTCGCTCATTCTTTTTAGGAATGCAAGTTTCAATGTCGTAGCAATCTGGCTCCTATGGAGCCGAATCGTCGTCTTGGACTATGGAATGGGGACCGCACAACAAGGAAGATATAGGGACAACAAAGATCATCCATCAGACTCGTCGGAGCTCCATTGCTCTCAATTGCAGATTCACCAAGCTTGCATCATAACTTCAAGGAGAGTGAATTTAATTAGATCTTTTTTTCCTTTTTCAATTTTGTTTTGATTTTGCTGGTCGCATTGGGACATAGATGATGGTTGAAAAAATGATTGAAAAGAAAAAGGAAAAAATTGTAAAATATTTAGCCAAACATGAAGACCAATGCGAAGAAAATGAAGTGGTATGGCAGTTTTCAATGAGAATTTGATAAAAGGATATGTCCACACGACTTCAAATTAAAAAAAAAAAAAAAAAACGCACGTGGGACTTAAATTTTCAATAAAAAAGTCCAATGAGATAAATTGCTGGAATATGTCGCCTAGAAGGATCAAAGTGATTAATTTTTCTCCCATATGACACTCAAGTGATCACTCGAAAATTTTTGGTATTAAAACTAGCGCCTTACACAATTTACGGTAATTGTGATGTCATTTTCCCTAAAAATCACTTGGACCATATTTTGCATACTATAATCAAAATGCATTTTTAGGTTAATACCACCAAAATCCCCAAAACGGTACATCTATGCTACATTTACCCCAAACTAATTTTTGTGTCATAAAAATCCCAAAACCGATATATCTTACCCCCAAACTAGTATACCCGTACCACACTTATCTCAAATTGTGTTAAATGTGGGATTTTTTTGGGGGTTAATAAAGCATGGATGTACCCGTTCATCGTTTTTATGACACAAAAATTAGTTAAGATAAGTCTAGCGTTGGTGTAATAGTTTGGGGTAAATATGGCAAGAATATATCGACTTTGGAGTTTTTAAGACACAAAAATTAATTTTGGCTAAATATAGCACGTGCATATCAATTTAGGGTTTTTAGCTCCATTGATTTCATGGAAAATTAATAATTCAGGAAAAAAAAAATTATTTTCATTATCAACAATAATTTATACCTAAACATTATCATGGACCATATGTTTTCTATTTATTTATTTTTATAAACAATATAAGCAATCGTTTTTAGGAAAATATTTTTCCAATCATTCATTTTTTCAAGAAATAAACGGAAGGAAAAGTTGTCCAAAAAGTTCTAAACTTATTATACTTTTACCAATTTAGTCATAAATTTTCAATTTTGCTAATTGAATTATAAACCTTATTACATTTTGCCAGTTGAGTCCAACTAGTTAATTTTGAACAACAATCGTTGATATGGGTGCTCGTCATGCCACATAGAACAATCGGCCTAACATGGATAATTTTTTAATATTTTTTTTCAATTTTTATCATTTTTTCGTGGGTTAATACCATAAAGAACCCCAAACTTGTGTATTTGTGACAAATTTACCCTCCATTAATTTTTATGAAATTTTACCATTAAATTACTGAGTTTGATGATATATAGCAATTAATAGATGTATTAGTTTGTGATTTTACCTTATGTTTGTCACATGCGTATCATTTTGTGATTTTTCGTTATATTAATCCAATTTAACGGAAACTAACAAATAATAAATTTGTCACAAATTAACCAATTTGGGAATTTTCATGGTCAAAAAATTAGTTTTAGATAAATTTGACATATGTGTATCACTTTAGGGTTCTTTGTGATATCAAAAAAATTTCCCTTTTTTTTTTTTTTTTTACTTTACTCTTTTTTTTTTTTTTTTTTTCTTCTTTTTTTTTTCTCTTTGCCAAACCTCGTTGATAATTAGCGAAGGTTGTCGGCTGTAGGCGTGGGCTGCCCTCGCCAAATCGAACGAGGCCGAGGGTTGCCCAACTTAGATATGTTCTTCCACAACCCATACAACAAGAACTTGCACAAGTTGTTGCTGCTGGAGGAGTCTTCAAGGATTGTTGTTGTGTGCATTTTCTGTCCTAAGCGGATTCGCAAGATTGAATTGCAGGTGAGGTGGCCATCACCTGGGCGAGGGTGGCCCTCACCTGATGCTGATGTCCTTCGTTGGCCATCGAAGAGGTCCAGCAATGGCCGGACAAGGGAAAAAATAAAGAAGAAAATAATTGAAGAGAAAAGGAAAAAAATATTAAAATATTATTAAAAATTATGCATTTCAGCGTCAACCGTCTTACATAAAGCATAATTGGTGTCCGAGTCAAGTATTTACAATCAAAATTGATCAAATAAACTCAATTGATAAAAAGTTAAATAATTTAGGACTCAATTAATAAAATTAAAAGGTTTATGACTAGATAGAAGTGTAATAAATTTATGACTTTTTAATTTTTCTTAAATGGGCCTAAGTAAGACCGAGTGACTAGTGATGCGTTGAAAACGCCTAGCAAGAAAGAATCGTGCTTCGAAAGCAACATCAACAAACATCTAAGATGGATTCTGGTTTTTCGGAATTTCCCACCGAACGGTGCCCATGCCTGTCGTGCTAAAGATACAGAGGATGTTGCAATCATGTAGCTTCTTGGACCATGCAGTAGGTTCCATATGGATCTTTAATTGTTAGCTATGGGAAAAAGACAACCACTCTCTCTGACACTGACGAGAATTGCAAGACCCGACTAAGCACAAGCACCACTCATGTCGCAATTCTTGATCTTCCTTGTTAAGCAAAAGCCCTAGTCAAAAAAGAAAGACAAGTAGATGTTATTATCTCTTTGGTTATGAGATATATAATTTGGTCCGAGTGATGAGTTGATACCATTGGTATTAGCATGAATAGATAGTATTCGATAAACCCTCTTGGGTTCATCCGCTATCCCATGCCATTTGGGAGAAAGACTCCTAATTGTAAATTCATCGTCTGCGCGACGAGCGTACACCTCGCCTTAACTCAAACTCTAATTATTTGGTGCTCAATCACAAATCCAACACCTGATAGCACTCATTGGCTTTTCAAATAAGTAAGATGACCAATTATGTGAATTAAGGTTTCCGTCATGGTATGTATTGTGATGTTGTTATATCATATACTTAGATGAGATAAATGGGAGCTAGCTCGCAAAGTTGAACAAATTTGGCCATACAATATGTCTCTGCCGCTGTTGGTGTGACATTGCCTTAAGAAGTCACATTTAATGTCAATATAGACAGTTAATGTATATTCTCCACGTTAATATTATTTGTCAACGATATTAACGGAGGCTTTATATTGACCTACATTTGAAAAATTGAGCTAGTTGATTTAACAAGAAAAAAAGTTTGAGTATATTATAAAAAGGATAAATGTTTGTGTACTTGCAATGTCATTATTTTATATTAAAATTAACCAGCACTTTTAAGTGAGACGAGCATCTCCCATTTGTAGTGAGCCCATCTGATAGGTCAACTCATTACGAGGATTGCCAAATACCAGTCAAATCTTGATATCCGACTTCAATGCACCGTGCAAGATAATTTGGCATCATTTGAATATAGACCAGAAGGTGTTGGATGAGATAACAAGCGATTTACCTTTCCTCTTGCAGTCGTAGCCGGTTCAAGCCTGGTCGTAAAGGTAAAATCCTAAATATACTAGACCGCGATCACGCTCTTAAGATCACCCGAGGTAGAAGAGTAGTTGCACCCAAAAGAGTTTAAGGAAAAGGAAAGAAAATATAGCCGATCTCTATGACCCTATTGTATCTAGTCACAAATTTTAAATTGATATTCATGTCTTATCAATCAGTCAAGTCCATTATATTATATTATGTTGGGGAACCTACTCCACCCAAAAAGAAAGAAACACATTATCGTCAAAAGACCTCGCCTTAACTCAAACTCTAATTATTATATCCAAAAGACGCTATCGTCTTCACTGTTATACACGGATGACATTATCGTCAGGTAAGGAAAGAGCAAATCCCGCCCGTTGTCGCACAACACCAACGCAGCAGTCAACGAAAAAATGAACCGGGGCCCGCTGGGAACATTCAAAACATCACGAGAGAGAGCGGTACGTGCGTGGGCAAACGGTGGCCGCTCCCTCATTAGTCGTAATAATGCCAACGATCCAAAGCCATCGATCTCTGCCTCCCTCGCCTGTTTGATCAATCATTCACCAGCATTATCTGAACAACCAGGGGCACATGGATCTCCCGCTCCCGTCGACAGATCCTGAAGATTCCGCGAGCCTGCGTCTTCCACTTTTTTCCCCAGCTCCAAAAGAAGGGCGCTGGGGGAGTGAAATGGGTCCCCGCTCATCCGTCTCCACACGACTTCTTCTATGGCAGATAGGACTCGCTCTTTTTGCAGACGAGGGAGATCCGCTTCCATGTGATCGGAAGAGAAAAGTGTCGAGTATCACGTTGAGTGAGCACTGGACTCCGAACCCGGTGCTCTTCTCACTTCTGTATTGTTGTTGTTGCTGCTGCTTGCTGGCTCAGCCTAGTGGACAAAACGACAGAGACATCAAAGGAATTGATAGGGTCGATTCTCCGAACCACATGGAGAAAGACTACCGTCTTCACCCCTCTTTCTTCGTCCTTTTTCTCTTTCTCCATACTGATATATTTCTCCATCAGTCAAATCAAGCGACCAGAAGAGGGTGAATTGGTTTTTCAGGAAAACTGAACAGATCTCGTAGAACCAACCCCAAGTAAAAGTTTCAGCTTCTGCGCGTGATGAGAAATAGCAACATTGCAAGTTCGATTTATAGAGGTTCAGCACTTTGTGCCTACATCAGCCCATTAGGTTCCGCTGTCGCAAGGGGCTTTGGCCCCTGGGGGATAATACAAATTGTTTGCCAAGTATTTTTGAAACTCTTCTACTAGCATTATGAATATTGAAAGCCCAAGTCAAGTAGGAACCACTTTGGGCTGTCAGAATTTTGGAAATACAAATCCATTCTTCATCCATTTCTATTCATTTTCTTTTCCATTAATCCACAACTGTTCGTCATTTCCTAATCCGTTGCCTAAAAGTCAAGCTTATCCAGTGGCCGCCATTGTCGCTTGGGGGTCGCACGTCCCAGCGACCATCACTTGGGGTGGCGCAATCTACGACTCAGGCGATGCCACCTCAATCACGCGAACCCAATTGACATCGCCTAGCCTGGGTCGCACAACCAAGGCGATCCCTAAGGTCACGCGACCTCAAGCAAGGCTATCTGTCGATCAGATCTAGCTGCCGATGGTTGGCTAGCAGCCAACCTACATCGGATTTTTTAATTTTCAGAGTTAAAAATTAAAAAAAAAAAAAACAAAAACAAACAAACAAACAAAACAAAAACAAAAGCCCTTTATAAATTTGGGTTTTACCAAAAGGCATTTTTGCCAAAGTTATTTTCTAATACTATTTAAAGTTACAATTTACCAAATTCCTATAACATTTCGAAAAACTCCTTTACTCCAATGATGTTTGCATTTTCCCAAAGCTATTTTCCCAAGGTCAGACTAAACGGGCCTCTCCTTTTTTTCAGCTCTAGCAGCCTTATTAGGCTAAATTCCACTAGTTTTGCCGAGAGTGCAAGTATCACCTTCTCTCGTGCCAAAAGACTCCTTTTATAGCTACTCTGCTGTACCCCGATCGCCACTGAGGCCCTCAAATAGCTGCTCCATACACCGTGCGCATTAGATATTAGACTCCTCCCCAAATTATAAACCATGTCTGTCTAGAGTTTATAAAGGGGAACTTTATTCGTAAGTAGAAAAACTCTCTTGTATGTTTACAACGGTTTGTCACTCTTGCTAACTCATTGGGCTAACACTCAAAAGGCTGCTACCTGGTTATGCAAAAGATAGACTTGCACACCTCTCAATAAATCACAATTTCTCTTACATTCCGCTCTTCTTAACAATATAATCATATTTGGGCAATCAAAATTTACTTCTAATAATAGCCTATTTTCATTGGATCATCAAATCAATCTCTTGTGCTGATTCGACATCGATTATTGGTTGAAATAATCTTGGAATACTATGCATCATTACTATGAGGCGGGTCTTCAATTAGGATCGCTGACTATCGCAACATCTATGTTCGGAAGGCCATGTTGGTCCAGTCTTGAACGAATGCAGACCCTATAGTTTGAGGCTCCATATTCCTCTCTGCAGTTTCCCACTTGTGATTGCAGAATTAAAAAGCTTCTGGAATAAATCTCTGTACACTTAAATAAGCTCATAAGAAAAAATTATCGATTTAGATTTTGTTACCATCGATTTGGGGATATGCTTCAACACTACCACGTCCTAAAAGTTCTTCCATGTGCAGCTGAATCTAAATCTGATAAGATCTACAAGTACAACGCCCTCTTGAAATAAGGGAATCGTGGAGGAGTTTCAGCGGTAGTCTTGTCAGTGGGGCTATTTCGGGACCATCCGCATTGGATTAGGCTTCGATCTATGCACCTTTGTCTTCTCCAGGACGCGGACCCCATGCCGATGCAGAATGACTTGCCGACAGCAGGATCCATGCAAAGATAGCTTGATAGCAGAAACTCAAAAGCCCGGCCCTGCCTATGTGCTGGATAATGAAGCCGTAGGCCCAAATTCTTTCAAATCATGATTGGCGACTGGCAACTGGCAAGTGGAGAGACGGAGAAATAGCATAAAAAACACGAGATATTTCAATTTGCCTTTTCAACTTGTAGACCGCTAGAACAAGAGTCGATTACGTTTGAATAGCTCGAGTACTTAAAATGCAGTCGAGCTCAAAGCTTGAAAATACTCGACTCAAGAAACTCATGAGTTCGATCAAGTAATTAAAACTTGAATTTTTATAAAGTATCATTTCTTAAAATTTTATATGAGTTTGAGTGTGAAAATCTATTCTCGAATGGAGACTGAGTCGGGTAATTCTTTTATCTTTTAGAACTCAAACGATCGAACATGGGATCACGCTCGAGCACTTGAAGTCAAGAATCGAGCCACACATGGCCGAGTCAAAGTTCGAGTATCGAAACGTTTCAACTCACCTCAACTTAATTCTACCACTATCCCATCTTGTGATTTGATGGTAACATGACGGAAATTAGCATATACATGAATTTTATGTCGCGCTAAATATGTAAAACGAGCAGAAGTTGTAGACTTGCGCAAGAAGCACAAAGAGAGAAACGAATAAAGAGACGAAACTTCCGTGCATATCAATCATACTCGGGTTCATACTTGCTCGTTTTCCTTTCTCTTTCGGATGTTCTTTTAGGTTGACTGAGAGTCAACCCGCAATTCGCATCACCCGAGTCGACTTGTCCATGAGCCTTTTGAAGAAAAGAGAGATCGAAGTGTGTTCGATAGAGAGGCAGGGGACAACGAAAGAGCTTGGAAGATTCGAAACATTGCAACGAGATTTGTTAAGTTCATGTCTCGTTGCAAAGCCGCGAACCTTCCCCATGCTTTGATTTTCCAACCAGAGCTTCTCTCTCTCTCTCTCTCTCTCTCTCTCTCTGTCTCTCTCTCTCATCACACAGCCCCAGCACGCAACATAAAAGAATTTTTCCCCCTCGCTAAATCATGCATCCGATCGTCAAAAAAGATCGCACATGGCAGGTTGGTAAAAAGGACAAATGAAAGAACTAAGCGTAGGCCAATAGGCGTTATGCCGCCACATCAACGAATGTGAAGAAGAAATTCGACGAAAGAACCGAAATGGGCTCACTCGAAAGACTTCAAGGGTGAAATTGAAAAAAAACATATATAAAATACAAATTAGATAAAAGAAATGGATTAATATCACAAAAACTCCTAATGATAATGATAAATCTACATAAACTAATTTTTTATCGCAAAAAAAAAATCATATATTAGTATATCCATGACAAATTTACTCCCGTTAAATTGTTGAGTAACAGTTTAGGGTTTTATGTTCTATTTATCACATTTATACCAGTTTATAGTATTAATCAATTTAATAAGAATTAACGGAATATAAATTTATCATAAATATATCAATTTTGAGCTTTAGATGATCAAAAAAATTAATTTATGAATAAATTCATCTCATATATATTACTTTAGAATTTCTCGTGATATTAAGTCAAAAGAAATTGAACAATAATACGGGGACCCCTTCTGACATTTTCCTTAATAGAAAATGGAGAGGAAGCTCGATCCTGGGTTGAACTTCGGATAAACAAAGAAGTAAGTAGGGGGAGGAATTCCTGGCGATGACTGGGGGCGGGGGACTGCACATTGCATCGGCTCGGCTCGAGCTCTGACAGGCCCGTGACCGAATGAGTCCACGACCCAGACTGTACAGCAGGGGAAGACGACTTTTGTCGATCGAGGGTCGTCGCTGCTGCAGCAGCAACTCCTATTCGCCGATGGATCTCGACATCTAATGTCAATCAATGATAGTGCGCTGCCCATCATTTCGTCGACTTTCTCATGCTTTTCCCCTCGGATTATTTTATGTTTTAGAGAGAGAGAGAGAGAGGGCAGAGGTGTTCTCCGGTCGCACGTCACCTTTGTTTTGGCGGGTTTCGCCGATTTCTTTTTCGCCTCCCCCTCTCGACATATTCTTTTATTCCTCCGTATCGGAGGCTGCAGATCGGCTCACATGCGTATCGATCTGATACACGATCGGAAATCCGTCACGAGTCGAGATTCACACGCGGCGTGAACGCAATAGAAAACAAAAGACGACGAGGGTCAACAAGACATTTGTTTATGATGCAAGGAATGAAAGAGGGGCTAAGATTGGGGGGAGGTCTTTGATGGATTGGTCGTCGCTTTATTGGGTTCCGATGCTTCGTGTCCTTTTGCGTTTCGGTTGCTTGCGGAAGAATGTGAAAACTATACTTGACTTTGAGAGATGGCTGTCCTTTTTATCCCGAAAAAAGCAAAACAAAAAAAAAAAAAAAAAAGGAAAAAAGTTAATCTATGAACTTCTAGAAATTGGATGCCTAATTCGGAAATTATGTAACAACTTGACTTATTTTGCATGACTTCAAAAAGCAGTGAAGTAATCATAAAGTAATGACTATTTGGAAATGGATCTTATTTATGAATAATATCACAGGACTTCATTTACCTAACATGACATTTGACCAATTACTCAGATAATTCTATACCCCCGTCTCGAATTGAAAGTGGGAGTCTCTCCAACCCTCTTACCCTACATGCGGAATGACCACCTGTTTGCTTTCAATGTTAGTTTGAATCATGTCAATTGATCAGCTCTACTCAATATATGTGAATGCGGCCCGAAGCTTATCAAGCTCATGTTCACCTTCTCATTCACGAATTCCACGTGTGGACAAAAGCCAAAGGTGTGTGTTCACGCAAGTCTTCCTTTTAAGGAGGTTTCAAGTCAGAATGCGGTAGCGTCCTTGGATTTGACTCTCCCATGGGAATTAGGCCCCAGCCGAAGACAAAGATTGCGTGAACGCCCCAAACGCTTCGAGGAAAAAGAGATCTCCGCATGTCAAACCTGGACAATCTTTCGACCCTCCTTCCTCGTTTGTCCCCTAGCCGTCGTCGATCCACTGTGAGATCCACCCCCCCCCCCCCGATGCCCGCCAACTCTTTTACCCAACAAAAGCAACTCGCGTTGGACCAAGCGCCCCCTCCCTGTTCTTCTTTTCCTCTTTTTTCAAAACCGAATCCTGGAAGGTGCGCTGTGCATTGAAGGAATATATGGAAATGAGTATCCCATTATGTTAGCTGATGTGACGATGGAGACCAATGGCTGGTCCGTTCAGTGTCTCGTGGTGGAATCGACAGGGGATTCGTCCTTTTTTTTTTCCTTCTTTTTTCGTCGGGGTTTATCCTAGTATCCGGCCTGCGTAAATATCCTAGCGAGAAAAAGGCATAAAACGATGCAAACGTCAACGACGGGAGTATAAAAGTCCAAATCGCACTCGATTTAGATTCGCAATCGCACTCTCCCCCCCCCTCCATATGACCAATTTTTTATGAGTTCATTTGCCCGGTGGAGTGGAGGGGAAATAGTGTTGTCGAACCCACGAATTTTGAAATTAAAGGGAATAAAGAGGAGAGAGAGAAAAGGGGTTTTTGTTTTCAGACGACGTTGAAAAATGGGGGAGAGAGAGGGATAAACGGCTCGAAACGCATCTCGTGCCGGGGGCGGGCCCCGCAAATTGACCGAAAGAGCGAAAGCTGGGAGGGGAAGGGAAGGGAAAAGAGAGAGAGAGAATCCCATGTGACTTGCGGGTACAGGCTTTGACGCAGCTTCCGGTTCCCGGTAAAAGAGGGAGCCGCTTCCCTTCCCCTTTCCCTTTGCATTAAAAGCAGGTAAAGGTCAACTCTTCCCGACTGGCACCAACCGGACCCATCCAACGGCTCTCCTTCCACCATCACCATCCATCATCATCATCATCATGATCTCCGGCCTCTGGTGATTTTGACCTTATCGCTCTCCCTCTCATCATTTTCAAAATCTTACACGGTCTCCCAACAGGTCTCATCCATCCCCTCCCCAACCCCGGCGCATTGAAAAGCCGTGGTCAATCGCCCCCGCATGGGGTCGCCACGTGGAGCGCTCCTACAGGCCCGACCGTTTGACCACAAAATTAACGTAGAAGCGACAGGCGGAGGCCGGACTGACCATAGAGAGACAGAGAGAGAGAGGGAGAGATGCCTTGTTGTAATGCCAAGAGGAGGAAAGGCGAGGGGGCGTCAGTTTGACTCGAATCCTGCTTTTCTTCTCCCCTTCTCCTTTCTCTCTCTCCTTTCTCTCTCCTCCCCTGTTGCTTTGCTTTTTCGCCCTTTTCTTCGTCAGAGATCTATCCCCTATGTCCTGCGACCTCTTTCCTCTCGTCTTCTTCTCCTCCTTCTTCTTATAGACCCCCCCCCGGCACTCGGCTTCTCCTTCATATGTGTTCCTTCTCTAGCCGCTCCAGGGAGAGAGGTATGGCCGTGGAGCTGATGATGGGTTACGGCAGCGGCGGCGGCGACGGCGGCGTTGGCTTCGCGGTGAAGAAGGAGGAGACCGCCCTCAGGGAGGCCGCCTCCGCCGGCATACAGAGCGTCGAGAATCTCATCAAGATGCTGTCTTCCTCCTCCTCCCCCTCCCCCTCCGGCGGCGGCGGCGGCGGCGGCGGCGGGCGGCGGGCCGGGCAGGACTCGCCGTCGCCTTCGTCGTCCTCTTCCGGGGGCCCGAGTCCCGCCGTGGACATCGAGGCCGCCACGGACGCCGCCGTCAACAAGTTCAGGAAGGTCATCTCGCTGCTCGACAGGGCGAGGACCGGCCACGCCCGCTTCAGGAGAGCCCCCGCCGCCGACCCCCTCCCTGAGAACCGGGAAGCGCTTACTCCGGTCCGACCGGCGGAGAACCCGGTCGGGAGCGCCCGGTTGCAGAGCGCCGAGCCGGTCTCGGCTTTCAAGGTCTACTGCCCGACGCCGATCCAGCGGCTGCCTCCCCTTCCTCACAACCACCACCACAACAACCACAACCACCACCACCACCACCACCACCACCACCAGGTCCAACAGAACCCCATCCCGGTGGCTCCGAAGGTGGAGAGAAAGGAGTCCGCGACGCCGACGACTATAAATTTCTCGACCTCGCCGCCGATCTCGGCTGCGAACTCCTCGTTCCTGTCCTCACTGACCGGGGAGACGGACAGCGTGCAGAGATCCTTCTCCTCTACAGGGTTTCAGATGACGCACCATCTCTCGCAGGTTTCGTCGGCGGACAAGCCTCCCTTGTCGTACTCACTGAAGAGGAAGTGCAGTTCCATGGACGACGCGGCTCTCAAGTGCGCGTCGTCCTCCGGCAAGTGCCATTGCTCGAAGAAGAGGTACGCTGAAGATTTCGGTCTCTGTTCTGGCAGCAGTTGGGTGATTTCGAAATGGGCCTGTGTCAAATGAATTGACGAGATTTGGGTCGATTTTGCAGGAAATCGAGATTGAAGAGAGTGGTTAGAGTCCCTGCGATCAGTTCGAAAATGGCGGACATCCCACCAGATGATTTCTCATGGAGGAAGTATGGACAGAAGCCCATCAAAGGCTCCCCTCATCCAAGGTCGGTCTTCGCGTTCGTCTTACTTCGTTTTCAGTTCGTGTCGGTTCATATCTTATGTCAGTGACGAAGCATGTCGATTGACGGAAGTATACATCGATCATGTTATCTAGCCGTGTCGTGCCCCCCTTCGATCCCCAGCCTCCGATGGTCGAGACCAGTCCTGTTCTCTGATCTCGTCGTCGATTTGGGTTACGCTCAACTCGGGCACCGTGACTCGGCCCTTCACTCGGTCTGACTCATTTGACCCGTTGACCCCTGTTCTCTCTCCCCTCTCTCTCTTCCCCGCACGCAGCACACGTTACCCATCCACGTTCCCGAAAAAAGCAACCCACGTTGCTCCTCCATTTCCAGAGATACACCTGTCCCTCCTCGCTTGCAGCGACGCACCCATGATTATCTCCTCGGACCCATTTACCAAATCCCAAACTGGGGTTTTCTAAAAAAGCCGAATCTTGAGCTTGACTCCCGAGTCAACCATACGGAACCAGTCCCCTCCCAGTTCGAGTAGATTGATTGATTTCCATCAAATCACTGACGGTGCCTTTGGTTCTCTTTATTTCTTTTAGGGGCTATTACAAGTGCAGCAGCGTAAGAGGATGCCCGGCGAGGAAGCACGTGGAGCGGGCCCTGGACGACCCGGGCATGCTCATCGTGACCTACGAGGGCGAGCACAACCACTCCCAGTCCGTCGCCGACGTGAAGGCGCCGCTGGTCCTGGAATCTTCCTAAGCCCGCCCTCTCGCCCGCTCTCTCTCTCGATCTCTCGATCCGACCGGGGTCCACGGCGATCTCCCGGTCCCCCCCGGCAGTCGATTGAACGTGAAGGAAGCGACACCGAGGCTGATAATGCTTTAGGGGGGAGAGAGAGAGAGAGAGGGGGGGCTCAAATTGTCAACGCGAAGATGCCTTGGCTCTGTTCTCAAGGAGGGGAGCGTGGTGGGGGAAATTGGATTCCTTTGTCTTCGGGTTCTTTTGTTTACTATTTTGGCTTCGCCCCCCTTCTTTTTTTAAATTTATTTCTTTTGTGACTTCTGGTACTAAAGAAAGACCTTGTTGATTAAGGGGTAAAGAAAAGTAAAAGGAAAAGGAGAGAATGGGACTGTAGATTTGGTGGGGAGTGAATCATCCGACTAGTGGGGTGGATTTTCGTTTTGATATCTGGGAAAGTATTATTTTAGTGAAACCTTAGATTAATATAATGGAATGGAGTTTTGCCTGTCTTTTCCGATGTGATATAATATAATATTTTTAAAGGAGAGGAGGAGGCATGGTGCGGGGTGGTGGGTCTCCGCGAGGATGCCCACTTCCCAGTTTGCGAATTGTTTACTGATTTAAGGTGGAAAGCATAATTGGTTGGGGGGAGAGTCAATGAGTTGAGTCGGGAGGACTCTTTCTTATTAAATTCCGGGAGGACTCGTGCACGATGCTGACGCTAGTTACAACGTTTGGGGCAATAGGACGGTTGACCCCCTCGTGATGGCTGACGTCTTCCACGGTCGAATTTAAAAATGCTTTACGCAGAGACAGCGATGGCGGAGACGGGGGAGTGAAGGAAGAAAAGAGACGCCCGTCTCTGTAAGCGACTTCAAATTAGGGGGCTTCGGCTTCGAGCCATCTGAACTGCGTCGGCCGGAGAGGGGACGTGATTGCGATGTAAATTTTACCCAGAAACGATGAAAATGTTGGGATCCGGGTCAGATCGGGAGTCTTGATTTGTTTCGGGTTTTCCGCCATGGAGCTTGCTTGATGCGATCTTACCATCCAACCGTGTTTTGACTGTGTTTTCCTCGAGAGTGATTGTTTCGAATTGCATGTGTCGTTTACGGAGTAGACCTACGACGGGGGCATTTAAACTGCAATAATTACAAATCATTCATTGGGTTCTTCGGTCTTAGGAGATTCGAATTAGATTAGGTATGATTCGGTAAACCTTCTTCTTTTGGTCAGAACTCAGGCCAACAAACCTCAAACCTTAAATCGGTCGTCATGGTAGTTATGAGAAAGAAAAAACATTCAGTGTTCATCAAATACCTCGTCACGCCCTATCTTCCTCAATGCTATGGTCCCGCTTAAAAAGATCATCAAGTCAGTCCCAAATTCCATAATAAGAATATGCATATGCTTTGCAATTAATTCTGGGAAATACGACAAATGAAGTGCAAAATAAGCGCCCTTGTCCGTAGAAACAACGTCATATGACGCCACGAGTGGAAACGGAATAGTTGAGCAGTTAACACGGTCTACATCAGATCCAGTAATTCTCGGAACTCCATTCTCCCTTTCATGATCCGACCTATAAACATCAGCAATTGAACTCGGAACAAACGGAACATTGTCAAAACGCACAGGGCAATTTCTGTTCCATTCTTCGCACCCTCGCAAGTCCATCTGCATGCCGGTTGGCTTCATGGCAGATGTGAGCGATTTTGTAAAAGCTCCGATCCCTTCGGCGACCAAGCGACCAGGCAAGCGCTGGTGAGCCTCGTGCTATCGTCGGTGACCCTCGATTGGTGACACCCTCAATGGGTGAGCCTTGGCAACCCTCGACAACTATTGGCCGGACTCACGTGACCTTCAGTGAATCAGTGAGCCTCACCGACCCTTGGCTCTCTGTCTATATTCAAAGTGGCCCCAAACTTATTCTACCAAACCCCACAACCATTATCAAAAGATGCCGAATGCAGCACCATCTCCGGCATTCATAAAACACGGGCTTTAGTCACGGTTTTCTTTCTTCCTTTTTCCTGATTGCTGCTCTTAAGAGCATGAACAAGCAGAAGATCAAAATGTTCTTACTTCGAGAGAGCGGATAGCACCGCCTAAGGCCAGCTCAATCCCATCTCAGAATGCCCCGATGATCGCTAAGCCATTCTCTTACGGGAGCCTAGAATGATCGTATTACGTTTATCTGAAAAGAAGAAGAAGAAGAAGAAGCATGCTCCCGATTAGAATGTTAAGATTGCTCAAGGCATCTCACAGCGGAATTTTGGACAAGTCCTAATCCACTCTCCGCTGTGATGCAAATCTCCAACGGGGCGAGATTTCCTCGATTCCTCCCGCCCCAAAGCAAACGGGCCTCCAATTGAAACGCCAGTGGTGGCCCAAGACCAGTCCAATTCGGGTCCAAAAGCTTCACATTTGCATGGGTTCTACACGTTCCATTGCAACATTCCTACAAGGCCATGGAAAGTTCCCATCAAGAAGAGCATTTTGTCTCGCTTCCCGAAACACCCTATTAAATTAAGCACGTCATCACGAATGGTGTCCGTTGGAGATAGATTTCATAGAATTTCTAAGATGATGAATAGACTCAATTGCTTAATCATGCTTTTGCGCTAAATATTGTGATTGCATAGACGTAGTTTTTTCGCAACAACACCTGGGTACCGACTAGTTAGTAAATATTACAATATTTGATTGTAGGTAGCATATTACCTTCAGCCACACGTGGAAAAAAGTACCAGAAAAAAAAAAATCCTAGACAATTTATATTAGTTTAATTTCAATACTAAATTTTTTGATTGGATCAATTTAGTTGTAAACATTTTATATTTGTGTTAATTATATCTATCCTTCTAATTTTGGCCAGAAATCGCTAATATGAACCCTAGTCATCCTCCTACTAACGTTAACGTGGATAATTTTTATTATTTTTTCTGTTTTTGTTTTTCCTTTTTTATTTTCTTAATATTTCCTTTATTTCCTTCCTTTTTTTTTTTTCCCAACCATCGGCTGAGGACCTCACCCGACCATCGCCGAGCACAGGCAAGGGCATTATGGCCCTCCCTGGTCATGAATGAGGGTGTCCACGCCTTCTCCAACCACACACAAGGACTTTGGGCCCCGTCCTCACCTGTGGCTGGTGAGGTTATTGGCTTGGCAAAAAAAAAGTATTAAAAAATTCAGAAAAATATTTAAATTTTGAAAATTTGTCCACATTAACATAAGACGGTTAGTGTCCATATTAATTATTTCTAATCAAAATTAGCTTGAGAGACTAAATTGATAAAATGTTTAATTCTAATTTAGTTTAATTGAAAGGTTTAGACTAAATTGATATCAATCTAATCGGTTTAAATTTTATTTTTTATTTTTACTTTCCCTCCACGCACACGTGCACAATTATACACACATACACGGGTGTGCATTCAAGAAACAATTTACCAATAACGCCTAGCTTCAACACTAATAAAAGTGAAAATTGACAAATGATATTTTAGCGAAGAGTGTACGTAAAATGTCCCATTTATAAGAAGCATGTGTGATGAACCTCAACACAATATGATTCAAGTGTGAAAGTAACGCCACCCAAATCTCCAAGATATATGCCCTAGCACATCCCAATCTCAACTTTAACAATCAAATCCCATTTTGTTTTTCCATTTTTCTTTTCTTAATATTTCCTTTCTTTCCTTCCTTCCTTCCTTCCTTTTTTTTTTTCCCAATCGTCGGCTAAGGACCTCACCTAACCATCGCTAGGGGTGTGCATGGTCCGGGCGGGCGGTTCCTGACCTAGGACCGGGAATCGCCCGCTAATGACCAGTTCCGAAAAATTAGAACCGGAATCCACCCGTTTGTTGCATGGATCCACCCGAGAACCGGACCGGACACGAAACAATTTTGGTTCTCAACATAGAATGACTACGTGACATCAAAGCAAGCCAAAGAAAGAAAAACCAAAAACCTAATTTAAGTACGCGGAGATGCGGATGGTGGGAGAAGTAAACGCAACGAATTTACAAATACGATCTGCACATGCAGAGCGTTGTGCCGAGTGATGTCTACATACATGTATCTTCTTAAAATAATAGACTTAACGCAGATGAAGATTACTACTGGGGAGTTGACTCAGAGCGGTCCCCAAGCTCCAAAATCAAGCATTTCGGAAACAAGCAGTTCCCTGCCTACAATTCCAACAAGAATCAAGAATTGCACATCATGGGTGGGGAGAAAAGAAAGAACTTTCGCAGCAAGCGAGAATCTGCAAAATAGGGTTGGGGCGATCGCAGCAAAACCACTCCACCTCCAGAATCGCATTCGTGCCTCTGCTCTCACTCCAAATAGCACCCCGACACACCTCCTTCACCCAAAAAAAAAAACCCCATTTGAGAATTCGATCCAGGACGCAAAGTAATAAAAAAGGCTATTGAATTAACCGAACAGGTAGATACAAAAGGAATTCAAGTACAAATTGCAGGTTGCCTCGACGGAAAAGAAATTGCACGTGTCGAATGGATGAGAGAATGTAGGGTTCCTCTACAAACCATTCGAGCTAAAATTGATTATTGTTCCTATGGAGTTCGAACGGTCTATGGAGTATTAGGCATCAAAATTTGGATATTTTGGGAATAAGAATACCGCAAGATAGAACCGAGGAAATTAGGCTCCAAGCGAGAGGAGAGAGAGAGAGAGAGAGAGAGCAGCAAAACCACTCCACCTCCAGAATCGCATTCGTATCTCTGCTCTCACTCCAAATAGCACCCTGACACACCTCCTTCACCCAAAAAAAAGGCCCATTCTGTAGGGGCTGCAATGATGTCGGATTGCTGGCAGAGGGGGCTCGGAGTGAGGGGGCGGACAGCAGAGGCGAAGGAGCGGCGGCTGTGGCGGGTGGCGCGAGGGGGCGAACAGTAGCAGCGGAGGAGCAGCGGCGACGGTGTCGACACTCGGGGAGGAATCGAAATGGCGATAGGATTAGGAGGAACCGAGGAAGAGAGAGAGAGAGAGAGAGAGAGAGAGAGAGAGAGAGAGAGAGAGAGAGAGAGAGAGAACCGAAGACGAAGGGAGTGAGATGAGATCTAGGGTTTCTTTTAGTAATTTTTTTTTTTCAATATTAAAAAGGTTCCGGTCCGATCCGGGTGGACGGGCGGGCGGATCTGCCCATAGAACTGGGAACTGGACCGGTACCCACTGATTCCCTCAAGAACCGCCGGTTTTGGGCGGTTCTGGTCCGGTTCCGGTCCGGTTCCGGGCGGTCCGAGCGGTTCCTGGGCATTTTGCACACCCCTAACCATTGCCGAGCACAGGCGAGGGCATTGTGGCCCTCCCTAGTCATGAATGAGGGTGTCCACGCCCTCTCCAACCACACATAAGGACATTGGGCCCTCGTCCTCACTTGTAGTTGGCGAGGTCATTGGCTTGACAAAAAAAAAAATGTATTAAAAAATTCAGACAAATATTTAAAATTTTAAAATTCGTCCACATTAACGTAAGATGGTTAGCGTCAATATTAATTATTTCTAATCAAAATTAGCTGGAGGAACTAAATTGATAAAATGTTTAATTCTAAATTAGTTTAATTGAAATATTTAGACTAAATTGATATCAATCTAATAGATTTAAATTTTATTTTTTATTTTTACTTTCCCTCCACGCATGCGTGCACAATTATACACACATACACGGGTGTGCATTCAAGAAACAATTTACCAATAACGCCTAGCTTCAACACTAATAAAAGTGAAAATTGACAAATGATATTTTAGCGAAGAGTGTACGTAAAATGTCCCATTTATAAGAAGCATGTGTGATGAACCTCGACACAATATGATTCAAGTGTGAAAGTAACGCCACCCAAATCTCCAAGATATATGCCCTAGCACATCCCAATCTCAACTTTATCAATCAAATCCCATTTTGTTTTTCCATTTTTCTTTTCTTAATATTTCCTTTCTTTCCTTCCTTCCTTCCTTTTTTTTTTTTTTTCCCAATCGTCGGCTGAGGACCTCACCTGACCATCGCTAGGGGTGTGCATGGTCCGGGCGGGCGGTTCCCTACCTAGAACCGAGAACCGCCCGCTAAGGACCGGTTCCGAAAAATTAGAACCGGAATCCACCTGTTTGTTGCATGGATCTACCCGAGAACCGAATCGGACGCGAAACAATTTTGGTTTTCAACATAGAATGACTACGTAACATCAAAGCAAGCCAAAGAAAGAAAAACCAAAAACCAAATTTAAGTACGCGGAGATGTGGACGACGAGAGAAGTAAACGCAACGAATTTACAAATACGATCTGCACATGCAGAGCGTTGTGCCGAGTGATGTCTACATACATGTATCTTCTTAAAATAATAGACTTAACGCAGATGAAGATTACTACTGGGGAGTTGACTCAGAGCGGTCCCCAAGCTCCAAAATCAAGCATTTCGGAAACAAGCAGTTCCCTGCCTACAATTCCAACAAGAATCAAGAATTGCACATCATGGGTGGGGAGAAAAGAAAGAACTTTCGCAGCAAGCGAGAACCTGCAAAATAGGGTTGGGGCGATCACAGCAAAACCACTCCACCTCCAGAATCGCATTTGTGCCTCTGCTCTCACTCCAAATAGCACCCCGACACACCTCCTTCACCCAAAAAAAAAAGCCCATTTGAGAATTCGATCCAGGACGCAAAGTAATAAAAAAGGCTATTGAATTAACCGAACAGGCAGATACAAAAGGAGTTCAAGTACAAATTGCAGGTCGCCTTGACGGAAAAGAAATTGCACGTGTCGAATGGATGAGAGAAGGTAGGGTTCCTCTACAAACCATTCGAGCTAAAATTGATTATTGTTCCTATGGAGTCCGAACGGTCTATGGAGTATTAGGCATCAAAATTTGGATATTTTGGCAATAAGAATACCACAAGATAGAACCGAGGAAATTAGGCTCCGAGAGAGAGAGAGAGAGAGAGAGAGCAGCAAAACCACTCCACCTCCAGAATCGCAATTGTACCTCTGCTCTCACTCCAAATAGCACCTCGACACACCTCCTTCACCCAAAAAAAAAGGCCCATTCTGTAGGGGCTGCAACGGTGTCGGATTGCTGGCAGAGGGGGCCCGGAGCGAGGGGGCGGACGGCAGAGGCGAAGGAGCGGTGGCTGTGGTGGGTGGTGGCCGGCGCGAGGGGGCGAATAGTAGCGGCGGAGGAGCAGCGGCGACGATGTCGACACTCGGGGAGGAATCGAAATGGCGATAGGATTAGGAGGAACCAAGGAAGAGATAGAGAGAGAGAACCGAAGACGAAGGGAGTGAGATGAGATCTAGGGTTTCTTTTAGTAATTTTTTTTTTCAATATTAATAAGGTTCCGGTCCGATCCGGGTGGATCCGCCCATAGAACTGGGAACTGGACTGGTACCCACCGGTTCCCTCAAGAACCGCCGGTTTTGGGCGGTTCCGGTTCCGGTTCCAGGTGGTTCCCGGGTATTTTGCACACCCTAACCATCGCCGTGCACAGGCAAGGGTATTGTGGCCCTCCCTAGTCATGAATGAGGGTGTCCACGCCCTCTCCAACCACACACAAGGACATTGGGCCCTCGTCCTCACTTGTGGCTGGCGAGGTCATTGGCTTGACAAAAAAAAAATGTATTAAAAAATTCAGAAAAATATTTAAAATTTTAAAATTCATCTACATTAACGTAAGATGGTTAGCGTCAATATTAATTATTTCTAATCAAAATTAGCTGGAGGAACTAAATTGATAAAATGTTTAATTCTAAATTAGTTTAATTGAAATGTTGAGATTAAATTGATATCAATCTAATAGATTTAAATTTTATTTTTTTATTTTTACTTTCCCTCCACACATGCGTGCACAATTATACACACATACACAGGTGTGCATTCAAGAAACAATTTACCAATAACGCCTAGCTTCAACACTAATAAAAGTGAAAATTGACAAATGATATTTTAGCGAAGAGCGTACGTAAAATTTCCCATTTATAAGAAGCATGTGTGATGAACCTCAACACAATATGATTCAAGTGTGAAAGTAACCCCACCCAAATCTCCAAGATATATGCCCTAGCACATCCCAATCTCTACTTTATCATTCAGATCCCATTTATAAGAAGCTTGTGTGATGAACCTTAACATGATATGATTTAAGTGTGAGAGGAATCCCATCCAAATCTCCACGATATACGCCCTGACAAATCCCAATGTCAAATCTCATCAATCAGATCTACACCATATCTCTAATGCAATTACGTGATGTCAATCGACGTTCCCTTCTATTCGATGTTCCTGTCAATCGAAGAGCTAGAGACTTTCCTGTTTCATAACCAAGCAAAGAATCTCACCCTCGAAGTGACGGAAGGTTCAGACAAGCTTCTGTGGTTTCTCGAGAATTGCAGAGGAGCATCTCGAAAGGCCCTCCATACTGACTCGTTGACCGAACCTCGAATTCAATACCGATAACCCTCGAAGTGACAGAAGGTTCAGACAAGCTTAATTTTTAAGCCAAATATAGAGGCGGAGTCAGCATATGGTGACCTCCCACCTCATATTCCTTTCTTTTCCTTCTAGATTTATGCTGATAAATGAATAAATTCCGATAGCAAGAGATGGTGCATTTACGTGTCTATTCGCGTTGGTGGAGAATACAGTAGACTTCCACTCACATAGTTAAATTTCTTCCTCCCCCGTTTTCCCACAGGTCTCTCGTCAACACACCAAAAAATGGGTCCTTGTCGAACTTACAAGAAAGAGAAAATCCCTTTCTTTGCCTATGCTTCTGAAGATGACGGCGAACTACCTCCTCCTCCGTCCCCGCCGCCTCCCGTCGTCCAGAAGCCAAGTGCCGCCAGCCAGGAAGAGCTAAAGCAGGCGTTGAAGTGTATCAATCCCAAGTACAGAGATGGGGAGGTGGAGAGTATTATACAGTACGCTGTCAAAAGCGAGACCATCGTGAACGTCATCTTTGGCTGTGCCATGCAACACGGATTCATCCCGAGGAGCTGGTGAATGATGGTGCATCGGTACGTGCCTGATGTATTTATGTGCTTCCACCGTCGTCAGATTGATGCTACATAGTGAATAGCCTTCCCTCGCTTTTATTGTAAACCATACCATTCCCTATGAAATTAAGGAGGTCCCTTTAAACATAAAAATAAATATGTTAATGTGTTACCCATGTCTGGACATGTTTATATATATATAAATGCATGCGTGTGTGTTATTTTCCATATTATCTTGAAAAATTGTATTATATTGTGTGAGTTAACCTGTTTGAGCACTATTTTGGATTTGTGTTTCAAAGATATGACATGACTTATAAACGTATAATCTGGATTAAACCCAGATTTAACTAAATGAAATTATGACAAGAGTATGATATGAAAATATGAGATACAGCTTTTCCCATCTAATTATTAATTAGGGTAATCTATATTCTGAAGAAGGTAATTAAGTTTATTTACTCCTTGTTGTTTTTCATGCTTAATACTGTAGCTTTTGACTATGAACATTGCTGATGAGACTAATAAGTGAAAGGCTAAAAGAAGTAATGGTTTCCTAGGGAAATTGAAGCATACATTATTTCTTAAAGGAGGCTATTTTCATGCATACATAAGCTAAAACGATAAGCCGGCGCAACTGGCAAGGCGCGATATCGGTAGCTCCAGCTCATTCGTCTCCCTTTTTCATCTTTGCACGCAGAAGTAAATCCTGAACGATTGAACTCTCGCCATACGCAGCAACCAAAAATCAAATCGCGACCTCTGGCAAGATTCGACCGGGACGAAACGACAAAAAAAGACATCATTTGTCGATGACCATGGCAAACATGGCGAGACTACCTAGTCTGCCCTTTAGTTCCTTCCCGAGATTCATTAACATATGTCGGTTCGTCTGTGTCCCGCTCGTTCTGCCCTTTTCCTGGATTCTGCAGTCTGGTACATTTATGTCGAGCTTGGCGAACTCGGGCCCCGAAAGAAGACTGTAACTCGCCCCCATATTTTCTCGAGAAAATTGAAATGTCAAAAACATCCTCAGTTCTTTTCCATATTCTATTTTTCAAATCTACATTTTAGCAATACCATTTTAAAATATATATATATATATATATATATATATATATATATATATAAGAAATAAGGTTAGAAGTATTTTAGTAATATAATCTTAAAAAAAAAAAAAAAAAACATAGGAATAAGTTTTTCTAAATTTTTTTTTTTGGTTGGTTACTTTTTCTAAATTTGGTCAAATATGAAAATATTTTATTAATATATGTCCAAAACAACCCTTTCTTTGAAGGACGCCCATCTCCCAATCCCCGAGATCCTAACACGCCCAATCACCAATAAATCCCAATCTCATGGTTGCCATGCTAGGAGGCAACGGGAGTGGGGATTGCTAGGTTAGGATTAGATCTGTCAAAATTGATAATAAAATCATTTTTTTAGTCCATATATTAATAGGCCGTGTTATTATGTGGGTTAGTTATATTTAGTAAATAAATCATAAATGTGTTTAAAATAGTAAAGTCTAAAATAATATAGGTGTTGAATAGGTTCACAACCTACTTAAACCTTACCAACTTCTAAAACTCTTTCTTCACTTTTTTTCACCCACACTAGACCTTTCTCTTGCTCATTCCGTGCTCTCACATAAATTTGGATATGAACTTTTCTAGATTGAATTTTATATATAAGTGTTTTAATAATATGATTTAGGTCGAGTATGTGTTTAATGCGAATCATTAGATTTATATTATATGATAATGAATCAAAAACGAATAAAATGAGTCAATTTAACCAAACCATTTTAGATCTGACCAAAGCCCCATTTGATCTACCCATTTGACAGATATAATTAGAATTATAGGAAAGTGGGTGTTTAGGTGAACATATTCACATGGAAAAGGGATATCGGTGCATTGGGTAAGGAAATGACCATCTGGTAAAGGTAAATACGTATTTGTTGAGAATTGAAAAGTGGTGCTAGCAGAAAAGTGAGGATGCAAAAATGCATTTTTGAAAATAGATGATGTAACGATTGTTTTCAGATTTTGTAAGCCAGTAAGTTTTCTTACTGCAATTGAAATTGTGAATATAACCATCATCAAGAACATTTGCTTCGGGCTCATTCAACCCGAGTTTTGATCACTTTTTAGTGCTCCTACAATTTTTAGAATCAATCATCACAAATTGATTACGGTAAAGATAATATAAATTTTAGTTGCTCATTCAAAGCTGTTTCAAACTCGCACTTCACAACACTTTACGCTTTTACAATCAAAGGGATCACCCCGCGAAACATTGTAGAAGGGCCTGTCAAGAAACGAGAGGCATCTTTGGAGAAATTATGGATTCGAGACCGTACAAACCGTGCCATGTGGAACTATAGGGCTTTTTGACTCTCGCCCTCTTTGTTTTTTACCTTCCGTGTAAAGATGTCGCTTTAAATTGAAAGGCCTTAGCGTCCAATTTTACCTGGCGCTTTCCGCATAGATCACAGCCGATGATCTTTTTTTGGCAATGCTTGAAGCCCCTTGAGTGTCTCGGTGAAGATCAAATTTTTATAGCTTTCACTTCCACATTATTGCGCCCCGAAATTTCCGGGGGAACAAGCTTAAAAGTCCAAAGAGTGGATTGATGGAGCTCCTCTTCCTACTTGGTACTCCAATAAGTGACAGCATTAACTCGTCCTGGCAACAAAATATACCGGCATATGAATGGGAAGCTAGAAAATTATCCAAATTATTTTAAACCTGTTACATTTTGATCAATTCAGACTTAAACATTTCAATTTTGCCAATTATATAATAAAATTTTTGACAATTTGCTAATTGAGTTAGCATAGAATATTGTTGACATGGACGCTAGTCGTCTTATATGATATCACTTGTGCTAATATGGATAATTTTTGTAATTTTTTTGAATTTGTATTTTTCTTTGTTTTTTTTTTTTCTAGTGCCGTGCCGTGCCGATTGTTGCTGTGTTGGCCTCACCCAAATTGGGTGCTAGCCACCTTAGCCGCCACCGGTGGTGCCATGAAGGACCTAGGCATGGCCTTGCCCTTGCTTGTTGCGGGTGAGGTGGCCTTTGCCCACATCTGGCAACGGCCTTTGCCCAAATCTGGCAAGGGCCTTCGCGGCCTCACTTGCGACAAGCAAGGCTACAATGGCCATAAGGTAGGCCTTCGACATCGCAGTCGATGGGAGTCGCCAATAACCCTTGCCGCCACAGAGAAAAACAAAGTAAAAATTACAAATAATTATCTACATCAAGACCTTAGATGGTCTTTACGTAGACAATCGTATCCATATTAGTGATTTTTGGTCAACTTAATTGGTAAATTGTCAAAACGTTTATGACATAATTGGTAAAATTGAAATGTTTAAGCATTAATTGACCAAAATATAATAAATTTAAGACTTTTGGGACAATTTCCTCTGTGAAAAAACACTACTTTGTCTACAAAGGGCAAGATTTACTCAAAACCACGTCGGTCGCGTGCGTACATGTACGTTTAACCTCGACAGCCTCCACACCGAAAGAGGGGACCAGTACGGTCCATTGCAACTCTCCAACTTAACGAGGGCAGCGGGGCATTGACTGTCAGGTTCAGTAAAAAATGCACATCCAGACCGAACCGAACCCGCAAAAATCTCCATCTCCCCAAAGCTAAAAAGATGCCTCCGCCGGAAGTCGTTGGAACTCTCGCTTCCCTCATCGTTCGGGAAAGCCCACGTTCGTTGAAGCATCAAAAGAAACCCCAGTTTGGTGGAAAGCCCTCGATCGTGTTCTGTTCATGCGTTTCTTCAATGAAGTCGTTGGAATCTTTCGTCCGCCTAATCAAGTGAGGCGTCCGCGTCATCGATCTTAAGAAACTAATTTCCCCCCCTCGTCGGCTCGTGAACCGCACTCTCTCCTTCTTAAATACTCGCCTTCGGACATGGGCAAAACCCAAAACCCAACCAAAAGCCTCGTCTCTCCCCTCGATCCAACGAATTTTCTTCCTCGATCGCCCGAAGTTCGTTAGTCGGTGCTCTCGCGAGAGATTGTCAAAAAGCTTCACTTTTTCGGGTTTGTTTGCCCGCCCCCCCGGTCTCTCGAAGTGGCCAGCGGCTACTGTGAGCTCACATGTCACCGCAAAGAGAGGAGGAGAAATTTGAAAAGTCTCGCTAGGGAGGAGGGAGAGAGGGTGGGGCTATCGTAGGTCACGGCCCGAACGAGGTGGGGGTCCATAAGCAGACAACCCTCTGATGCGGGGAGAGAAAAAAGCCAGTTGTACCTGCAATTCATCTTTTTACACATCAGATTCTTTCGCAAAAACATTTTCTCCCACCTTCACGTGATTCTGAGGCTCGCTCGCTCGCTTGGTTCAGTCCCGAGACGATACGACAGCTCTTCCTTCTTGACCCTGTCTCTCTTTCTCTCTCTCTCTCTAGTCTCCAATCTACATGCCTTTGTCACGTTCCTCCTGCCCCTTCCCTCCTTCCATGCCCATACCTGCAAAAGTCTCAGGACACTACTAACGGAGAAGACGACAGGTCGGGTGAAAGTGAAAAACGGCAGGAACCAAGAAAAGCATCCATACATCAGAGAAGAAACAGAAGCGCTCTCTCAGGTCCCTTCCCATCAGCGACAATGCTGGAGAGAAGAACCCCACCACATTGCTCCGCACTATCGTTTCTTGCTCTGCTCTGCCCTGTTCTTGCGCTCGCCGTTCCTGGGTCGCCCCCGTCGTCGAGCCTCCTGTTGCCGCCTGACGCGTCGGCCCTCCTGGCGTTCAAGTCCAAGGCAGATTTGAACGACGTCCTTCGCTTCTCTCCCAACACGAGCTTCCTCTTTTGCGAGTGGCAGGGCGTCCTGTGCGACCGAGGCAGAGCCGTCCGTCTCGTCCTCGAAGGGCTCGACCTCGGCGGCGAGCTCGCTCCCAACTCGCTGACTCGCCTCGACCAGCTCCGAGTCCTGAGCCTGCAGAACAACTCCCTCGCCGGCCCGATCCCCGACCTTTCTGGCCTCGTCAACCTCAAAACCCTCTTCCTCGGCCACAACGCCTTCACCGGCTCTTTCCCTCCGTCGATCTTCTCGCTCCACCGGGTCAGGACCCTCGACCTGTCGCACAACGGCTTCACCGGTCCGTTGCCTTCCTGGCTGGCCGAGCTCGACCGGCTGTACTACCTCCGGCTCGACGACAACCGGTTCAACGGGAGCATCCCTCCGCTCAACCAGTCCTCCCTGCAGACGTTCAACGTCTCCGGCAACAACCTCACCGGCGCGATACCCGTCACGCCGGTCCTAGCTCGCTTCAAGATCTCGTCCTACTCGTGGAACCCGAGCCTCTGTGGGGAGATCATAAACAAGGAATGCAAACCCGGGCCGCCGTTCTTCGGAGCGTCCTCCACGGGGGCTAGCGGGGCGCCGCCTGCTCCGGCGGCGGCGCTGGGGCAGAGCGCGGAAGTGCACGGCGTCAACCAGACCCAGCCGGGTCAGAAGAAGCACAAGAGGACCGCGGTCATCCTCGGGTTCTCGTCGGGGGTGGCGGTGCTCGTGTGCTCGCTCATGTGCTTCGCCGTGGCCGTTAAGAAACAGAGGGAACAATCCCGGCTAGCGGCGAGCCCAATGAAGGCATCAGACGATGCCGCGGCTGCCGAGGCCGCGGCCGTAATGCAGATAGAGCAGAACGAGCTGGAGGAGAAGGTGGGTTATGACTAATTTTACTAGTAAACGAGTGTGGTTATCATTCACAGAACAATCATCGCTTATTTTTTTTTTCACTTCGCGGGTTATTATTCGCAGGTGAAGAGGGTGCAAGGGATGCAGGTGACGGCGAAGAGCGGGAGCCTGCTGTTCTGCGCGGGGGAGGCGCAGCTGTACTCGCTGGAGCAGCTGATGCGGGCGTCGGCGGAGCTGCTGGGGCGGGGGACGATGGGGACGACGTACAAGGCGGTGCTGGACAGCCGCCTGATCGTGACCGTGAAGCGGATGGACGCGGGGAAGATGGCGGGGACGAGCAAGGAGGCGTTCGAGCGGCACATGGAGTCGGTGGGCGGGCTGCGCCACCCCAACCTCGTCCCCCTCCGCGCCTTCTTCCAGGCCAGGGAGGAGCGGCTCCTCATCTACGACTACCAGCCCAACGGCAGCCTCTTCTCCTTGATTCACGGTAAAACCACTCTTCCTCCCCGATGCCCGAGTCAACTCGGCCTGGACTTTTGTGCTCTTGTCTCGAGTCGTCGTCATGCCGTGACATCGCCATCGAGATGCCGACACGTTTGCTCGAAGATTTGAACTAGTCCCTCAATCAAACGACCCAGTTGCCTGACCCGACACCACCCGCTGTAATCGATCGTTTCGGGAGTATGCGGACGAGCCTTCTTTTCAGCTTTTCTTAACAGGTAGAATCTTTGCGTTGGGAATCACGGGGCCGCGTCGTTAATTAATTGCGGGGAGCACGTTTCTTCAGGATGGGATTTGACGTTAGCCCATGTCTAAGCAAATGCTTTAATTATTGGTGATTACTGTTGGGCTTACTGTTCTTGATTAGCTCCCCTCCCTGTCCTCGACATCATCGAATTAAGGTGGGTCGATCCCGGTTTTAAACTGGAATCCACGCTTCGAATTTTGAATGATTACGGCAAAGCGCAGGGCCACAGATCGGGGAGCGCTTAACGCGCGCGGGGAAAGGGGCCCCACTCAATCAGACTCGCCAGCTCAAAAACTCGAACTCCCGGAGCTTTCCTTATCTTTTTCTTTCTCGGCCTTTTCCTCCTTTTCTGCTTGTCTCCCGAGTGGTCAACTTCCGGTTACAGCAGCTGGGGTACGTCCCGGGACGGCCATCGAGCCGACACCGAAAAGACGGACGTAAAACCTCGAAAAAGATTACCCGTGAAGTCCCCGTCGCATGCTTTTGTTGCGTTGCCTGAACCCGCTTTTGTGTAAAATACTGAACGATGGCGACTTGGCTTTATGATGTCTTTGGCTTTGTCGTTGCCATTGACGTGGTGCTTTGCGTGCTTTCCAGGATCCAAATCGGCGAGGGCCAAGCCCCTCCACTGGACGTCGTGCCTCAAGATCGCCGAGGACGTCGCGCAGGGCCTCTCCTACATCCACCAGGCGTGGCGGCTCGTCCACGGCAACCTCAAGTCCTCCAACGTCCTTCTCGGCCCCGACTTCGAGGCCTGCATCGTCGACTACTGCCTCTCGGTGCTGATTGCCCCCGCGACGCCCCCGGACGCCGACGACCCCAACCTGGCCGCCTACGGGGCACCTGAGTCCAGGGACCCCAGTCACCAGCCGACCAACAAGTCCGACGTGTACGCCTACGGCACCCTGCTGCTGGAGCTCCTCACGAGCAGGCCCCCCTCGCAGCACCCGCGGCTGATGCCCGGCGATGCGATGGGCTGGGTGAGGTCGACGAGGGAGGACGATGGCGGGGGCGGGGGCGACGACCGGCTGGTGATGCTGTTGGAGATCGCCATGTCCTGCCGGGCGAGGTCACCGGAGCAGAGGCCGACGATGTGGCAGGTGCTGAAGATGCTGCAGGAGATTAAAGATGCCGTGTTGGAAGACAGCGAACTGGACCCTGCACAAGGAACTGTGCTAGCTTAGTTATTGCGCGTCCTTGTGTGCACTGGATCACCGTCTTTATTGAATAGGAGGAGGCAGGAGGAGGATAGTAGATAGAAAATTATTAGAAAAACAACCTCATATGTAACTTGTTCATAGCCAGTTTTCATTGAATGCCTTTGACATCCTTCGGCGGAGACATGGTTTCAAATGGGGCAATGACATGACGACCGTATGAATTTTTGTCCGTTCTACACTCACGGAAATTTGCTTAATCTTTTAGATCGAATATCTAAACTTTTCAATTGGTTCAATGTGAAGCGTTTCTTGAATAATTCGTCGCGGCTTGGGATTTTGCAGACGTGGCTGCTCATTTGGCTAAATCCAAACACTGAAAATTTACTCAAGTAGAATGTTGCCTTGGTCGACTATAGCCATCGAATGTGGTCTTTAGCTATAGCTATAGATATTATCTGAAGAGGCCGCACCGGTTTGTTAATGTGGATAGTTAAGGGCTATTTAGGATACAGTGTCCACATTGACATTTATCGAAACTGAATTTGGAAATACCCGATACTTTTAAAAAAAAAAAGATTCGGTGTTCAATCATTAAAGCGTAAAAGTTAAAGCATCCATAATGTCATTACTCCTGATTTTGATGCCTACATTTGTCGAGGATGAGCCAATCCCAGATCTTAAAAGGGCGGTGTGATCTGAGGCTTTCTTGAGCGTGAAGCTTTAGGCCTTTCTCTTTTAGAAAAATATCACAGTCCCTGAACGTTTATATAATGTTAAATTTCATCTCTGAGTTTTCGATTTGCTCAATTTGATCCCTGAACTACCACTAAATGTGCAATCTCGTCCATAGACTTTTAATTTATTCAATTTAGTCCATGAATTATTGATAAATATTCGATATAGTCACTGACTATTTGAAAATTGACCAATTTCGTCATTCTATTAATTAAAGTTAACGAAATTGGCTTCCATAACTTTTAGTCTCTTAAATATAAAATAAAAAAGGACATGTGGAATATCCACATGGAAATTACCTTTAAAACATGTCAAATTGTGGCCACCATAAAAAAAAAAAAGATACATAATCACTTATTCTCTCTGTTTTTGTGATCAGTGCTCTCAATCTCTAATTGATCCCTAATTTGTTTTCCTTTTTAAAAATATATATTGACTCATAATTCTAATAATCTAACTTAGTTCCACGTCATAAATTAATGCTTTATTGGAGGACTAGATGGAACATTTGTTAATAATTTAGGGACCAAATTGAAGCAAATCAAAAGCTCATGGATGAAATTGAATAATCAGGGACTAGATCGGACATTTATTGATAACTCGGGGACCAAATTGAACAAATTAAAAGTTTAAGGACGAGATTGCACATTAAATAAAAATTTAGGGACTGTTATGACATGACATTTTCCCTTCTCTTTTACGTTATTTGGTATAAAAGTGAAATCTTTTGGGGATAGTTTTCGCCACACCAGAATGAATCTACTTTGTCAGTAGATCAACGGGACGACGTCCTATATTCATTTTTCTTAATCTTACTTCGCCTTGTCGCGTCAGGTGCATTTCCTTGGAAGTTGAAACTGATAAGTGCCTTCAACATCCTCAGTCGCTGCCCTCATTTGAGTAGGAAGCCATCCCAGTCGTGACCTGAGAGAACTTTATTATAGCAGATTATTATAAGGATTTTAAATGAAACTTATCACTTAACCCGGTATTAGTTTCTTTGTAATTATCCTATTACTGAAAATAGTTTATGTACTCTTACTCAATGCCCGAGTTAATTTTTCAAACCTATGCTGCCATTAAATGGTATCAAGTCAAATTCGGCTTTGAATTGACCGTCGATACATATTTATGTAAAAAATCACAACCGAGAGAACACATCCATTGAAAAGGGGAAAATCTTCCGATAATTTCGAACTTTCTTATTTTTGAATTAATATCGGCGAAATTCCATGAATGGAATTATAATGATATACTCTCTCTTGTTCGAAAAATATCAACGAAAATCCAATCGATGGGATAATTTGCAGATCATAATCACACGAAAGATTCCGCTGCCAAATTGCCAACTGCCGGGACGACAACCCCACAACTCGGTCGGTTCTTGTTTCCGTTCTTTGGGCTAACATTCATCGATCGATCGGCTGAGAGAGAGGACATGTCCACCGGCGTCGCTCGGGGTCGCTTGTCGGAGGAGCGAAGAGCCTGGCGTAAGAATCACCCCCACGTCCGTTTTCGACCCTTCAATCTTCTTCTCTCTTTCGATGCATCCGCTTCCTTTTTCTCCTCCTTTTTCTATTTTCTTGTTCTTGCTTTCCTGACGTTTCTTGAATTCCCGTAAAAATTCTTCGTCGGCTGGGCCTGGAAATAATAGGGTTTCGTGGCGAAACCGGAGACTGCCCCGGATGGGTCCGTGAACTTGATGGTTTGGCATTGCACTATCCCTGGCAAAGCTGGCGTTAGTCCTCGCTTCCCTAACCTTATTAATATTGTGACTTTGCTTTTGTTGTTTCCCTCTTGGGTATTTATTTGCGTTGAAATTGGAGGTGTGGTCTCCACTTAGAGAGTAAAATGACCCGGTTAGTGCGGCAAGGTCATGTGCTTGATCAGTGATCGGTATAATCTGAAGTGTTAGATGTTGTGAACCGTGGCTTCAATTTTGAAGATAGAATCACCAGGAAGATGTGCAACGTATGAAATTTGCACCTCTTAGCTTGTGGTGGAATCTTTTTGATTGCACTTGGCTGTATATCTGCATCGCTGGAAACAACCGAGTATGCCGTTCTGTGTCAGCCAACATATTCTGGTTGCCGTGTTCATGAGGAGACTTGCTTGAAACGTATCAGATCCTGAGAAGACCCCAAATATTAAGAATTGACTGCTTTGGGAGTAAAGTTTGTGCTTTTTGGCCTCAAGTTGGTTACTTTGCGGCCTTTCGTTTCAATTGACCCAAAAGTTAGAATGGCTTGGTAATTAGGTTTGAGGACTAGTTTAAGTTCAGAAAGATGAGTTTGGCTGTGGTTTTAGGGCTTGATATTTGAGTGTGTAGGTGATAATTTGTTTTAAAGTGGACTTGCCATTCAGTGACAATGTGGCTTTGATCATTCACTAGTCAGTTGCCACCATTGTGAGGAACATAATTCAAAAGAATCTGCTGCTTTGTATTTGATGCATTGGGAGGCCATGGCAAAAGCTTATTGCTTGGAAAACCATTAAAGTTTATTTCTTTAAGTTGCAAGTTGCAACTGAGATGACGAGTTATTGGGCTGGAGTCTGGATATGTAGGATACCACTTCTTTGACAAGGAGCTCTTTGTTATATCTTGTCAAAATAACGTCAAAAATAATATCATATCAGATCGAAATGAAGTAAAAAGTTAAAATTGATAGTCATTTGCTAGATAAGTATTATTAGGTTTATCTTTGTAGTTCTACCAGATAGTGAAGTGATGCGTATCCTGCATCATCTGTTAGCTTATGACCTTATTACATGAATAAGCTTGCATTAATCTGATTGAGTGCCATCTAAATGCTCAGTTTGATATGGAGTCATGAGAATTTAGAGAAACATTGTGGATGAATTTTGAGAAGCCTATGAATTGTGTGAAGTGCGTTGAACATGCCACAGACATTTTTTCTTATGCAGACTGACTGGGAAGGTGGCAATTATCCACTTACACTATACTTTACGGAGGATTATCCTAGCAAGGCTCCAAAGTGCATGTTCCCTAAGGATTTTTTCCACCTCAATGTCTATGGTTCAGGCATGGTCTGTCTGTCAATCCTCAATGAAGATGTAACTACTCAGTGTAACTGCTAGTTAAAATTTCTGATGCTTGAAATGAAAACTTGAATTCATAACCAAATCCATTTTATTTCATGATGATTGGAAGGGGTGGAGACCCTCTATCACGGTGAGGCAAATCTTAGTGGGCGTTCAGGATTTGCTTCATCAGCCCAACCCTGCTAGTCCAGCAAAATATGATGAATACCAACTTTTTGTAAAGGTTGTCTCATCATATCTATTTTTGAATTCTCGACTTCTTCTTTTGTTTATGTCTATTAATGCTTGAGGTGCAACTTTTGTGACCCTGATTACTAGGATCCAGCTGAGTACCAGAGAAGGGTGAGGCAACAAGCCAAGCAGTATCCGCCAGTTGTATAATTTCAAGCTTTATGATCAGCAGACCTCTGTACTCTGGGCTAGATGGGTGCCTAAGTTAAACTGAGGTGATCGCAAAACAAGGCTGAAGTGCTGATCTTTAGTTTATCTGCAGTCTCCTCTTTGAATTTGTTGAAGTGCTTCGATTCTTTGACAGACTGATTTCACAGGCTTCCAAGTCTGAGGACAATAATTATTCTCTGCTGCAAGAGGTATCTATTTCAATCTTATAGGCTACATGTATGGAATATTGGCTCATTCTTTTTTGCTTTTCAAACCTCGTGATACATGATGACTCCCCCCAAAACAAAAAAACAATCTCATTGACCAACATCCATGCTATTATAATTAAGAACCATTTCTTGAAAATCTTACCTTCAGCTTGGGCCAGGGCGTTATAGGTGGCGACATTCTAGTATGCACAGACTACTTTCATCGCATCTGGAGCATATGGGTGTACACCGAAGTATTTAGGTCCACGTTTTGAAATTTCTGGAGTTGGACTTGATATGACATGTCCGCTAATTCCTCCTTAACTACCACGATCAATATTTATTTTATTGGAGTGCGTGGTTTCGGTTGTGAAACTAAACCAATGCATCTGGTTGTCATATTTGATTCCTTCCCATTTAAAATTTTTGTGAGGTCAACGACTGTTTTCCTCTGCCTCTTCCTATAGGCCACACAAAGACCTGACTAATCGCGGTCTTCGCCCGAAACTCTGATTACATCAAATGTCAAACCCCTCAACCAACACGCTCTTCTGTCTACTCATTTCGTTCTTGTTCTTCCTTCGGTGTGGTTGGTACTTAGTACCGGTCAGCAAAATGTGCATGCCACTCTGCATAATCTCTAGTTCTAAAGTTAAGATCTTTATCCCTGATCTTGTTTGGGAATAAAAGCAAAACTGGTCTGATCATTCTTGGTGCCAACCACCTGGTGGTTTCACCAAAGGAATGGCGATCTTGATTGCTCCGCAAGCATTCATCACCAGGTTCTCTATTGCGTCCTACTACGGTGATTGAGAGATTGGCTTGTCACACTCTTCATAGCCCTGCTTCCTGTGATTTTTCACCTACGAGTTTCATTCTCTGATATGTTTTCGCAATTTGTGGCACTATGTCGGGTGGGTTTGCTTTTAAAATGGGAAATTATACTTCATATTGCCCCCAAATACTTGGGCACAGATGCCGTCTTTCTGCCTGACTTCATTGTTTTCCGTGATCTTCGTCCAAATATAATAGATCATTTAACTGATTCCAGACACTGAAGGAGCAAGACTAAGAGGTGTATGGACATTTGCATTAGGATATGTACAAAGTGAAGTCTCGCCAAAAGTAAATAACCTTCAAAATCAAAGAATAAATGCTATCACAGATGTACAGAAACTATCCTGAATCCTACAAATAGAAATACCGTCCAAATGCCTTCCGATTTCGTTCGGAAGGCAGAGATCTCTCTGTCGACCTCGATATTGGTTTCTTTGATGAAAGGACACGAATCCCTTTCATACTATATCATACTCTCACACAAGCGGTGTGCATCAGCTTTCTGGTGCCAAAAAATCTCCAGCTTTCATATATGACATGGTGACATATCGTTTCTCATACCTATAAAACTGTGTTGGGGGATCTTCCGCTACTATCCAGAGCGATCTCGAATAGATCGGCCTCAGACTCGTCATCAAAATCCCGAACTCTGCTGTTGTTATTACCATGGTTGTGGCTGCCTCTGCTCATGAACTGGTTTAGCCACTGGGAGTCGATCCTTCCCATTGAAAACAATTCTTTGCTGTCTTCATAACCCAGAGCTGCTGCAGGGGAATTCGTGAGTGGCCCAATGAAGCAAGGGTTCGACGTGCGCTGCGTGTTCGCAGGTCCGTATCTGAAGGCAGCTTGTCCGAAGTTCACGAGAACCATGACGTCACTGTTCGCTGCGAGCGTCGGATAGAGCGGAGCGCCGTACTCCTCCGTCTTGCAGTGGATCACGTGCATCAGCTCCGAGTCCACTGTGAAGAAGACCTTCTTTTGCATGGGGTCGAACCCGCATCCGATCACCTTCTCCGTCCTTCCCCATTCCGCCTTCTCGGATTCAAACACGAGTTTGATTCCTGAATGGAAGTGAATCCAAAGGGTAAGTTAACTGCTAACAGCAAGCTCAGAAAGTGAAGAAATAATTAGCAAAGATTCATTTTACTCGATCCAGTTAATCGCGACTCACGGGCGGGACTTACGCGAAAGAATCCAATAGTAAGTTGCATAAAAGCGAGACGACTACAGGAGGGGAAATGACACAATGATAGCATCAAACAGTATAGTCGATCTGAACAGGAAAAAGGCATTTCATTTTGATGATGGCTTGTTCTTGTGGAGCAAATCTTGGCAATGTCAAAAGAAAGCAGGGGCCTTTACTTACGATTGACTCTTTACTCGCGCTGAAAACGAGAATTAGTGGCAAACACATAAGCCATTGGCTTCCACTTTTCATGATCAACAAACCATATGAAATCAAAGCGCGATCATGGAAGCGGAAAAGCCATTCCCATCAAGAACTTTTCCTGCTGCCCGGTAACTGTCGAAAATAAAGGTCGTACCTTTTCGGGTTTTTTCTTTTCCTAATGAAAATGTGCACAGGAGATGATAATGCAAGGATCAGAAGCTTTTACCGTCAAGAAAGACGGAGCCGTCCGAGTTGAACCCGATGGAACCCGGATAGCTTCCGGGAAGTTTCAGGGGAAGCGAACCTCCGGCCGTGAGGCCGAGCGACACATCCACGGGCTCGATTTTCCCGCCGTCCTTAACATTGAGCTTCAATTCTTCGACCCTGTAGTTGTTTCCGTGACCTTTGCTAGTGACATGGGCCAAGGACTCCGAGTTGGCGTTCAGATTGGAACTATCGTGAATGAGTTTAGTCCTCTCGCCTTCCTGGGACTTGCGGGTATCGCGAACATCGTTCCCGGAGTACAAAACCGTGATCTCGAAATAGGCTTCCTGAGGGAAAGAGGAATTCCCCAATGGAGGGCCCGGCAAGGGCAAGGCAGTTTTGATGACAGATGAAGCTGCCATGGGATTGTTGTTGCTCAAACTTATCTTCTTCAGCAGTCCAGGATTCAGTCTTATCTTCTGCATGAAATCCGCGGAGCCCGGGCAGACTTCCCAGGTTATCTCCGGCTGGATTCCGCTCCTGTGATCGCCCGCGGTCGCGCAGGCGCCCAGCAACATTGACCGGGTCGACGGGGACGACTTGTAGCCCGCGAAGGCGAACCTCGACCACCCGCTCTCCACCGCGTCCGTGACGAGCGCCGGGTGATCGGCCCAGCTGAAGAGCGGCCTCGTGGAGGCCCCGCGGCGGAACGCGTAGTAACCCGGCCGCCTCCTGCCTTCTCGATCCAGCTGGTGTTGCAGGCTCGTCTGGTGGAGCTTGGCGATCGCGTCGTGGAGGGACTCGGCGGTCTTGGCCCTCGCGGTCGCGGCTGTCATCGCTCTCGTGACGAGCTGCTCCCTACCGCTTTCCTTCGAACCGCGGCGCCGACACGCGAAGACGGTGACGACGACGACGACCGCCAGGAAGACGACCGCCGCCGCCGCGGCCAATGTCAACGGGATCCATGCTTGCATCTCCTTCCGCACGACGACGACGACGACGACGACGACGACGACCAGAATCAGCTCCTCTGCTCTGTGCTCCGTTCCTCCTTCGAATTCTTCCGATTCTGGAGAGACCCTTTTCCGAGAGAGGAAGGTGGGGGTGGTGTGATAAAACGCGGTCCTTAGGCGAAGAAAGACGGAATGGGAAATGAACCAAGAAGAGGAAGAAGGGAGGCGTGGACTGAAGAATGGTTCAAGAAAGGCAGCAGCAGCCAAAAAAACGAGAAAAGAAAAACCGAGAAATGGTCGAAAACGATCGGCAGAAGTCTCAGCACAGCACCGAGGAGAGAAGAAAAGTACAATTCCCTGACAGATGGTCAGTCCTGTTGTATTTCTGCCTTCTCATTTTTCTTTTGGGCGGTTCGTCCCGTGGCGCTAATCGCACAGGATGGACGGTGAAATCGGGTTCGCCCTTCGATCGACAATTTGACAGCAAGCGAATCGTAAAAAACACAAAGATGGGTCGTCGGGCTCCTTTTGGCTCCCGAGCAAGAGGCGTTGTCAGAGACGAATCGCGAGGAAAGTGTCCTCCAAATCCGCAACTGGCATGCGAAAAAGGAAGAAAAGAAGACAGCATCAGCATCAGCATCAGGAGGAGGCGAAGGAAAGAACAGCCGAGCGTCCGCGGTCAAATCGCATGATGCGGAAAAGTCAATGGACATCATCGAGGACGCATTTTAATAATCTTTTCCGTCCCGTCCCGTCCCGTCCCGTCTCATCATGGACGGGGGGTGGGGGCAGATGGATGAATTCGGGTTTTAATTAAAACTAAGCGGACGGACCGGGAGGGAACGTGAGGGGAGGGGGTGCTGGTTTTGTCTCTCTCTGTCTCGGGTCGTGAGACGCGACGCGAGCAGGACGAGGTACAGCACCGCCCCCGCACCCGATCGCTGTCACGGAAGAATTCATTAAAAAAATCCGTCCTTTATTTTGCTGGTATTATTATTCAAATGGTCCCCCTCCGCATTCCCGTCGATTTCGCTTTAGACCGACACGCCGTCGACTCCACAAGGGAGAAGATAAAAACGCTACGCGTTTTGTTGGTGGCCGATATTATTGTTTGTTGTTGTTGCTGCTGCTGCTGGTGCTGCTGCTGAATATTGAAAGAGGAGAGAGAAAATAACGGGGGATTGGGAGTTTTGTTTATGTGTCGGTGTGCGCCCACACGCGACTCATTACGCAGAATTTGGGGCTTCTAGAAATCCGCAGTTCCTTTTTCTTTTTCCTTTTTTCTTTTTTGATTGCTTTTGGGAGAACGCTATCCGATGTTGAAGCCGTCTCTGATTCGCCGTCCCCGTGTGACGTTCGTGGATTTCCGGGAGGCGGGCCCCGAGCGGCGATGCCGAGGGGGGGAGCACCGGTGGCCTGCCCTTGGTGTTAAGTTTACCGTAGAGTAATTTAATTTTGGATATATTGATTGCAGATTACGCAAGAATAATCACCACGTAATTGAGGATCACACTACTTCCTCCATCAGTGATTGTTGACAAACCGTGAGATTGACGATTTGACGTTGATCCTAAGTAAAAAATTGAACATAAAGTATCACGTAAAGATCTACAATAATTTACCCTTTTTTTATTATTATTATATGACTTTTCAATTTACTATTAATTTTTTTATTTGTCTCTTTATACAAATAGAAGAGTTGAACTTCATATCTGAAACTAAACATCCCATTCCTAAGAAATCAAACTCCACATCTGTCCATTTTCAAGAGGGAATGATGGCTAGTGGTTAGTAATTTACTATGTTTAATGAGTCTATTTAAGTTTCTTTTCAATCGAATGGCTGTTGATACATGAACGTGGAAGTAGATCTGGTAGGTAACTTGATAAAGTCATGGGATCGGCCAGTTGACCTTGAAATTAATTTTGGTTGGCTTCGACAAGGCAATATAGTTATATAGTCTACCCTACTCGAAATATGCTACATTTACTCTTTTCAAGTAAGTTACGATCATATACGTGAAAGTAGACTTGGTAGGTAACCTGATAAGGTCATGGGATCGGGCTAGTTGACCTTGAAATTAATTTTGGTTGGCTTCGACAAGGCAATGTAGTTACATAGTCTACCCTACTCGAAATATACTACATTTACTCTTTTCAAGTAAGTTACGATGTAAAGATCCAATTCACCACCAACAAGTTGACATCCGGATTCAGTCATCTGGTCGATAAAAGCATGTGGCGTCTCTACTCTAAATTTTCTTGTTCTTCCGTGATGCAGGAGCACTAGCGAGCATAAAGATCCGACTGGCTGGAGCTCTATATTTCGATCGACTTCTCGTGCGTACGCGTGATAAATGTGAATAGTCCTGGAGGAGGGGGGGAGAAAAATCTCCCGATGGTACGGTTGACTAGCAATAGTGGATCGAGCACAAGGCCAACCGCGCCACACGTGAGCTTTAACAGGCCAAAGTGATTTCTTTCTCCATCCAGAAACATCAGGCATTCAGCACTTGGCATTTTGCATATTTTTTCCCAAATCTTGACTTGGGGGAAAGGCTAGCTACACTAGCCCGGCTTTCACAAAGATGCTAAAGCATGCTTCTTTTTTGACAATTTCCACTCCTAAAAGATGTAAATCTACCATTCTTTGGTTCCTCAGTAAAAAGCGACGTTTCAAAAAAAAAGTTTGGGAAAGCAAGGGCGGACTGACTCCTCGTTGCTCCATGTATTTCCCCCAACCAAGTTCCGGTTACAGTTTACACGCTTTACTTGTCGGGCGTGTGTTCGGATCAACCGGTACTTTTAACTTTTGACCATCGCTTTTAATTTTGGGAAAGAACCACGAAAAAAAAACCTTAAATTATGGGCATTGTGATGCATTTATCTTGAATTTTTTTAGTCATATAAAAAATCCGAAATTATGCTCATCATGATACATTTATCCTAAATTTTTTCTTGCAACATATATATGCCATCCGTTAAGGTTCCATCAAATGATTTTTCAACTAAAAGATTCACTTAATGCGTGTATTTGCTTTCTGGTGTCTATGTAAGCAGATTTTTTAACAGTTTTAATTAACGATGGGTAAATGTGTTGTAGTGATATAAGTTTGGGATCTTTAATGTTAAATAAAAAAATAGTCTAGATTAAATGTGTCGCGATGAGCATAATTTCGGGCTATTTTGTGGTTTTTTACCCTTTATTTTTAGCATTTTTGGAGTTTAAGTTTTGTTTGATATCGAACACCTCATATATTTTAGAAATCATGTGGAAAAATTAGTATGGAAAGTTCTATACCTCATACATGGAATGCGATCAGTTCCTGGGCTTTTTTGAAAAAGTTAATTGTGTCTCTTTTTCCAAAAAAAAAAAAAAAAAAATCTGAGTCTTTTTCGAAAATATAAAAGATACGACATAGAAGACCATCTGAAATCATATATGAGGTGTGATAGTCGCTTCAGATGCCCTTCACTAATTTATCATTAAACCAAAGAACCAAATATATCCGAGGTGCCATGCGTCAGCGTGGTTCATTAAAAATATTAGATTATGGGCATCATCATGTGCTAACTGCTTCAATTAAGAATCAATAATGTGGAGGTTACCATACAACTTTGAGATGTGATTTGTCGTGTTGGATGCATTAAGGGGTTTGGCAGAGTAGTTTCAGCCAAAAAGGTTTGGCATGATCGGATAAAAAAATCGTATGGTGAAAAATAATCAATTCGCAACAATTAATCTAGCCAAACAGCGCACTCGCGAGCTGATTATTTTGAGAGCTTTTTTTCAATTTATCTTTTGTTCAATTTTGATGTAGATCGAATTGTTTTTTTCTTAACAAACAGTTCCGCCATGATCATGGGAGAAGTGATCTTTCTATCTATACCATAAAAAGGATCGATATAATGTGTTGTGCAAATTCCTTCCAATCGGTTCTCTCCCGGCGCACAACAAAAAAGTTGAAATTCGTAAAGTTGCAGACGTGATTGGGCTTAAACTCGAATGGACCCGGTCCAGCAATTCTTCGGCCTCGTACCGAGAAAACCGACGGTTTGAGTTTCTCTATTTCTTTGGGCCGTTTACGAAGAGTTAAGACCAAAAGAAAAGTAGTCAAGAACAAATGTCAAATGTTCGATGTCTGGAAATCGAGTTGATATCGAGCTTAATCGCTTAATTTCGGACTGGAATTGTTGTGATGCGCGAACGGGCTGTATTAAGCAAGTCCCATGTCCAAGATTTGATGTTGGTATGAAGCGGTCAATTCTTGAGTGGCTCGTGACTGATTGGCTTAATTGAGCATTTTAGATCACTTAATTTCACACTGAATTTGTTGTGGTGCACGAATGAATTGTGTTGGGCGAGTCGCACGTCGAAGATTTGGTGTCAGAATGGAGCAGTCAAATTTCTTCCTTATTGCCCTGTAATTGATTGGTTTAATTTTTTATTTTAATGAAGATGGTTCTACCTACATATGATGTTGGGCTCGAACCTAGACTCTCTCTTCATAATCTCCTTAGACAAAGGATTCGAGCTTTTACCATGCAAACTGACCAATAATATTAGAGTCGATGGTTAATTTTGCCAAGCTCCAGAGTAAATTCCAATGGAAATTTACAATCACGGTTTGTTTCGCAAAAATAGAAGCTGGTTAGATCTTCTTGTGAAAAGAGAGACCGTAGGTGAAGGCAGGCGTCGCAGTGTAGCAGAATAGTTCCAAGTTGACAGTTGACGGCAGTTGTTGTGCATAACTTGAGTGTTTAGTCAGGAAATTGAGTACCAAAATAAGAGATGATATAGAAGGATATATTGTCGTGGAAACATACCTAACACTGAAAAGCCCGCACGGTAAAAACGGAAAAGTTACACATATGTCAAGCAAGATCTTACAGGTTGCTTTGGATTTCACAACTGTCATTAGATTTGAGAAGTCCTTAAAGTCGGTGGAACCAAAATGGGTTATTGCAAGAGGAATTGTTGATGACGTAGAATATGATGAAAAGCGGTAATAAGATATTTTCAGAAAATAAAATTAAAAAATTTCTTTTCTTTTCAAGAATATAATAATTAAAAAAAATTCTTTTTTTCAAGACGGGGTTAAACCTCTTCCTCCTCTGAATTAGTACACCACTACTTTTAGTACAAGTGTACTTCAAATTCTTGGATTAATAATAGGAAAAATGCAGCTCTTAGTTGGGTCAAAGCTTAATCATGGTGCTTAATCTAAGCTTCTTCCAACTCGAAGAAATACTTGTATATGTGAATTCATGTCCTCTGGGCCAGCTATGTCCCTTTCAGCCTCAACTGGTGGTGTTTGGTTCCTCTTATCCAACATAAAGAAGTGCGTGTGGAAATGAGTAAGCAAAATTCTAAGATATAATAATAATGCGAGATATGCGGTTGTCAACGTCAAAAGATTAGAATTTGCCAACTAATTGGCATTTTCTTATTAATTAGTGTCATCCAATGATAGATAATTAATGATGTAAGACGCAATGTGGTACTATTTGAGAACCAATGCAAAAGATCGACTCTGGGAATTTCAAGTGATTCCAATGCGTGATTCATCGACGTTGATATGTATATATATATTCGTCGCACCGGAAATGAACAGATACACTTTCTCCTGCTCCAATTACTTGTGTTGTCTATCACTATGTTACAACAAGTGTTCATTATGTTTTAGTTTATACCGCTCTACTGCACAGAAAGCCCAAACAACAACTCTCCTCCTCTCCCCTCTTTCTCAACCCATGTTACTATGTTGCCTGCCTCCTGTTGGGTAATCCATGAGAGAAGCTACTGTAATTAGCTTTTCGCCGACGCCGACGCCGACGCCGACGCCGACGCCGACGCTGCTCTGCTGTTGCCGCCATTCTCTCCATTTTATGTTCAATATTGAGGTCTCTCTCTCATCCATTGACTACCCCCATTTATTTTTAACTCGTGTTTGGGTTGCAATCTCGGCCCGATGCACCAGGTAAAGGTTCACTACCAAACTACAATCTTTTCCAGTCAAAATCACGTTCCATAATAAGCCTGTTCCCACGAGCATTGATACATATAGTTGTGGTTGAATTGTAGTCATGCCGGAAAGTTTTGCCAGTTATATGTTTAGTGTACATACTTTATAGCCGCCACATCTGAAAGCAAGGTAAGACAGCTTCCTTAAAGCTCCTGTAAGAGATTGTAAATTCAATAGCACATTGGCTCTTGATGTGTTAAAAGGGACGGCGCCCCATTTCACAGCTAAAAAGTGGATCGCAGAGTAGCTGTACCGGACGCCGTCCGTCCTAATTGCAGGTTTTAGGTTTGATTAATCAATGACAAATGACATGCGGCTGGCCCTAAAGAGAGGTCAGACAGAGAGCTAACAAAGCCGTTTTTATTTACTTTTGAATCCAGTTTTATTTGGCTAAGAAGCCTCCCTCTTTTTCTGGTTTTCCTCTATCATTACGCAACCGCAACTGATGCGCACATGTCGGGATTATGCCTTAAATTATTGCAATCGATGTCCACTACAACCCCATCACACCAATGATGGAAAATGCATTAACAGTGCTGTCGGCAACACACATGCCGGCCGAGTTTCGGGGGCGCCGACTTTTTGTCATCTTATAGATACGGCCTTAGCTTGAATCGAATGTTTTGACTTTGTAATTCTTTTGCCAAGACTTACCTAATTCTTTAAGGCATGATTCTATTGCTGCGTGCTAAAAACACGTTTATTTCTGTATTGTTATATTGCTCATTCACACTAATTCGAACTAAAGGAAATCAAGATGGTAAACGTTGTATCTGACTTTCTAAGCTCTGGCATGTGTTTTGATTGGCCTATGTTCAATGGTCATGTGTAATTTGACCGTTATTTTCTTCATTCATATGAGGAGAAACTATTTATGCATTACTCAAATTGCTAATATTGACAAATCAATCATTTTTTTTTTCTATAAATTGATTGTTCCTTAGAAAAGAGATATAGTCTTGTGTTTGAATTGTGAAGGCAGAATCATTTCTCACAAGTTCACATGATATGTTGCAATCCATGCATAGAACGATTCATCCTACATAAAAAGGAAAAATAAATAAAATTAAGACCACATACAAATAGGTGATTGTTTTTCTAGGTAAGGAATGACCAATAGTGAAAGATGCTAGACACCATAAGGATGTTGGAATGGATTTAAATGGAGAGCCATCTACATCGCACTCCGTCTCTATGGGTTTGCATAATAACGTTTTTATTTCTTCAAATTTCTTTTCTTTTGTTCCCCGGAACAAAAAAAAGAAAAGAAACCCGTTTGGTAATGCCAAGTTGTTTTTCTATTCCGGGGAATAGAAAGTTAGCCCAGAAATAGATTTGGAGCGAGAAAGAAAGCAAAAAAAAAAAATTATTTTTATTATTGAGAATAATTTCTAGAAATAAGTCAATTTTTTTTCTTTTATTCTTCTCTCTTGCCGTGGCCACCTTCAACTGCCCAAAGCCATCGCCGACCGGTCGTCGCCGCCACCGCCGCTCGCCGATCGTTGGCCGGTCGCCGGTCGCCGGCTGATTGCCGATCATTGGCCGGTTGTCGATCGTTGGTCGGTCACCGGTCGTTGCCACCGCCGCCACGCCGTCACCAATGCACGATTGCTGGGCGATCGGCGGTCGCCAATCGGTGCCAGCCGCTGGCCGAGCTCGCCGCCGTGCATCGCGTGGCGGATCGCCGGCGGCGGTGGTGGTGGTCGGTGGTGGTTGGTGGTCGGCAATCCGTAAGCAAGAATAAAAACGATAAATACAAAAAAACGGGCGGTGGCGTGGCAAACGAATTTCTATTTTTTTTTTTTCTATTCTAAGGCCTCCGTTCGTTTAAGCAAAAATAAAAAACGAATAAATACAAAAAAAAAGGTGTTCGTTTTTCAAAATGAATTTAGAAGGAAAATGTTTCCATCATTGAAAAAAATCTCCTAAATTTGGGGAAAATGTTTTCCACTTTTGAAAAGTGGAAAACATTTTCCTCACTGATCTCTCTTATCTCACACATCTACAAATCCTCACTTCCTCCTCCCATTTCTTTTTCTTCTTCTTTTTTTTTTATTCAAATTATTTTTAAATTGTATTTTTCTTTTTTTATTCAAATTATTTTTAATTTTCTATTTCTTTTTTTTTTTTCTTTTTCTTTTCTTTGTTTCCCATCTTCTTCTTTTCGACTGGCCGTCGGCCATCACCAAGTGAATTGTCGTGGATTGCTCGTCGATCCGGCAAACCTTGACCAGTGAGCGGAAAATATTTTCCTTAGAACTGGAAAATATTTTCCGAAACATTTTCAAATTTTAAATAACATAGGAAAATATTGTCATTTTCCCGGAAAATGACTTATGGGGAAAATATTTTAGGAAATGGCTTATTTTCCATGAAACGAACGGACCCTAAAGTAGAAATTTTGTGTAGTTCCAAACTCTTTTTCTTAGAAATTATTCTCGGAATAAAAATAGAAAAGAACTAAAAAAAAAAAAAAAAAAAAAACTCTTCTACCAGGTTAAGAAGTGTTTAAATACGCACCCTATGTTTCATCCTACTTTGTGGCAATATGGGATTGGAGGTGGGTGACCTAGGATCGAGCATCGAACCGGATTTGAGACTCGGCCATGCCTAGCTGAGCTCCACGTACGACCACGACGAAGGCAAGCCGACCAGGTCAGTCGACCTCTCACAGATCAGTCCAAACATGTAGCGCAAAACCAATTTATGGGGGTTCGCCGATCCATTTTTCTTCTATATTGTGACATCATCGTTACGCAATCTTCCATTCATGATGATAAATCGTGAGGTAAAAGGGGCCACATGCGGTACACCAGAGAGAAGTCATTGTTTTTGAAAGTATGCATCGAATTGACAACCCTTGCTGTTGTTATACATCCACTTGACAGGGATGATCGATGGCGTGGACGGAAAGCGACGCCGGAAGCCGATCCGTCCGTCCGTTCCGCCACCGCCACCGACCTAATTTCTTTGGGGTCTCGCCACGCCCGCCCATTAACTTTTTTTTTTCTCTTTTACATATATCAGGATTGGCCCCCTTCCTCCTCCTGCCTCTCTCCACTCGTCCACTTGTCCACATCGAACCGCTTCGTGCTTAATCATTCACCTCACGCAAGCCAAACATATCGTACTCCCCCACGAAAAAGACGAAGATAAGCAAGGGAAATTTTATTTAAAATGGTTTGTAAATCAATAATTATTTGCTTACACTTTTTAAAAAGTTTCATCGAAATTTAAAATATCATTTAAATATCAGTAACTACGAAAAACTCCCGTGACTCGCAATTTTTTTCCCTTCGAATTATCTCAAATTTTCTTAGAATTAAAGTAAAAATACAACTTCATTCCACGACAAAAGAAATACATACCAACCATGAAAAGTATGAAAAAAGTGGATATATCGCGTAGCTCACCATTTTTGACAATTTCATTAAACCATCGAGAGTCAATTTTAACATGCTTAGCTTGTTAAAAGTAGCTCGCTAAAAACCCAGATGAAGATCCTCGTCCCGTCTCGCATCTATCGACGTGTCCACAAATTTCAAACTTCTAATGCGATAGCTGTGAATTTCGCAACCGCCATTATTCATATGAACTAATGATTTTTCCACATTTTGTGATGTAATTCAGCCTTTTATCCGGGACTTTACCTAATTTTATTTTATGGGGGTAATTTAATAATTTTTCAGTCGACATGCGAGAGGGCCGTGGAACTTCATGCCTTGCGTATTCGAGCCGGAACCGTCCACGTCGGCTCTCCCGCCGCCTTCTTCAACTACTCGCCACCCTCGCCCCTTCCAGTTTTTCAATTTCATGCTCTCAAAAGGAAAGGTTACAGATGACCACTTACATTGTATGTCGTGATGTGTCAAAAGTAAGATGATTTGACTAAGAAATTATGTCGTAAAGAGAAACTTTTCCATTTTTCTTTTCCATAGCAACTTTATGAGATGAATATTTCAGTATGTCATAGTCATAAACATAAGTATACCCCTAGAAATAGTCAAAAATTAACGAGTCATTAAATTATCTCCTGTGAGAGAATCTCCATGCTCATAAATTTAAGTGAATTTGACTTCCTTAGACGCGACATGCTTTGTGGGAGAATGAAAATGTACAAATATTTCTGTAAAATAATATAGACGGAAAATTTATCGACAATTTGAAAAATTGACAACATGATAAATTGGCAACTCAAAGAAATCGAGTCAACAATTTTGGATGCAACCATCAAATAAGTAACCATCAGTATAGTGGAATCGACTATGAAGATAATGGAGTTGAAGGAAACTGTTAATTTAGTGGAGTCAAGTAACTGTTTGTACCCTCTGTTTGTATTTTATGAAATAAAACCTTCCTTTGTAACATCTGTTTGTAACTTCCCTTGGTAACCTTCGTTGATAGCCGTCAATTGTATGATTCAAATAGCCATATCGTACTTAACAAAGGCCTTTGATATAAATTGAATAAATTTTTTATCTTTTCAATATCTTTACTTTCCTACAGAATACTTTATTTTCCTAGCGGTAGCTTTTGGATTAGCATTGTCGATTAAATTCCAACATGATATCTTTATGCTTTTGGGTCGTGTCGTCAATTAAACTTTGGTATGATTTGTTTGCATACGGTCACTGTACCAAGTATGTATGTTCCAACCTTTGTCGTCCATTAAATTCCAGCACGGATTGTGTCTGTACAACCCAATTCGATAAAAGTTGTTGGTGCCTTATTGCTAGTGATATTTCCTATCCAGAGTTAACGCATAACCCTAGTTTCTTTTAATTAAAAGTTGAAAAATGATTTTCAGTGAAAGATATTTCATCACATGAGTAATTCCAATGAAATATATATATATATATATATATATATATATATATATATATAGTATTATCATGAGTAATACATTGACAAATCTTCACAAGTTTTAGGATTTAATTAGCAAAATTGAAAAGTTTTTAACTAAATTGGCTATCATACAATAGATTTAGGACTTTTAGAACAAACTACGCCTTATTGGTAGGTTATAAGCTATAGATATCATTCGTATGCAAACTTAACTTTATGTAAATGTGGGCAGTGGCCATATTTGTAACACGCCAATCAAAAGAATGATCGAAGGAAGCCGTCCTCTAACCAAGAATGGAAAAAGATATAGTCTATAGCTCAATCAAGTTACTTGATAGATATTTCACCGAAATTTCTGCCGCAATAAAATATCTTTCACCAAAAGTAGTTATTCGGCTTTTATTAAAGGAGACAGGTTGTGTATTTACCCCGAATAGGAAATAGCACATGTAGACAAGAGAATATAGATTTTTTACTTTAGCAAAACTGTACAAATATGAACCAAGCAAAAATTTAATCGACAACAAAATTAGGAGAAATATAGCCATTCCCACGAAATCAAACGTAAACAAGCTGCATCAAAGTTTAAACAACAAAAAAGCTTGACAACACAAAGATGTTATGCTGGAATTTAATCGACGGTACAACATCCGAGATAGAGATACACATTGGAATTTAATCAACAACACTGATATGGAAGCTACAATTAAGAACTATGTCGGAATTTAATTGACGACACTAGTATGAAATCTAAAAGTAGAAAGTAAATATAACTAGAAGATAGTAGATTTGCTTGTGTTTTGCGGAGTAGTGGAACGACGGCATTTATAGTGGTTGTGTCATAGCCATCCCCGAGCAGTTCTCCTGTGGTTGTGGTCATGTCCCTTCATCTTTGAAAGTTTTGTGCAAATATATTTAGAATACCATGATCTTGTCTCCAAACGGTTGTTCCTTTAGTAATGGAACGACGGTATTTATAGTGGTTGTGTCATAACCATCCCCGAGCAGTTCTCCTATGATTATAGTCATGTCCTATCAACTTTGAAAGTTTTGTGCACATATTTTCACAATATTATAATCTCGTCTCCAAATAGTTGTTGCTTTAAGAAGACGTGCAAACATAAATTTAATCACTTTGTTTTCTAGTAACTTCACCACCTTTGTGCACTATAGCTAACCATACATCGCCGTATATCGACAACTAATTGGTAGTGATCACCAACGTGTGTTAATATCGATACTAATCCTTGTAGTCGTCGACAATAGCATGGGTTACGCGTTTGATAGTATTTGGGACTTCATTACGTGTGTATTCATAACGATGACCTGATCACTTTTGCACGCAGGCAACGGAATAGAAAATACAAGAAATCTGCGTCATTTTCAAATCATTAAATCCAGACATTTCAAAAAATTATTTTGTGAAGTCGAATCTATCGCCATGAACTTTATCAATTATCACCATAAAGTCCAAACATCCCCTATAAAGTAAGATCTTGCTTAAATTTCGGGTTGTTCTTTCGGACTTTCGTAAGGACGAACCTCATTATCTGGTTATCCAATCGGGGATTCCACGCACTATTATAATGAACTCATTATTGTCCGCTTGTCATAAGACTCGAAATAATTGCATGTGCGATGCTTCTCCCCGGCGGAAGCGCTGAAAACTACGTGCAGGCTCGAACCTTGTCCGTGGGAGCAAAGTAATCATTTCTTGGACTTGTCCATCAAGACGAAAAATTGCCCTAGCGAGAGGTACGTACACTGCATTCGAATGTAAGCGTACCCCGTCGCGGCGGCCGCTAGCGATTTAGAATCGACAAATCAAGCTTTCGAATTAGCAGTGAGTGCCGCAGAAGACGACGAATCATTACCCAATTTACCAAATACCGAATCTCGCAGGGTGCGCGAGAGAAGATAAAAAGAAGGAAAAGGAAGGAAAAGGAAAATTGGAAGAAGAGATGGGAGCGATGGATTATGTCGGCCAGGTTTGGATTATCTTAAAGGGAAAGATCAACGTGGCAGCCGTCCCCAGACGACAGACTCGCAGCCAAGTCGGAAACTCCCTCTCTCTCTCTCTCTCTCCTCCTCTCTCTCTCTCTAGAAATTCATATTTATATTCTCATATGGAACGCAAACCAGGGTTTTCATGCGGCAAGCGTTTTCTGGGATCATTCCAGTGAGAGAATATCCCCCATGAGCGAACGTGTTTGTCTTTTGCTCCTCTGTTCCGAGTTATCGTAGTTCCTGAGCCTGGCGAGGAAGGTGGAGGGGAAAAGGGAAGAAAAGGAAGGGCCATCAGCGACCATGGAGGGCGAGTTTTTTACTGCAACACCGACCACAACGGCGACGGGAACGACTGCTGAGAAGCGCAAGCAGAGACAGCAGCACCATCATCTCCATCACCACCACCAACAAGGTGAGAAGCCGTACAGGGGGATACGGATGAGGAAGTGGGGGAAGTGGGTGGCGGAGATCCGCGAGCCGAACAAGCGGTCCCGGATCTGGCTCGGCTCCTACACCACCCCGATCGCAGCGGCCCGCGCCTACGACACCGCGGTGTTCTACCTCCGCGGCCCCTCGGCCCGGCTCAACTTCCCCGAGCTCGTCTTCCAGGAGGACGACGAGCTCCGGGACCTGTCTGCCGCCTCCATCCGCAAGAAGGCCACCGAGGTCGGGGCCAGGGTCGACGCCCAGGCCTCCGCGGCCCAGCCCCCCGCCCCGGAGCGGAACTCGAGCCAGGTAGCCGCGGAGAAGCCGGACCTGAACGAGTACCCAAAAGCGGAGAACTCGGACGGAGACTGAATTAAAGTGGGGGTTCATCAATATAATCATTTAGCCTCATCTGAATTTTTTCGTTTTTTTTCTTTTCCCGTTTTGCTGTAGTCCGTAGTGGGTAGCCGAGTTTTGATCTTCTCCTTTTCTTGGTTTCCACGCGCCGATTGATCTACCGAATATGAAGGGGGAAAAAGACATGGCCCTGATGAAGTTTTTTTCGTTTCTTTCGATAGAGAGATGACAACAAATATGAAATTCATCTCTGACGCTGGAAATATATAGAAGCAATCTGATCATATCGTGGCTCTGGCTTTGTCTGCAGTCGCTCTTTGTTTTTTTTTTTTTTTTTAAGGTTTAAAAACAATTCACAGAAGCAATCGAGAAGCGGAAAAGAGAGATCCAATCAAATTTTCTCGTTCGTTTCTCGAGACATACACATCTGTCTGCTTCTATATTTCTGGGGGTTGTGCGATCGATGGAGATTCGAATTCTGGGGAAGCATGGACGTGAGAAGAAATGGGGGCTTTGTCCAAGAACGAGCGAGGGGAACGAATAAGTAAAGAGAGGAGGCGGATGAAAGAACCGAGTACGGACCCACTGTCTCTTTCCTCCTTTGGTGTTCTTCTGGGCCAGCTCTTGCAGAAGCTGGCGTTTAAAGAAAACAAAGTAGATAAGGAGATAAGGTAGAGGAGTTAGCCACCAGGAGCCGTTTGCCTACGGTGTCCCTGTGGACACCACCAAAAAGCAATGGAACAGTAGTGTCTCTAGAAAGAGAGAGAGAGAGAGAGAGAGAGAGAGAGAGAGAGAGAGAGAGAGAGAGAGTGGTCCAGAAGGAGGGAGGTTGTCACCGTCATGGAGGGCGAGGAGGAGGAGGAGGGTGGTGGTGGTGGGAGATTACGTAAAGCTTCGTCTGCTGCTGCCGGGGGAGGTGGGTGGTGAAAGGATGGAGGAGGAGAGGGGTGGTGAATATCATTGTGTTTTTGCTTTTTTGGCCCTTTGCTTTTTCCTTCTCCTCTCTCTCTCTCTCTAGTAATTTTTTTATTCTGGGTCGGCGCACTACTAAAAAGAATAAAATAATTATAAGACGGGGCCGCCCAAGTTTTACTAGTATAATCCGTCAATCATAGGAAGCATGTAAGTCCTGCGAATAGAGAAGTTATCTACTCGTCAACCCAGATTTGATTTTGCTCAGTTGAGCGTCGCAATCGAAATATAATACAACGTGGCTGACGGTCCACGAGATAGCGAGTAGTAATATAGTAAGATATATAATAAACTTGTGTCTAAATTACAGGGTTAGTATAATATGGCCGACCCATGAAACAGCGAGTAATAATATAGTAAAGATATATAAACAAAACCGTGTTTTAGGGGAAGTGAACGATGCTCGATCATTCTTGATTCGGAGATATTTCTTACTTGTGATCATGCACAAGATAATCCCTTATGATGGTAACTCTCTTCACCCTGTCTTGTCTTCTCCTCCATCGCTCACATCCTCGTCGCAGCATATCGCACTCGCTCCTCACTCCCGTGCCTCACCACCTCTCGCTCTCCTTCGACTCCCTTCGTCGGTATACCCTGTCGATTCGCATAAACAAACACGGACATGACAGAGAGAGAGAGAGAGTGGGAGGGAGGGAGAGAGTGACGCTGATGGAGACAAACTGTCTGTTGGAGGAGCCGACTGCGACGGCAGGCGGTGGTCATGTTGCTTGGAGGAGAAGAGATGGGCAAACGGAAGAAAAAGAGAGAAGGGAAGGGGGAAAGAAATTCAAAAGGTGACATCTCTCAACCCCGTAACTTTAGGGTTGCTCATAAGTCGATGTATCGAAACAATACTAAAAAGCCAAAATTAGAAAGTTCGATCATAAAGTCGCCCGTTGGCTGTAAAACAAAATTATTTTGAAGGGTCCAACCTAAAAGTTTTTAAACATGTCGAGATTAAATCAAGATACTATTCTCGGCATGCGTGTGGGATTAATAGGACAGAAATGCCTCCACTAATATTTGTGCCATATGTCCTCTCAGAACATATGTTCTAAGAAATGCCTAGAAAAAAAATTAAACAACATAATGCCAAGCACAGGCCACCTAACTCTTGACCTACTTTACCATTTATGTCGGAACCTAACGCCGCGAAGAGCCTCTGGACGAATAGGTAGAAGAACACGAAGGCGTCGTAGTGGTAAATTATGTAGGCCGTGAATTGTTTTTTGGAGGCGACATTTAAATACCATCTTTTGTGCCACGTGAAAATAATTATATATGTACACACATAGATCGATTAAAGTGGAAGTGTGAGACAAAGTAAAACATATGCGACAGCAATGTTTAACCGGAATAAATACCGAACCAAACATTATTGGGGGGGGGGTGGCTCTTTTACGTAGGGATCCCACTTTCGACGTCCGATTTGCTCGAGCCGGAAGGACGGCGGAGACGCGGCCACGTGCGCCGCCACGTCACCATCTACGGCCGCGAAGCTCGACACGAGGAAACGCCAAGAACCGAGGCGGCCATGAAAAGCTACGTGCCCGATGGTTGGAGTGGAGGGGGATATTCTACAGACATATGCTCGCATTCTTGGACGGTCCGCTCGTATTTCTTATTTTTTTAATAATCTTTTGTCGAAACGTTCGATGCGCTTTCCCTAAAGGAACTTCCTCAGGTTGGTGCAATAGCAAGTTAAGGCAAAGGAAAAATCCAGATTAGCATTATATTCGCCGTCAGGGGTCCGCGCACCTGGCCATCCTTTTCAATCTAATCCATCCGAACCCCACGGCCGAAGCGTGGATCTTCCTTAGATACCACGTTATGCTGTCACTTGCGGAATTGTTAATAAGCGCCAACTTGGTTGCTGCTAGGGATAACCCGAGGTGATAGGTTTTCGATCCGGTCCCACTCCAGAAATCCAAGAATTGGATTGGAGGAACTTAGGATTGGACCTGGTTCAGTTTAGTTCTCGATCGGTTGATGGAACTGATCGTGGGGCGAAAGAGAAAGATCAAAAGAAAAGAGGAAGCATGCATGTGACATTTGAAAAATAAAATTAAAAATAAAATAAAATAAATAACAATCGGTCCGATCGGTTCATTTCCCTTTTGGAATCTAGAGCCGGATTGTCTAGACACCGGTTCTACTTTTAGGAACCGAGAACTAAACTGACGTTCTTGGGGACCAAAACTTGTTTAGTCCGATTCGAATGATTCCCAATTTCGATCAATCCGTCTTGCTCAACCCTAAAGATAACTGTTTGGCTTGGGCTGGGCGAGCTTTCGTCAAAATTTTGGTCCAGCCTAAACGTTTCGGCCGGAGGCTTTTCCACCTAAACCGAGGCAAGGCCATATGACCCGAAGCGTATAAGATTGGCCATTCCGGGTCGGTCGGAGATGGAGGCTGGAAATTCAATTCCATGCTCTTTTTTTCGTGTATAAAATGTATATGAATTTTCTCTTACTTGAGCACCTACATCTTGGAAGTTTTAAAAATGCGTTTTCCATACCTCAACTCAACCTATCCACCCAAATTCTCAGTCCAAGTCTACCACCGCCCCCGCCTTCGTTGCTGAGCCACCACTCCCGCCGCCTAAGACCGCCCCGCGGATGGGCCTCCCCAAATCAGAGCCCGAAAAACAAGGGTAATGTTGTTTCTCCAATCACACTAGTTCGGACTAGCAAAAAACATATTTGGGACATGTGGACCGACATGGGCCTAGTACAGCCCAAAATATGTTGAGCTAACTTGGGCAGGCCGGTGCAGTACTTTTTTTATTTTAGCACATCCCTTGTTGCTCCCGTATCCGTTGTGCCCGTGTGATCGACTGTCGTGCGGTCAAAATGTGTTAAAATACACAGGCAAGCAACTAATAAGACTTAAAAATATGGGCGTGGGGGGTAATTACTCAATTATGCCGAGGCCCCCACGCATCATAGAGCGACATATGCCCTCGCTCTGACTTAAATTTGCCACTCTCTAACATTCCATCCAATGTTGCGTTAAAATGCATACATATGAATGCACACGAATTTTCCATGTCAAATCCGTCTTAAAATCATTTGTCATGTGAGCATTTTAGTGGTATATTGCAGAACTGTTTACAGGGGTATATTTGGATCAAGGTATCGGTTTTGAATTGTGTGAGATGAAAATTAATTTAAGATCGATGTGTTATAAAGATATCGGTTGTATCGACCCTTTTAATAAAAGCAAATTCGAGCTCTATGTAGATTAGTCGAACCCTTTGAAGTGTTCATCGTGTTGGCACAGATTTTATTTTAAATACTACGCCACAGAAGGGTAGAAGATCCTTTGAAGTCCGTAAGATCTTTCGACCTTCTACATCCGACGTTTCGATTAATCCTCTCAATTCGAACCAATACCGAGAGTTTGGAACCTGAATTGCAAGTTGCAAACGTGGGATTAATAGTGCTTCCGGTTGGGGCATTCTGACAGATCCACGAAGCAAGCAGCTTCATTTTTGCGGAGGCAAATGACAGATTGCGCGCATAATCAAACCCGTCACGCATGGATCCATACCAAAAGGTAAAACGAAGGCCCAAAGGCACAAAGGCAACATGTACTGCACAGTCCTTTTGGTCCTAAAAGGCCTCATCCCATGGGGGAAACCAGCAGAAGCAACATACTGGTGAGCATGCCGACACTTGTCGGCGAAGGCTGGCCACCCTCGCTCGCAGGCACGCCATGAGTGGGGCGGCCGCACCGCTGCCGACGACCCCAACTCTCCCCCTCCCCCACCTCTTGCTTTCTCTGATTGCAGATGCTATTCTCTGTCAATTTTATTGTTTTGTTTATTTATGTTGGCACGACCGTATATGTCAATGTTCCCTTTGGCAAATACGAGTCCCAAACTGGATTAAATTCTCATGCCAATTAAAAAAAATCAAATTGACTCAAATCAAAGCGTACAAGGACAATTTCGATCAAATCAATTTTTAAATATTAAAATAAAAAATTAACTAGGAATTTTGATATTGATATTAACTCGATTTGAAAGATATAAAGAAAATAAAAGAATAAAAGGAAAAGTGCAAAATACGGGCTTAGCTTTGTTTAGAGGACAACAAAGAAAGGAAGGGAGAATGTACGAAAAATTGCAGAAATATATTAAGGGTAACTTGAGGTGTTAAGGACACAACGCATGAGAGAAAATTAAGGGCTATAAGTTAGGCGAGGCTATTTTCACCTTGTATATCACTAAATCCACTCTACATTCACTAAAGGAAATAAATATTACCCTTAATTGTCACTTGAAAATTAAAGTGGTTGATCCTAATTTATCTGCTGTCCTTGTTTTGATTTTTCTCTACAAAAGTTCCACTTTCCATATCACGTGTTTCTTTTTGCAATTTTTAAGTGGGTATCATGATACATATCAAAAGCATTACTTTTTTTATCTTAAGATTTTACCTCCGTACATTGTAGTTTCGTCGGAGAGCGAACCATTAAAAAAACCCAGTTCTTTTCATTTTGTTAAGCAAATTTTTGGGATCGATTGTCAAATAAAATAAAGAAAAGAATTGTGCATTAACAACTTTTTAACGCGGATAAATGTTCTGTAAATATTTATTTGGACGGAAAAGCAACGAACTTTTTCCACGCCAGCTCTCGTCAGCTCGGCTCGTGGACAACCTCCGGGGCCCGGCGCCGCGGCGAGCTGCCGGGCCGCCACGTGTCCTCACGTGTCCGATTGACCCGACCGCACCGACCCCCTTTGTCTTAGCGGTTACGCCAGCCGTAGAAACCGCCACGTGGGGCCCCGCGCGGACGGCAGGGAGCGGGTCGATCCGACGGCCCACGATCCATCTCCGTCCCCGATAGGCCCAAAGCTAGGGTTTGCGGAGCTCCGCACTCCAACGGCCGCCGACGGTATATAAGCGCCGCGGGCCTCTCCGATCCGGTGCGGTGCAGTCGGTCCTGCCTTCCCACCACCCAAAAAAAAAACACCAAAAAAACCTCCGCAATTTTATTCTTCTATCGATTCGCCGTCCTCTCCTCCGCCGCCGCCGCCGCATCGGCCGTCCGGTCCGGCCTCGGCCTGGTTTTCCCGGCGATCCTATCTTCAGTTTTGTCTCCGCTCGTCGTCTCCCTCGTTTCGAAGAAAGCACTCAAAAAAAAAAAAAAAAGAATTTTTTTTCACGGGAAAAATACACGGTCAGGCTACATTCCTTTAGGGTTCTTCAGATTTTTTGGGGATTCTTTGTTCAGGAGAAGGGGGTTCTTCAATTCTTATCGGGAAGAGGAAAAGCGAACAGTTTTGCGAGAGATTAGGGGTTAGGGTTTTCGTGTTTTCTGTTCTTTTTTTCCGCGATCGGGACTAGGTAATGGCGCAGATTCAGGTGCAACATCAGGCCACCGCCGCCGGCGCCACCGGCGCCGCCGCCGCGGGGGCGATCGGCGGCCCGAACGGCGTCCCGGCGGCCGGCGCCGGGGGCGCTAGCCCGTATCTCTCGACGTCGCTGTACGTCGGGGACCTGGACTTCACCGTCAACGACTCGCAGCTCTACGATCTGTTCAACCAGGTCGGCCAGGTCGTCTCCGTGAGGGTTTGCCGGGACCTGAGCACCCGCCGGTCCCTGGGTTATGGCTACGTCAACTATAGCGACCCTCTGGATGGTTAGTTTGTCTGCACTGGATATATTCGAGTTTAATTATCCTCTTTGCCTAACCGATTATGTGCTTTGGCGTGGACGCTGAATGAGATTGAGTGTAAAGTGCTGCGATTTTGGTTGAGATTTTGCTAACGTGCACTGTTTGATTTGTATTAAGCAATGTAAATGTTAGGATTTGGCATTGCATTTGGCAGAATATGGTCATTACAGCCGTCGATTTGTAAATATGATTGATTGTCCACAAAATATTGAGATTGATGGTGAGATTCTGATTGGGTAAAGATGCGAGGACTGCCTTGGCAGGGCAGCTTGGAGTTTCATGCGCATTATGTGGTCATGAAACCATTTTATGATCTCTGTTGGGTGTCATCTCTTTTTGCTGTGCTGCAGTCTTCTATTTTTATCTGCCACATTATAATTTCTGAATGAGAAGCCGTTTGATGGAATTTGCTGGTGTAGTAAAGTAGGCCAATTTGGAGTTGTCTTGTAACTCGAGAACATAGTTTTATCCTGGTAATGCCCAATCACTTTGCCAAACGCTAGATTGAGAGTGACATGTGAGCGACGTGATGCTCCATCTGTCACTTCTTTTAAAGAGACTGAAATTTTTCCTGGAAGTTTGTAATGGGAGAGTTTGTGTCCTCGGAGAAGAAGGAACTGTGGCAACTGATTCTGTGAAGGCATCTTATTAAACCTTCAGTTCTGAATTATGCCTCTATCTGAACTGCTGAGGAAGAGTTCTCCTTGTTTCTTGTTAATTAGCGCAGTTTTTAGGCTGTCAGCTTGTATTTGACATTCTTGTTTCACCAGTCACGAAGTCTTTTCCCGTCTAAGCCGCTTTCTTTTTCACAGCATTATTTCTGCAGCTTTCGCTGGCTTCGGTTTTCATTATTTCTCTGCTTGTATCACTACTGTTATCCCCTAGTCTTTGATCTCTTTGCCATGCTCTATATCCCTGCTAACGCGTATGCTTGCATTCATGCGTTCTCGTGGTTTGTTTTGGAAGTTCACGTGTATTTCTTTGTTGACCCGATGCACAATAATGCAGCGGCAAGGGCCTTGGATGTACTGAATTTCACTCAAGTGAATAACAAGCCCATTCGAATTATGTATTCCCATAGGGATCCTAGCATCCGCAAGAGTGGGACTGCGAACATATTTATCAAGGTACTACTATTTCCTTTAGTACATATTTGAGAACTTGCCCCCTTGAATTGCTTGACCTCTCAGTACTTTTTTTCTCCTAAAAAGTATTAAATGAGGGGATGGATTTTTAATGGAGAACATGTCTAGTTTGTCTAGTGGCTCAATTTAATATTGCTTCTATACTTTTTTTCCCCAAGTATTAATGTCTCCATTTTTCCCGGGATGTGTAGAATCTGGACAAGACGATTGACCACAAAGCTTTGCACGAAACTTTTTCTTCATTTGGCAACATTCTTTCCTGCAAAGTGGCCAATGATGCTCAAGGCCAATCAAAGGGTTATGGATTCGTTCAATTTGATAATGAAGAATCAGCTCAAAATGCAATAGATAAGTTGAATGGAATGCTGATCAACGATAAACAAGTTTATGTTGGACACTTTCTCCGCAAGCAAGAAAGGGATACTGCTCTTAACATTACAAAATTCAACAATGTGTATGTAAAAAACTTATCAGAATCAACTACAGATGAGGATTTGAAGAGGACATTTGGCGAGTATGGGCCCATAACCAGTGCTGTAGTAATGAAAGATGGAGAGGGTAAATCAAAATGTTTTGGATTTGTCAATTTTGAAAATGCAGATGATGCTGCCAAGGCAGTCGACTCTTTGAATGGTAAAAAGATTGATGAGAAGGAATGGTATGTTGGAAGAGCCCAGAAAAAGTCTGAAAGAGAGCTCGAACTGAAAGCACGGTTTGAGCAGAGCATGAAGGAAACAGTAGACAAATTTCAAGGTGTAAATCTCTATGTTAAGAATCTCAATGATAGCATTGATGATGAGAAACTTAAGGAATTGTTCTCAGAGTTTGGAACAATTACTTCCTGTAAGGTCAGTAAGTAGTCTATTGACAAATTTTAAAAATGCCTTTGTCCCTGATCTAACTTTTGAATAGGGAGTCCATAAATTATCTTATTCCATGCGGTTAAACAGGTTATGCGTGATCCTAATGGAATTAGCAGGGGCTCTGGATTTGTGGCATTCTCATCTCCTGATGAAGCAGCTCGAGCTGTAAGTCCTAAAATTGTTGTCATCTGGTTGACAGAGTGTTTACTTGCACAATATATATCTGGGAAGTATCATGTCTTTGTGTATTGCAGCTTGCTGGGATGAATAATAAGATGCTTCTCAGCAAACCGCTGTATGTTGCGCTTGCCCAAAGGAAAGAAGAGAGAAGAGCAAGATTGCAGGTAAATAACTATGGTGGCATATTGCAGGATGAATGAATATCCTGGTTGTTTTTCATAGCTTTGATTGATTTTCCTTCCTCATTCCCTGTTTGATCTGTCATATTGCTTTTCACGTGCTTAATTTGTTTGCATGCATCTGTCATACTGGTGGCTTCGCAATTCACAAGTTCAGTTTCAAGTTTGCAATTCAAAAAATTACTTTTAGACTGGAGTTTGGCCGATATTATTCTCGGGGTCTTTTTATCTGACTAGGCTTTCACATGCAAATAATTTTTTGGTTTTGTTTAATCAACTTGGGTTTTTCATTCATTAGGAGCTTTATGTAGTTTGTCCGACCATTTTGCAAAAATATTTGTCAAGGTCATTAATTGAAAAACGAAATAGGATATCAATTGAAGATGTGGAGTGTTCCATGATTTTCCATCTTTCCATTTGAAATCAACAGTTAACATGTAACTTACTATGGTTTTTTCAATTGTCTCTTGGCATTTCATTGCTGGAGATTTTACTAGCTATCGGGTCTTTTTGAAGCTTAGGGGTGATCGGTCTCAAGGTTAGTCAGGTTAGGCCTAAATTCTGGAACTGATCATGTGACTCCCGGTTCCTGAATTGGCGAGTTCCTATCTAATTCGCAGTTCAACCTGGGAACCTGTCCATTATATGTTTTGTAGGAACTTAGGTGTTATCATAAAACTATTAAAATAGCACCTATACAATACAAAAATATAAGTTGGTCAAGTGGTTATGTTATTGGTTCATCTTGAGATCATGGTCAATTGTCAATGCTTGCAAAAATAAATTTCCTTTCTTAAAAGAGGCTACGAAATCAGTTTAGAACCCCGTTGAACCTGTTTGGAATCAGTTCGAACCCGTTTTCGGGTAGAATGGTTCTGGTCTTGGAACGGGGAACTGAACTGGTTCTCTCTAGAATTGACCTTGAAATGGTCGGTCCAGGCTGGTTTGGTCCAGTTCTCAACCCTAGTTGAAGTATAACTGGTCCATCATGAGAAAGTTGTTCTGATTTCTTTTGTTGCTTTCTCTTCAGGCGCAGTTCTCGCAGATGAGACCCGTCACTATTGCACCATCCGTTGGTCCTCGAATGCCTATGTATCCTCCTGGTGCTCCAGGCTTGGGGCAACAGTTTTTATATGGCCAAGGTCCACCTGCCATAATTCCTCCACAAGTAAGTATCAATTTCGGCATAAGTCAATGTGGTGATTTTTTTGTTAATTTGTTTCTTTCTTTTGTTCTGAATAAACTTCGTTCATCTTGCCACTGATTAGTTAAATGTTGAGTAACTTTTCTTTCGTAATCTTCTTTCTCGAGTGATTGTTGCTATCCCTTTTGTGCCATTTACATAGTTTTCTGTCTGTGGCTCTTTCATCTGGCCTTTGTATTTGTTGAATAAGGTGTCTATGTTCTAGTCAGATGGAGTTTATAGTTGCCCACAAAGGGGTGTGCTTTTATATGTTTACCATATGTAGTCTTCAATATCTGTTGATTCTTATTTTGCATCTTGTGATCCAATTAAATTCCATGCCCAAGTTACATGCATCCTGGATCTATTAAACGTCGAATAAGGCACATATGTATCATTGAGTCAAACCTATTCAGCTCAAAACATTTTGTTTTATTGACACATCAACTAATATGGCGTCTTATCATTTTCAAAGCATATATAATTGTTCTCTCTACTATATCAAATAAACTTGGCAAATTTGTTTTACAAGCCCTTTATATTTAAACTTCTCCCTCTGCGGTCCAAGTCTAAGGAATGTGTTTGGAGTTCTTGATGTAATATCAATCCATCACATGCTGGCCTCTGAGCTTCATTGAAGGTCATCTGTTTGAGTTTTTGGGCATTGTTGGAGATAGTTGTTGGAATTGTAGCCGATATGTCTGGGTAAGAGTCCACGTGGCTTGTGGTATAGTTCATGAATTTGCCAATGCATTACCATAATGCTATTTGTAATACGATTTTGATGTTATTGATCTTGTGTATTCTCTAGGCTGGATTTGGTTATCATCAGCAACTTGTTCCTGGGATGAGGCCTGGTGGGGCTCCTATGCCCAATTACTTTGTTCCCCTTGTCCAACAGGGTCAACAGGGTCAACGTCCTGGAGGACGACGGGGAGCAGGTCCTGTGCAACAAAATCAGCAGCCTGTGCCGTTGATGCAGCAGCAGGTTGGTCGAGAGTGAACTCAGACATTTAGTTCTATAAGACAGGTCATTATATGTTCATAAATACCTGTTCTGTTTCATGTGCCAGATGCTCCCAAGAGGACGCATGTATCGGTACCCTGGTCGCAATTTGCAGGAAGTGCCAATGCCAGGTTCCGGAGGCATGTTTCCTGTTCCTTATGGCATGGGTGACATGGCTTTGCGGGAGCCTTCTGTTCCGCAACCCTTGCCAATCACAGCGCTGGCTACAGCGCTTGCAAATTCTTCACCTGAACAGCAGAGAACAGTAAGTCAAAAATGAAATCGCTTTGCAAAAAGGTTTATTGTCCCTCGATACTTGAGTCTGAATCTGCGATCTCTGCTTTCTCTGATCTATTACTCAGATGCTGGGTGAAAGTTTATACCCATTGGTGGATCAGCTGGAGCACGATAATGCAGCCAAAGTGACTGGCATGCTTTTGGAAATGGACCAGACTGAGGTTTTGCATCTGCTTGAGTCACCGGATGCACTGAAGGCAAAGGTCGAGGAGGCAATGGATGTCCTGAGGAGCAGCGCTCCTCAGCAGCAGCAGGCTAACAGCCCAGTGGATCAGCTGGCTGGTCTATCCTTGAGTGATAACCTTGTCTCTTAAGTGTCTGGCTTGAAGGAGAGATGTTGGACGCTGGAGCCTTGACATATGTTGTCTTTTGAGAGGCACCATGCGTTTTTGATGGGCTGCTGAAAATTTGCTCGTTTTGGTTAGACTTTGGTATTTACTTCTTAGACTGGTTTGCACGTTTAGCTATGAAACCTGGTGTGGGATCGGAGATTATTTTGTGTCTTTATTGCTGTTGGTGTTGCTGTTTGCTGTGGATTTGTTCTGCATTTCCTTTCTCATCTTGCACATCAGTCTATGCCGCTGACTGTGGGTAATGGTTTTCAAGAACATGGAATAGCGTTGCCTGCATGTGTGTGAAGTAAGGGGATAGAACTTGTACCCCGTGTGGTAGTTCGGATGAGTCCAGGTAGGATAATCTGTTATCCTATCCGATGTTTGGGAACTCCACCGGATTGGACAAATCCGGGTACATTGACAAATCTGGATACATTTGGATAGATCGCCAGATAAAAAATCCGGGGAGGGGGTCGGATAAACCCTGATTGGATAAGAAATTGCAAGTATTTACATCAAAATGGATCCAACTGAGCCTCCGACTTTGACTCTGCCTTTCCGATTCGTTGTCTGCTCTCTCCTTTACCTGTCTTGGTTCCAATTGGTGGAAGACGAGACAAAATTGTCACTACTTGTCTTCTTCCTTCCTCTTCTTTTCCCATTTCCATTTGTTGTACGCCAGCAATTGGGTGTCCCTTCCTTTTGGATCACAGACGTGATGGACGTGATAAATGTGATGACCAAGGCTAGCTTGTCGATACGAAATGGGCAAAGGTTTTCTCATAGGCGTCTGTTGGACTAACTGAAGCATTGTTTACACCACCTCAACCATCAGCGGCTGAACTCTGGCTCCGCCTGCTCTTCATTGACACAGTGATCAATATCGTGGTGGACAAAAACAAGTTCCGCCGTGATGCTAGAATCCCACGGGGGGACATTGTCTCGAGAGAAGCGATGCGGTTGAAACATGCAAGTCCTCTTTTTAAAAATTGATTTAGTTGAAGTTCTGAAAAGGTTATTGAACTCCCCGAAATAGTTGAGGACCAGCGCAAGAGTTTTAATAAGTGGGGATAGAGCACTCAAGCTGACCCAACCCGGATGGATACTGAAGATGGCGCATTAGCTTGGTTGGCGACTGGCAGGCTTAGCTTACGTCGTTTTTTCCACTGCCACTTTAGTGATCCATTAACTAGCTTGCTGCTCGCTCTCTTGCTTTTGAGAGGCGAAGGGGGTTTGGCTTATGGTTTCCAAGCCTGGTGTGAAGCGAAGGGATTGGATTTCACCTGTGATCAAATCAGTACGCGACCTTGGGCACCAGCTGAAGGAAGGAGCTTTGGAAGAGTCAAGGACCTCTTCTTGCTCGTTAGCGCTAACCTTTGATTGCAGACATGGTTGCGAATAGAAAAGAGTGCATTTTGTAGTTGGGCTGCTCGCCCGAGGGGGAGGGGGTTAGTGCATGTTGGATTGGCATTTTGCCCTGCGGTGGATTTGTTGACCACACCCTCTTTACAAGAGAGGGGAAGATGGTGATGAAGAGGTCGTAAATCTTTGGTATCACTGACAACCCGAACCTCGATCAATCTGAGGTGACGCAAAGATAATGTTGGTGGTTGCCTGAAATTCTCCCACCCATCCTCTTTGTCATAGTTTGAGATTTATTGATTTGCGTTGCTGCTACACGGTGATGTTGGTGGTCACTGTTTTCGATCATGGCCATTGTGGAGGTGATGGCCACAATTCCTAGATTTAGGGTTTTTCCTTAGCTTTTAATTAATGTTGGTGGTCGCTTGAATCTTATAATTTTCTAGTTTTCTCATGAGGTGTACCAAACACTTGACAGTATTAGATATATCCACCTTCATTATCCAGAGGATTTGATATTCCACTTTATCTTATTCTATCCCAATCATTATCCCAACGATCAAATGCATCATAAGATTTTCATTGACCAAAGTTTGAAAGTTGTGATATGATTCAAGATAGAATTTTGGTGAACTACAAGGAGACAAAATCTTCTCTCTGTATATATATAGTCTCTACTTACAAGTGCCTTAGATTTTATTTGGTCGGTCGCATGAATGATTTGACCTGCTCTGTCTAACTTCCAGTTACTTCGGGGCTAGTTTTGTTTGATTGCCCGTCTTGTGGGGATAAATGTGCTAATAGAGGTTGAAATTCGCGCTTTCCTTCCGATCATGAAATTTTTTAGTCGTCGATGTTTTTATAATCTACGGAAACGCAAGTTTACGGAAAGAAGTTGCAAAAAGTAGAAATCTAAAATTCAAAGATGTAATGGCTTTTTAAACTAGGATTGGATTTCTTTTTTGACTAAAAAGAGGATAGGTGTGTTGGATAAACTTTTACGCGGTTTTATTTTTTTGAAAGTTTCTTATTGAGATTTGAAGTGTGTTTAAGTTTTAAAGGCTACGAAAACTATGTGTGAATTTTTTTCTTCCAATATTCCATATTAAATCGAACTCAAATCGAAGGGGCGTATCACAATTAGAGAAAATGATCCAAACAGTCGTTAAACTTTCGTCTAAAACTTTGGTCTAATGTATAATTTGATTCATCAACTTTTAATATTTTCAATATGATTTTTGAGTTTTAATCCAATATGCAAGGTAGTTTATGATTTTTTAATTTATTCAATATAATGTCTGAATCTTTGGTACATGTCTTTACACTATATGAAAATATTTAATATAATTTCTGATTTTGAATTAATGGAAGAATTATATTGAACATTTTTATACGGTTCAATTGGATTGCATGTTCAATGTATTAAAAGTTTATAAATCATATCGAATAAATTAAAAATTCGAGCTAAAATTTAGAGAAGGGGTCATGATCCCTCACAAGGATGAGGGAGCCGAAAGTCAAGTGTTTTCGCTCCTGCTTTTGACTATTCGTGATTTGAACGATAAACACACACTCTCTATCATGAATGACATTGAATTATTGAGGCTGCGCCGGCCGCGTTTTGCCTTTTCTTTCCTAATACCGTGGTTAAATATAGCTCGAGCATTGCTGGCTTTGTGCACACCACGGCCTTTGAGCCGAGAGACCAATTCATCATTCGTCACCGCCACCGAAATGACTCCTCCTCCTCCTCCTCCTCATAACACCGTCCAGTACATCTCCGACTGTCTCATAAAACCACACCGACTTCCCCCACATTCAAACCGCCCTCGGCACTTGGCTCCATGGGAGTTCGCCATGCTTGCCATCCACTACATCCAAAAGGGGCTCCTCTTCCCCCTCCCTCCTCACTGCCTCGACCCCGGCTTCGACCGCCCCGCTTTCATCCATTCCTTCTTGGAGAAGCTCAAGCGCTCCCTCTCCTCCGCCCTCTCCCACTTCTACCCGCTCGCCGGCCGCCTCGCCACCCTCAAGCAGACCGACCCCCCTCTCCACACCGTCTTCGTCGACTGCGCCGACGGCCCTGGTGCCCGGTTCATCCACGCTGCACTCCTTGACATGACCGTGGCCGACATTCTCTCCCCGACGTACGTCCCGTCCATCGTCCAGTCCTTCTTCGACCACAACTGGGCGGTCAACCACGACGGCCACTCCCTGTCCCTGCTGTCCGCTCAGGTCACCGAGCTCGCTGACGGCGTCTTCATCGGGCTCTCCATGAACCACTCTATCGGCGACGGCACCTCCTTCTGGCTCTTTTTCAACTCGTGGTCCGAGATCTTCCAAGCGCAAGAGAAAGGCGACGTCGATGTTGTCCAGCTATCGCGTCCCCCGGTCCTGACGCGCTGGTTCCCTGAGAACCACCCCGGCCCGGTAAGCCTGCCTTCCGCGGACGACCCCTCGTCGTTCCACCCCCACTACCGAGTCCCGGATCTCAGGGAGCGAGTCTTTCACTTCTCCGCCGACGCCATCGCGAGTCTCAAGGCGGAGGCGAACCGGCAATGCGGCACCCCCAAGATCTCGTCCTTCCAGTCCCTGACTGCCCTGCTATGGCGGTGCATCACCCGCGCTCGCTGCGTGCCGCCCAGCCAGGTCACAAGCTGCCGGGTGATCTCGAACAATCGGGAGAGGCTAGACCCCCCGCTCCCGCCGGAATACTTCGGGAGCCCGGTCACGATGTTGAGGGCGGCGACGACGGCGGGGGAGCTGCTAGGCGGCGGCCTTGGGTGGGCGGCGCTGCTGCTGCATGCGTTGGTGGCGGAGCACGACAACGCGAAGGTGCTCGAGTGGAACGAAAAGTGGATAAAGAGCCCGCAGGTGTACTGCCGGGACCGGACGTTGGATCCGTGCAGCATCGTGATGACGAGCTCGCCGCGATTCAACATGTATGGCAACGACTTCGGGCTGGGGAAGGCCGTGGCTCCGCGAAGTGGGTGTGGCAACAAGTTCGACGGCAAGGTCACAAGCTATCCAGGCCGCGAGGGAGGCGGAAGCATCGACCTCGAGATTTGCCTTTCGCCGGCCACGATGGCGTCTCTCGAAGCTGACGCTGAATTCATGGCTGCCGTGACGGATTTGTAGGTCGGAGGGCCAACACAACACGGTGGTTATGTGCCGGTCGAGTCGATAGCCATTAGTTATCAGGATGAAAAAAAATACTGGTTTTTTGACTTGTAATTTTATTTTAAGTTGATTTATTTCTCAATCTGTAGTGGATAAATTATGGGTTTTTCTTTTTTATTTTATGCTTTGTGTTTGAATTGATCCTCAGCCAAATCTTATTATTGGTTAGAAACCGTAGAGTAAAACATCACGATAACTTGTATGGTGGGCCAATCTAATATTAAAAAAATTCTGAAGTCGAAATATCGGGTATAGAGTATCGAAATTGAAAGATTCTATCGCATTTTATCCTTGCTACTGTAATACCAAAAGATACACACATTGCTTTCTATTTAAATTATTTTATTACAAAAATGTACTTTCCAATTCCATGAAAAAAAACACACTTTTAAGTCTTCTTGCAAATTATATCGGTTATAAACCGTAAAGTCCTTTTTAAATCTTAAATTCTCAAGTATTCTCTTCTTTTCTTTAGAAAATAAACTTTCATAAGTCTAATTTAAAAAAAAGGATTAATTCTCGATGTCTCCTTATCAGGGAAGGAACTTGCCCATGCAAATGAAATTTAGGTTTTGATGAATCCACTTGGGTTCTTCATTCATGCGAAGCTTTACAAGTGAAAGCGATTGATAGAATAAAACAGACAAAAGGTGGAAAACAACAGATGCCAAATTTATATGGCTCGGTCAATGTAACCTATATCCACAAGAAAAGTAGCATAACTATAAAACAAGCAAAACAATGAAGATGATAATTATGCTCAAGCACTCAAATGCTCTTAGTGTTTTCTAATCTTCAATTACATCTGATATCTCACGTGATGTTTTACCCTCATAATTTCTTAAGAAATAATGTCTCGATCTCACAAGGAAATTTATTACTTATGTTTTATTTCGTAATGTACCAAACAGTACCATATTCTATCATTTTGCTCTTCGGAACAAAAAAACAATATAAATCCATTTAGTAACTTTTTCGTTTCTTAGAACAAATGTATTCTTAGAACAGAATTAAGAAGTAAAAAAAGTTGGTACTTTGCTGGAATAATTCTTAGAATCAAGCAATTTTTTTGTTTTTCTTTTCCTCCTCTTCTTCTTCTTCTTTGGTGAGGCTCAGCCTTGATGGAGGCCGGCAACTGGTAGACAAAGGAGAAGAAGTAAAGAAAAGAAAAGAAAAAAAGGTAATAAATTCATTAAATAATTAAAAGAAAATAATCTGGACTAGAAATTTTAAGGGTAGTACCAACACATTTTTATGCTCAGTATTCTGAAAATAGAAATTTCAAAAATAGTACCAACACATTTTTATACTCAGAAACTTATTCAGAAATAAAATAAAAAAAATTCATTTCTATTTTAAAAAAGATGGTCACCAAACACATCCTTACCCGTCCATGTCAAGCTTTTACCATTGCAACTTGAAGGAAATAAAAATACTAAACTAAAAGCCCTGTCGGGGTCACATGCCGCCAAATAGTTAATTCCATGGTCCAGAATTCCGGCGTGTAGCTTGAAAGAGACCGAACGAGATAAAGCAAAACTACTGTTTGGGAAAAAGACGCTGACAGAAACGATCCCTTCAACAGTGAAACATCACTTAAAGGACGGGCAAGGGTTCACGTGTGGGTGTGGTCCTCAAGAGGGAATTTCCCTTTTCTTTCTTCACAGAGTTGGTCAAAAAGAAATTATGACCATCGTGGGTGTAATTTCTTCCATCACCTGCCACCCTACGGAAAGTGTTCATACGGTGCGAATTTCTATTCCAATAATAAAATTTTTAAAGATAATTCCAAACGCATTTTTATGTTTAGAAATTTATCTTGAGAACAAAATTAAAAAAAAATCAATTTTACTTTAAAAAATAGAATAATTATCAAAAACATCTCTATTCCAAGAAAATATTTTGCTAACCATCGTTTATCTGCACGCGTGGCACGCGTGATCCATTAAAATGGTGACACATGTCGAAAAGAAGAAAAAATGAGAACTTTGCAGGCGACTTGTCAGGGTGATGTTCTCTCCTCGTTAATTACGCAGCGCTCTCTCTCCTCTTTGCGTCTTTCTCCCCCGCTCTCTCTCTCTCTCCTCTTTTATTTCAAATTTGGTTCTAGATACCTCCCTCCTCTATTTCTCCTCTCCTCTTTGTCTCGCAAAATCCGACGACCACCGCTAGACGCTCTCTTTCAGCTGCTGGGAAACGATGGAGGCTTGGTGGCGTTGGGTCAGAGGGCTCTATGGCACGAGCTTCCCTCTGAAGAAGGGGTCATTGGAGAGAAACAGACACGAATGTTGGCGTTCGTGCAGTCGTGATACTAGCCGAACAACCTAGAAGAGAGAACGAAGTCGAACTCCTTGTCGACGTCATCGTCGTCCTCCGTATTGGCATTGTCATCTTCTTTGTTGCCCACACGCCATTTTCGCCTCTCCCATTCCTCCTCCTCCTATGCGGATGCTGCCTCCGTCCATTGAGATGATTAGTTTGAGCCTCACCCATCGATAAGCCCTTTATTCTTGCCTAGTGTTTAAAATTTGTTGCCCTTACTGTTGGGACAATTTGTTGCCCTTGATTCTGGGCATCCGTAAGAGAGTGAAAAATGCTTGAGTAGAAAAAAGCGAACATTCCAATTTCGGATCCTTTTTCCTTGCCGCCATTGAACGTCGCTTGCCTTTGCTGGTTGCCATTAGCCTTCGGGTCTAGGGAGGGTACAAAACCATCCCCGTTCTTCTCTGTTTTGTGTCCGGAAACATTGAAGAGGCAATACTGTGCTTGATTGTTGTTCATAGTTTGGATTAAAACATTGCCTTCGGTTTGAATATGAGACCTGTGTTGACGGTGCACATGACCTATTCGATAAATTGTTCATGAGATGTATTTGCAAAACAATACTTTCTATCGTCGAATCCAAAGGTTAATCGTTGTAGTTTGTATGTTATAAACTGATTAGTGGTCATTTGGAATAATTTTCATGAAATTTTTGTCATGAGATTCTCTTCTCTTTTCCCCCCTTTTTGAGAACGGAGAAAATATTGACACTAGTTTAGCTTTAAGCATTTTCATGAGCATTTTATTTCATCATGTTTTTATGATCATGCAGAACTTCTATATCCTAACAAAAGATTGCAAGAATGGAATTAATGCATGCTAACCAGGTTGGAGAACACTCTTATTGCTTCTTCTTTTCGTTGTTTCATATCTTTTGCTATGCCTTTCGTCTTTCAATCCTTTCTTCTGAGAGAGAAGGTTGAGTTCATCTTAGCTCATCTTACATGTACTTGTTACTTCATATAGTTGCTGAAATTCAATACCATAAACTTGCTGAATCTGTTTGTACTATTCTTCAGCTTCATGCAATTTCCCTGTTCTTGGAAATTCCAAGTTGTTGAATGCTTGAAAGCACTTGCCTCTCTGTATCTATTATCTGTTCTTCATCTGAAGCATGTGCACTTTCTGACTTTTCCTGAATGTACATCGACTTTTCTTGAATGTACATCATGTACTCCAATTATGCTAATTTAGGTGAGAGAAGTAGAAACATGATGTGCTAAAATCCTAGTAGGTTACAACGAAATTGATGTGGGAAGAGAGGGCTTTTTTTTTCAACTGGAAGACTCCCCAAATGGGAAATTATCGCCTCGTATTTGCCCTGATAATTTTATGTTAAATGCTGTACACGGGGTGTCTCAAAGGCCCCCAATCACAAATCTGGCAGTTCTAGAGAAGCATGTGGTGGCCGGTAATGCAGAACTCAGCAAGATTGACTGTTCCCCGAGGGCCGAGTATAGCATGCAGCAATGCGAAGGCTATTGAGTGGGATGCCACATGGTTGAATAACGTTGATCCTTTTGGTAGGGCTGGAGTTGGGGTTCACCTTTCACCTTTTGACAAGCATGTGACGGCTAGTAATGCCGGAATGATGCATTCGGAAATTGGAGGGGATGCAAAGAGTATGATGGAATTTAATGCTCCGGGACTGGCAATCCAGAACTAGTATTTACTTTTCTATGGATGGCAGTACTACGCCACCTTCATTTTGCAAGCTTTACTGTCAACTCATGTCAACATTATGTAAATAGTTGTGTTCTAGTTTGGATGTGATGTATTGGAATTCCGGATGTATTAGAATTCAATGAGTTATATTCTCTAGCTTCTTGACGTTAGTTTCGAAATCCTGTTAAGTTTGCTTTAAGCAGCGAGAGATTTGTGTTATGGGATGATCAAAGCTTGTATCTGAACTTCAGTATAAACTATGTGCTCCTGTTTACGACAACTAGCTTGCCAAATCATTTTTTCTTCTTAGCTAACAATGTTCTTACCATCCTGAACACGTAGTTTTGCATAATGATTTCACACTTAAGTTTTGCTTTCCAATCTTTACTTTAGTGATTTTTCCTATATATATATATGTGCGTGTGTGGTTATTGTTAAGCAAAATTAAGAGAAGAAACTAGATCCATCTTGTAAATTCCAGTCCTACCAAAATCATCAGGCTCAAAAGTCTCACACCATGAAATTGTGCAACAGAATATATGATTCTTTCATCATAAAAAGGATGATCCGCCAAAATCCAACATAACCTAACTAGTTAACTAGGTAGATGCTATGGCAAAAAGGGGAAAAAAAACTAGGTAAATGCTAAGTAGAAACAAGCCACCTTAGTTCTGAGCAAAAGCAATATGCTTTTAGTCGTCTTTACATGACAAAGGAGACATTTTCATATTCACACTCTCCCATAGAATTGTCAGGGGAGGCAGAGAAGTAAATTGTTACAATTGCCAGTAAGTGTACATTATAACAAGTGAAAAAGCAGTAAAACAAAGCCCTGTAAAAAAGTTGGTTCCAAGTATTAGGCAAGCCAGGAAGGCGCCGATGGCTGCAGTCAGCATAACAATCTAGGCAAGCTCTTTACTTTGGGCTCAGTTTGCTGTAGTAGATAGAAGTGTGTCCGTCTTTCCGCAAAGCCGAGAGCATTGTTATGTCAAGAAGATATGCCAGCATTAATGGACTATGCATGTCTTAAGTACTTCATCTACAGGTCTCATCCGTTCTAGGTATTTGCCTAGATATGCAATTCTGCTCATCGTCATTGTCTCGTCATAACAGTTTTTGGAGATTGTGCTAGCTTTTGTTCCAGCGCTCCATTCAGTTGAGCCGTAGATGTCATATAATCACTTGATCAATCACGTTTGTTACTCAGAGAAAATCTCAGTGTTATTTTAGTTTTCAAACTAAGTCTATCTAAAACCAACCCTTGGAGATAACAGTAGTGTAAAGTCACAATCATGCCTCCCCTTCTTATGCACCATGTGTATTACCACCAAAAGAAGCATAGAGAACACAACAAGACACGATATGGCTATGGCAATTTTACCACCAGTAGACAAGTTGCCATTTGCCCAAAATAGAGGATAGGCAAAGAAGGTACAACACATAGGATTGAAAGACAAAAGGCATAGCAAGAGATATGAAACAACAAAAAGAAGAAGCAATAAGAGTGTGCTCCAACCTGGTCAGCATGCATTAATTCCATTCTTACAATCTTTTGTTAGGTTATAGAATTTCCACATGATCATAAAAACATGATGAAATAAAATGCTCATGAAAATGCTTAAAGCTAAACTAGTGTTAATGTTTTCTCCATTCTCAAAAAAAGGGGAAAAAGACAAGAGAGAATCTTGTGACAAAAATTTCATGAAAATTACCCCAAATGACCACTAATCGGTTTATAACATGCAAACTACAACGAATAACCTTTGGATTTGACGATAGAAAGTATTGTTTTGCAAATACATCTCATGAACAATTTATCGAACAGGTCATGTGCACCGTCAACACAGGTCTCACATTCAAACCGAAGGCAATGTTTTAATCCAAACTATGAACAACAATCAAGCACGGTATTGCCTCTTCAATGTTTTCGGACACAAAACAGAGAAGAATGGGGATGGTTTTGTACCCTCCCTAGACTCGAAGGCTAATGGCAACTGGCAAAGGTGAGCGACGTTCGATGGCGGCGACGAAAAAGGATCTGGAATTGGAATGTTTGTTTTTTTTCTGCTCAAGCATTTTTCTCTCTCTAGGATACCCAGAATCAAGGGCAACTAATCGTCCCAACAGTAAGGGCAACAAATTTTAAGCACTAGGCAAGAGTAAAGGGCTTACCAATGGGTAATGCTCAACCTAATCATCTCAATGGATGGAGGCAGCATCAGCATAGGAGGAGTAGGAGAGACAGAATTGGCGTGTGGTTACGACGTGGCAGTACGGAGGACGACGACGACATCGACAGGGAGTTTGACTTCGTTCTCTTTTGGGTCGGCCGGCTAGTGTAACGACTGCACAGATGCCAACATTCGTGTCTATTTCTCTCCGACGACCACTTCTTTAGAGGGAAGCTCGTGCCATAGAGCCCTCCGACCCAATGCTACCAAGCCTCCGTCGTTTCCAGCAACTGAAAGAGAGAGTGTTCAGAGGTGGTCGTCTGAGGTGGTCGTCGGATTTTTCACATAGAGAGGAGAGGAGAGGTAGAGGAGGGAGGGGTCTCGAACGAAATTTGAAATAAAGGAGAAAAGAGAGAGAGCGGGGGAGAAAGACGCAAAGAGGAGAGAGAGCGCCACATAATTAATGAGAAGAGAGCATCGAGCTGACAAGCTGTTGCAAAGTTCTCATTTTTTCTTCTTTTAATTTCCAACTCCCTCGACACGTGTCATCATTTTAATGGATCACACGTGCCACGCATTCAGATGACGTGGTGTTAGTAACCACCGAATATTTTCTCCTTTATTCCTATCTCTAACTTCTCCGTATATATACTGTTCATGTTAGCTTTACCTGTGCAAGTTGAAGGAAAGGAAATAAAATACTAAACTAAAAGCTCTCTTTCAGCATCAAATACCGCCAAACAGTTAGTTTCAAGGTCCAGAATTCCGGCCTGTAGCTTGAAAGAAAACGAAAGAGATAAAGCAAAACTACGGTTTGGGAAAAAGACGCAAGCATAAACAGTCCTTTCAACAGTGAAACGTCCCTCGAAGGATGGGTACGGGTTCACGTGGTCTTCAAGAGGGAATTTCCCTTTTCTTTCTTCACAGAGTTGATCAAAAAGAAATTATGACCATCTTGGGTGTAACTTCTTCTGTCATATGCCACGCTACGGAAAGTGTTCATATGCTACGGCCCTACATCCTTCGATTCAGTACGTGTTTCGTATGCGGGCTCAAACTCAAGTCACAGATTAATAAAAGACGACCGGAAGTAAGTGTTAGTGAAACAAAATCAGCAGCCAATTAGTTGAGAGTGAACATAGACATTGTTGTTTTGCAAGACAGGTCATCATTGAAATTGTTCATTGATTACCTGTTATGTTTTCATGTACCGAATGCTCCCAAGAAGAAGCATGTATTCCACCTGGTCGTAATTTGCAAAGAAGTACCAATGCCTGGTTCCTGGAAGCATGTTTTCTGTTTCTTACGGCATGGGCGATATGGCTTTGCGGAAGCCCTTAGTTGCGCAACCCGTACCCCTCCAAGCCCTGTAAATTCTTAACACCTGAAGAGCAGAGAACAGTAAGGCGAATTAGTTTGCAGTGAAAAGGTTTATTATCCTTCGGAACTTTAGTCTGAAGTTGCAACCTCTGTTTTCCTTGATCTATCATTCAGATGCTGGGTGAAAGTTTATGCCCATTGGTGGATCAGTCGGAGCATGATAATGCAGCTTGTTACAAAGTCCACGGGATGTGGAATTTGACCGTGGGCGGTGGATGCACATGATATGATGAAATTATATTAAATATCATCTTAAAAAGTCTAATTCAAAAGTTTAAGTAGACAGGTAGAACCACGTGAATATAAATAGTATATAAGGTTCATTGTCAAGCATGCGAGACGACATTTCAACATGATTAGAGTGACTAGCATGGTTCTGTATAGAACATGGCCGCTTGCATAAGTGCAAAGTAATGGGATGAAATTGGCGTGTAGGGTTTTGAGAAAAGGGCTTCTGTCTATCGAAGTTAGAAGTAGATTTTTCAGGGTGATCTTCCCAGGAGGAATGGAGAAAGTGTTCTTTTTCCTTTGGCGAAAAAAAGTCCTCTCTCGCTCTCTCTCTCTCTCTATAGAGTCTCTACTTTCACGTGTCTGAGGTTTTATTCGGTCAGTCGCAAGAATGAGTTTCAAGCCTATGATTTCGCCTGCGCTGTCTTATTTCGAAGTGTTCTTGTCTATATACTTCACTTGCCTGCATCGGGGAGGAGAATGTGTTTTCTTATGCCACTTTTCATTTGCTCGTCTTCTTTGCTTCTCCTCGTCTCTCCTCGTCTCTCAGCTTCATCCGCTGCTCGACGTGGTTGGACATACTCGAATACATCCAGATAAAACGCCGGATAAAAAGTTCAAGGGAGGGGTGGGATAAACTTAGATTGGATAAGGAATTTTTCAAAGAAAAAGAAGAACTAAAAAAGAGAGAAAAAGATTGTAAGCATCTATATCAAATGGATCCAGCTGAGCCTCTGACTTCGCCAGTCTGATTCGTTGTCTGCCTTCTCCTTTTCCTGTCTTGGTTCCAATTGGTGGAAGACGAGATGAAATTGTCACTACTTATTGTCTTCTTCCTCCCTCTTCTTCTCCCATCTCCGCTTGTTGTATGCTAGCAATTCGGTGCCCTTTCCTTTGGATCATGGACTTGATGAATGTGATGACCAAGACTAGCTCTTTGATGTTTCACATAGGCATATGTTCAACTAATTGAAGCATTGCTTACACCACCTCAAACATCAGCGGTCGGAACTCTGGCTCTACCTACCCCACTTCATTGACATAGTGATCAATATTGTGGGTGAAAAAAATAGGTTTTGCGAGGACGCCATAATCCCACGGAGGATGTTATACGTCTCAAGGGAAGAGGGGAAAATGGGGAAGAAGAGGCTGCAAATCTTTGGTATCACTTACAACCCGGCCTTCGATCAATCTGAGACGATGCAAAGACAATGTTAGTAGTTGCCTAAAATTCCCCTACCCACCCTCTTTGTCGTGGTATGAGATTTTACTAATTTGCGTTGTCGCCGTGTGGCGATGTTAGTGGCCACCGTTTTCGATCGTGGCCACTTTGGAGGTAGTTTTTCCTTAGCTTTTAATTTATTGAATTTCTAATTTTTAATTTTTTAATTTAATTCAATATTATATTTATTTTTTAGTCTTTCCCAAATTGTACCTAACACTTGATAGCATTAGATATATATCTACCTTCACTATCTAAAAGATTTGATATCTCACTTTATCCTATTTTATCTCGATTATTATCCCAACAGCTAAAAGCCGCTCACAGCTCGTAGGTCATAGCTTTCGTCAATCAAAGATAAGAATTTTGGCAATCTCCATATGAGACAAAGTCTTCTCTCTCTTCTCTACATAGTCTCTACTTTTAAGTGTCTTTATAATTTATTGGTCGGTGGCAATGAATGATTTATCTTTGCGGCCAACTATCCTCAATCCCCTCCCTCTGATCTTTATTTATTTATTTTGTCTTTGTTGATGTTTTTATAAGTAATGGAAACGCAAAATTTAGGGAAAGAAGTTGCAGAAAGTAGAAATGTAGATTTCAAAGATGTAAAATGGCTTTCTAATTTGGGATTGGATTTTCTTGATTGACTGTACCGTTCTAGACAATGATTTATTCGAAAAATAAAATTCTATTATTGCAATCGATCGCAGTGAATAATGTTGGCTGTGCTAATGTGGACTTGAAGAACCCTATCTTTCATCAAAAGCGGAATTTGGAGCTTTTTTTTCGGTCACTTTGGCCATTTATTTTGACTCAATTACAAGTAAGTGACCTATGCTATTGTGTCAAATTAGAAGATTTGGGGCAAAATGCCCCTATCCATGGCACGAATAATGGCACGTGACACGCACATGTTGTCTGCTGGTCATGACTTCTTTAAAACAAGCATCACTACAAGGGTTCTTTTACAAAAATCAACTTCCCTTTAGGAGCCTTTTTGAATGTCTTTTTTCCTTTTAAGCAAGTACCATGGTGAGTGTCTTCCCCTAACGTATGAAATCATGCAAATCTAATGTGCAAAATGGCAGATGGCGATGCCGGCGGAAGATCATCAAATTTCAACTGTGGCACTACCTTACTGTCATCTCATTTTGGCTATGATCAGAGCACAAGCGGCAGTTCAATTTGAAGACGAGAGGAGCGGGTTGTGTTGGTGGAATTCGAGGTTGTCTAAGCAAAGCAGGAAACGTTTTCAATATTTTATCAGAACGTGGGGAGAGAGAGAGAATGAAAAGGCTCGAGTATTGCTTGGGGAGCAAGGGATGTGAAGATTAGCCGGTCTTAGTATTTTTTTTTTTTGTTTTTTTGGTGAAAGGTAATTAATACATTGAAAAAGATCGAGTGAACAAAAAAGAACACGACATCAGAACCTATATTCAAAACAACAGATCATAATAAGTGGAGAAATGCCGGAAAAAAGCCACGGCCGGCCGTAGTTTCTTTCTTTTGCTAATAAGATGAAAAGTCAGACTCTTCTACTAGTCAAGCGCAGAGCAGCTTCTGCAGTCGTCAGAGTCCCGGTATTTGGTGGGGGCAATCTGTTTTCAGATTTTCGGGTTACCCGATGGGGGTTGTTGCTCCATTCTAATCTGACCCAATAAAAAATTCTAAAGAGACATGCTATCCTAGTCGTCATTACCTCACGTCAAACGACTCCACGTGCACTAGGCATAGACCGATTTGCACGGCTCCAGGATCCCCATGTAAATAAATAACACCAACCAGCAACCATCCTCTTCAAGGCGAGGGCTGAGTCATAAGCGCAATCATCTTCCGAGTCTCAACAAACACGACCCTCGCAGTGACTCCTCCTCCTCCTCCTCGATCCGTCCGATTCATCTCCGACTGCTTCGTCAAACCTCCCCAACTTCCTGATGGCTGGAACCGTCCTCTCCACTTGCCGCCGTGGGACCTCGCCATGCTCTCCTTCCACTACATCCAAAAGGGCCTCCTCTTCCCCCCCCTCCTCGCTGCCTCGACCCTGGCTTCGACCGCCCCGCTTTCATCCGTTCCTTCTTGGAGAAGCTCAAGCGCTCTCTCTCTTCCGCCCTCTTCCACTTCTACCCGCTCGCCGGCCGCCTTGCCACCCTCAAGCGGGCCGACCCCCCGTTCTACACCGTCTTCGTTGACTGCGCCAACAGCCCTGGGGCCCGGTTCATCCATGCCGCGCTCGACATGACCGTGGCCGACATACTCTCCCCGACCTACGTCCCGGATGTCGTCCAGTCCTTCTTTGACCACGACCGGGCGATTAACCACGATGGCCATACCCTGTCCCTGCTGTCCGTGCAGGTCACCGAGCTTTCCGATGGGGTCTTCATCGGGCTCTCCATGAACCACGCCATCGGCGACGGCACCTCCTTCTGGCTCTTCTTCAACTCGTGGTCCAAGATCTTCCAAGCGCATGAGAAAGGCGCCGTTGATGTTGTTCCGCTATCGCGTCCCCCGGCCCTGACCAGGTGGTTCCCGGAAAACCATCCCGGCCCTTTAAGCCTGCCTTACACAGATGATCCCTCGTCGTTCCTCGCCCGCTTTGAAGCCCCCGAACTCAGGGAACGAGTCTTTCATTTCTCAGCTGACGCCATCGCGGGGCTCAAGGCGGAGGCAAACCAGCAATGCGGCACCACCAATATCTCATCCTTCCAGTCCCTGACTGCCCTTGTATGGCGGTGCATCGCGCGCGCCCGCCGCTTCCCGCCCAGCCAGGTCACAGGTTGCCGGATGGCTGCGAACAACCGGGCAAGGCTTGACCCTCCGCTCTCGCTGGAATACTTCGGAAACTCAATGACACCACTGAGGACGGCGGCTAAGGTGGGGGAGCTGCTGGGCAGCGGCCTTGGGTGGGCGGCGCGACTGTTGCATACGGCGGTGGCGGAGCACAGCAGCGCAAAGCTGAGGGAGTGGAACGAGGATTGGATAAAGAGGCCACAGGTCTACCACCTGGACAAGACGTTCGATCAGTACAGCATCATGATGGGGAGCTCGCCACGGTTCGACAAGTATGGCAACGAGTTCGGGCTGGGGAAGGCCGTGGCTCTGCGAAGTGGGTATGCGAACAAGTTCGACGGCAAGGTCTCAGCCTATCCGGGCCACGAAGGAGGCGGAAGCATCGACCTCGAGATCTGCCTTCCGCCGACGACGATGGCACTCCTCGAAGCTGACCCGGAATTCATGGCCGCCGTGACGGATTCGTAGGTGGGATGGCCAAAGTCAATACGAATTTTAAGTTGACTTATCTCTTAATGTATACCCAACAAATTATGAGTTACATTCTATGTACGCTTGGTCCAGGAAAATTTCAAGTAAGAGTTGAAATCTGGCCCTTTTCTTATGCCGCTTTTCAACTGGCATTTTATCCAAAGTTGTCTTTTACTTGCTTTCTCCTCCTTTTTTTTCTCAGTTTCTTCTTCTTCCCTCTTGCTCCAGCTGACTCTCCCATTCATTTCTTCATCAATCGCTCGAGTTTGACGGTGATCGATGACGACGGTTTGGCATGGACTGAGCGTGTGTGATTTCCCAAAGAAGAGCAAGTCTCGTATGAAAAGGTCTGAAGCTTTAAGACAGTGGGTCCACTTGAGCCAAGAGCTGCGTTCTCTCCATGCCACTGACGAGGACCAAATATGGATTCTGCCCAGATAAAAAGAAAACATAAAACACAAACTTTTCCTCAGAAGATAAAACACTGATCTTTGAACATATTGGGTCACGGCCAGAGTAAAGTACTTCAATGAAGGGCCGCTTTATTAGCGTTGAGTTCTTCAGACTATGCTGATGCTTCTGCTGGAGTCCTAGTATAGATAAATCCATGTGGTGAGAAGAGGTGCCCCTTGGCCGGACCCCGTTCTGCTCACCCGCGGCGATGAAAACTTCACTACTACAAATTCAATCAAATCATGCGCGTCCCTATCGATTCTTTGGTCACGCTATGCATTGAGCGTGAAATCAAAAATATGTAGAGTCTAAAAGTGAGGCGACTGGCCTTTCGTAAGAGATTTTGGGCCTGTTTAGTAATACTCTCGGAAACAACTGATTCTGTTCTTTTGTTTTCGGGAACAAGAAAAGAATAGAAATCCATTTGGTGATTTTTTTGTTCCTCGGAATAAAAATCCGTTCTTTTGTTCTCCATAATAGATTTGGAATAAAATTAAAAAGGTAAAAAAAAATTTGCTTCTTGTTCCCAAAAATAATTTTTAGAATCAAGTCTAATTTTTTCTTTTCTCTTCTCTTTCCTTTTCTTCTTCTTCTTTTTGGCCAATCACCAACCTTGGTCATGGTTGGCGACCTCACAAGTGCGTTATTGAACCCCAACGATGCCGAGCCACGGTGAGGCTCGTCGGCTCGAGCCTTGCCAATTGCTAGGTGAGCTTGGCCTCGCCAAATTTGGGCGAGCTCAAGCTCCCCTAGCCATGGTGAAGCAAACCTCGAGTGGCCTAGGCAGCTCGAGCCTCAAGGTGGCCAAGCGAGCCTCTAGCAAGCTCACCGGCCCTTGCTTGGTGGCTAGTGACTGGCCACAAAAAAGGAGGAAGAAGAAGAGAAAAAGAAAAAGAAAAAGAAAAAAAGAGAAAAATATAATAAAAGCATTAAAAAAATTAAAAGAAATTTAACAATTTAAAAAATCTTACCAAACACATTTTTATCCCAAAAATAGAACTTTTGTGCAATTAGCAAATGTGTTCTTTTACTCAGAAATTATTTTTAGGAATAGAATCATAAAAAATCATTCCTAATAAAAAATTATTTACAAAAATAAAATTATTACCAAACGCACTCCAAATGTTTCCTGGATCTATAAAGCAAAGGTTGGAGCGGAGCTAGAAAAATTTGACAATTAGGTCTCATCTTTTGTAGCCCCTACCTAAGGAAAGTGTAGTATCTGTTGGATGTGTGCTCCCCAGGGTGTTAGAAATGGGTTGGGAGTGCAAGGTGCAAAAGACCTATAAGTAGGGGTGAGCAAATTTCAGGTTATGTATAGGTTTTATCTAGAATCTGAAACCTAGTAATTGGAATGGAACCTGAAACTTACTCTGCATACTCTAGAATCCGGAACTTACCCTGTCACAAATTCTAAGATCGATTCTAGGATTTACCAAGTTCCACCTATATTTTTATTTGAATTATTACAATTAACTAGAGGTGTTAAATAGGTTGTACAACCCATTTATGGACCCATGTTTGCTTAAATGAATCGTTAATGGGTCAGGTCTTATTTCCCAAGACACTCATGATGGGTTTCAAAAATAAAAGGACTAAAATATATAGGTCTTAAATGAGTATACTCTATAACCATTTAAGACCCATTTACCAACCCATTAAAAATACCCACTACCTAGTCTACCCTACTAGAGGTGGTAAAATTATAATTTTTTTTTTCTTTTTTCTTTCTTCTTCCTCCGGTGGTCGGCATGGCAATGGCTGATGACCAACTAGGTGAGCCTCGAGCTCGCCTTCGCCTCGCCGACGCCCGGCGAGACTCGAACTTACCGACGTCGGGCGAGGCTCGAGCCTCGCTAGATCCGGCGAGCTCCAAGCTCGAGCTCGCCCGACATCGACGAGCCTCGAGCTCGCTAGAGGCCTCGCCGACGTTCGGCGAGGCTCGAGCCTCGAGCTTGCCGGCGTCGGCGAGCCGGGCGAGCTCGAGGCTCACTTGTGGCCGGTTGTCGGCTATTGTCATGGCTAGCGGTCGGCCAAGAAAAAGAACAAAAAAGAAAAAGAAAAAGAAAAATTATATTTAAAAAGAAAAAGAAAAATAATTAAAAACGTAATTTTTAAAAAATAAAAATAATTTTAAAATAATTTTAAAAAATAAAAATAATTAAAAATAATTTTTAAAAAATAAAAATAATTAAAATTCAATTTTTAAAAATAATTATTTTAAAAATTATAAAAATTTTCCATTAAATTTGTGTTGTATAAAACTATTTTAGCAATACCATTTTTAAAAAATAATATATATATATATATAAATATATAATCTTTAAAAAAAAAAAAACATAGGAATAAGTTTTTCTAAATTTGGTTAAATATGAAAATATTTTATTAATATGGGTTGGGTCGGGTATGAGTTGGGTATGAGTCGGGTTAGAAAATTTACATTAGACATAAAATGGGTCATAAATGGATTAATAAATTAATTTGGGTCGGACCATTAGCTCTACAATTAACTAACCATAATTTATATTTAGACACACGAAAAATATAAATATGGATAAAGTAAAAATTTTAGTCATAAAATGAAAACTCAAACTAGTGTTTCAAAATTATAAACTCATCATCAAATGACATAAAATATTGGAAAATCATACAAAGATATGGACCAAGAAAAACATTAAAACTTGTTCCAGGTTCCAAGTTCCTTCAATTAAGAATTTGGAACCTATCTATCGAAATAAGTTCCTCATTTTTTGGAATTTAGAACTTACCTTGTATACTTTGAAACCTCATTCCCACCGGTCCGATTTTCAGGTTCTAAGTTCTACCCTTAAATTATGCTCACCCCTACCTATAATCAGTCCATACTAGCTTCCTATACGATGAATGCTTTGTTTTTCCAAAAAAAATTCAATTGATTAATATATTGAAACTTTGAGCATTTTCAGTAAAAAAATCTTATTTGTGGGGACGAATAGAGAAAGGAAATGACTTTGTAAAGTATTATGATCGCTTGCCTCTCATTCATGATTTTCTTTCTGCTTTTGACATTTCTCTTTGGCCCAAATAAACCGAGCCTCAAAACCTTCATAAAAAGATTGATGTTATATCATAAATCTAAAATTGCAAAGATTCACGGTGAAGTGATTCAGGTTGCCTTTCAATTATTCGGATAAACTATAAAAAAAGATTGGATGAGAAATTACATGTACTTTGTATGTTCAATCCCATTTTTCAGAAATTGGGTGGATGCATATTAGATTGATATCCGGCCTTATTCAATGAATTGCCATTTATCGAATTGGACTCTATCGAATATCCAAATGACAGTAAAAACAACTCAAGTTGAGAATTGTCGGCTAGTTATCCCCGCCACAACTAGACTTTCTACTCTAGAGACAGCATTGATCATGCCCCAAATTTGGTCGTGCAAATCCAGGCTAGCACACAAATCCAGGCTAGCACATTCACGATTCGTTTGTTAGGCAGCCGCTTGTATGTTAATATTTGGGTTGAATGAGCGGGCACTGATGAGTTCATGAGAGACTGCCTCTCAAGAATTGTTGCCTAAGGTCAAAATTAGCTGTGACCCCACTAGCCACGTGGTAATACTATTGTCCGACTAAAGGATCATCTCATATCATTATACTGTTGTCAAATTTAAGTTCTTTACAAGTGCTTGTAATTATGGCTTTGATATGACCACTACATCTTAGGAAAATGATAAGTTGACCGCACCATTATTGCACCAAAAGTAATCGTGTAGTCTGCATCACTCATTTACTAAGGAAATCGAATGACTACCCTGTCCAGTTTCCTTAAGAAATTAAAAATTCCACTCGATGGTATTTTGTTGCAAATCACACCGCGACGGAATCCATATACATATATACACACTATAGAAATTCATATCACTGTTTGTAATAGTGATATTTTAAAAAGAAATTATAATCTGGTGCAGTCAAACATTATTTTTCTAAAAGAGATCTATATATATATATATATAATAGATAAATAATCTTTTGTTGCTTATAAACAAAACCAGTGCATTATAAGTGACGAGTGAAAAGTACTATGGGGGCAAGAAGGTAAAAATCAAAAGGTATAACTAACATTTACACTTGACAAATGTTGTTTATCGAAGATTATTTTAAATAACCGTTTTTGATTTGGTGTAACCAAATGCTATTTTTGATATAGAAATGCTTAAGTAAACTAAAACAAATCTTTTTTTTCTTTTTTGTATTTAAGATGAAATAAAGAGTGAAAATCCGAAGGACGCGATACTTACAAACGACCGGTCACAAAAAAATATAATAAATAATGCAGAATATGGGTAGAATTTTTTTTTCTACGGTAGAATAAAATAACCAATAGGGTATTTTACTTTGTTTGCCCAAACAAAATCTGGAATCATTCGATAAATTAAAATACAGAATATCTTCTTCAACTCAGTCATGAAGAATACAAAATGTGCGGGTGATGCGAATTCACGGGAAAAGACTTGAGTTTGTGGCTTTCGGGTATTCTTACACAACAACGACAAGCTCCTAAGAAGGAAAAACTTGGCCGAAGTTGAAATTCTTTTTTGCTGGATTAAACCAAAACTGCATGGACACCCACTTCGATTCAAGTGCGTGGACGGGCGAGCTCGAAGTTGCCGAGACTGATAGAGATGGTGCGGTCATAGTAGACGTCGCTAGGGCTCCTCAAGAGAGAGACGTGAGAGGAGTTTATTGATGACTCATAGCCATCGATGGGGCACTGGACTCGACGGCGGAGGCGGAGGGGACTGGGCACCCGGGGGGGTTTTAGGGGGACGTGGACGCGGTAGGGACGTGCTGGAGATAGAGAGAGGGAGTAGGCCGTCCTTCTCTAGACTAGAAATCAGTACGCCGGTTTGAATGAAAAATGAAAGTCGACCGTTTGACTGTCATTTCTTACGGAGGAGGGTCATCTTTGCGGGACGCAATCTAAAATGTCGACCGCCGAAAATCCTCTCCCCTCCTCTTTAAAGGGAAGGTGCACAGCTTTGAACCGAGACCAATTCATCGTCAGTACAAACACGCAACCCACGCAATGGTTCCTCGTCCTCCTCTTCCATCCGTCCGGCTCATCTCCGCCTGTTTCATCAAGCCACACTGGCTTCCCCGCAATCGAACCACCCTCTCCACTTGCCACCATGGGACCTCGTCATGCTCCCCATCCACTACATCCAAAGGGGCCTCCTCTTCCCCCTCCCTCCTCGCCACCTTGACCACGGCTTCGACCGCCCCGCTTTCATCCATTCCTTCTTGGACAAACTCAAGCAATCTCTCTCTTCCATACTCGCCCACTTCTACCCCTCACCGGCTGCCTCGCCACCCTCAAGCGGACTGAACCCCCGTTCTACACCGTCTTCGTTGACTGCACCAACGGCCCTGGGGCGCGATTCATCCATGCCTCACTCGACATGACCATGGCCGACGTCCTCTCCCCTAAGTACGTACCCGCCGTCGTCCGGTCCTTCTTTGACCACGACCAGGCCGTCACCCACGACGGCCACGACCTGTCCCTGCTGTCCGCGCAAGTTACTGAGCTCGCTGATGGCCTCTTCATTGGGCTCTCCATTAACCATGTTGTTGGCGACGGCTCCTCCTTCTGTTAGTTTTTCAACTCGTGGTCCGAGATCTTCCAAGCGCAAGAGAAAGGCACCGCTAATGTCGTCCAGCTGTCGCGTCCCCCGATCCTGACCTGGTGGTTCGCAAAGATCCACTCTGGCCCTGTCAGCCTGCCTTACACGAATGACCCATCATCGTTCTTCACCCACCCCGACGCCCCTGAGCTCAAGGAGCGATTCTTTCACTTCTCCACCGATGCCATCGCGGGGCTCAAGGGAGAGGCAAACCGGCAATGCGGCACCACCAATATCTCGTCCTTCCAGTCCTTGACTGCCCATGTATGGCGGTGCATCACGATTGCCAGCTGGCTCCCGCCTGACCAGATCTCAAGCTACTATATGACCGCGAACAACCGGGGCAGGCTGTGTTAAAGAACAAAGATCAAAAACACAGATTATAGATGCTAATGAAAGTAGAAAAGCAGAGTCAAAAGCTAAACAAGCTGAAGCAGAAACAGAGCAAACTCGAACAAGCTGAAGCGAGAAACAGAGCAAACTCAAAATAAAGAAAAGCCGAGCGGCAATCCGTGAAGAAGCCGAGTTGGCAATCCACGAGGAATCATTCATTATTCAATCTCGTAACTGAAGTTGTTAAGTCAGTTTTGGAAGATAGTTTAGGTTGTTAACTCGATGTAAAAGCCTTATTAATAGAGGTGGAAGAAGAAGATGAACTTGAAGTTCTCTCAAGTTTTTCTCGGTTTTCGTTTTCGAAGTTGTAGAGCTTTGTAAGGTTGTATAAGCTGAGAGAACAAGAGAAATACTCTTGGTTGTTGTATCGATCATTTGAGAAATCACAATATACGAGAGATCTTTCTTTCATACACATCCTATCTTCGTCTTCTCGCTTCTTCTCATGGTATCAGAGCAATCTCCTGGGAGTTCTAGATCTTCTTTCTGCATTGCTGAAAGGTTGTATAAAGATTGCATGATCAAGACAACATCAAGATCTTGTTGATCGTCAGAAAGCTGATCTTCGAAGGTTATTTGATTGTTCTGTCATATCTTCAAAGTTTTTCTAGATATACAGAATGACAACCAGATTGCAAAAGTATCCATTTCCGATCCATGTGAATATAGCCAATTTTGTTACAATCAAGTTGACAGAAGATAATTTTCTACTATGGCAAGCTCAATTTCATAGGTTCCTGAAGAGTCAAGATCTGATTGGCTTTATTAATGGTGAAACATCACCACCAGCTCAAATGATACAAGCTGAGATCGAAGGGAGTCAAACACAAGTGATGAATCCTGATCATCTAGATTGGATAAAGACTGATCAGCTAATTTCATCCTGGATAAGTGGAGCAGTATCTGAGAACATTCTAAGTCTGATAATTGGCTTAGAGACTTCATTCGAGGTATGGAAGACTCTTATAAATCGTTTTACACAGAAGTTTGTAGCAAAGGAATTTGAGTTAAGAGGAAAATTACAAGTTTGTAGGAAAAGAGATAGACCATTGAGTGAATATCTTCGAGAATTTAAAACTATTTGTGATCAACTGAATGCCATTGAAAAACCTGTTGATGACATAACCAGGATGTTTGGCATTCTTGAAGGGTTAGGATTAGAATATGAAAGTTTTAGAACAACCATGTACTGTCTCAAACCTCAGCCATAATATGATGAGGTTATCTCTCAACTTGAAAGATTTGAGACTAGACTACAAACATATGCTGTGAATCAATATAATACTAACCTAGCATATTATGGACAAAGAAAGACTGGAACAGGTATGCAAAAGTTTAGTCCCAGGAACCAAAGAGAAAGTATTCGAGGAGGATATAACTATGACAGAGGACAGTTCATTAATAGAAGAGATAGTGGAAATGACTTTACTAGAGCAGGAAGGAATCAACAATATCGAATGAATAACCTGAATCAAACACAGCAAAATCAGGTTACTAAAGATAACTGGTCTAACTTTGGTTAGGGGTTTAGACCTTATACAAATTCCTCTCAAAGGTATCAAGGTGTTAGATCATATCCACCACAAAGTTCAAATGGTAATAAGCATGTTCAGAACACAAAGCCAATGAATAATGGTCCTCTGGAATGCCAGATATGTAAAAGACCGGGACATACTGACACTTCGATGTTGGTATCGCTTTGATAATTCATATCAAGCAGATGAAATACCAACTGCATTGGTAGCTATGCGTATTGAAGAACCTTATGGTATAGAATGGTACCCAGACACAGGAGCTACATCTCACATTACTGCAGAACCTGGTATGGTTCGTAACTATTCTGCATATAGTGGTAATGATACTGTTATGATAGGAGATGGATCCTGTTTGTCAATCTCATGTGTTGATAATGGAATACTACATACAAAAACAAGCACATTACCACTAAATGATGTTTTAATAGTTCCTGAAATCAAGAAGAATCTTCTTTCTGTATCAAAGTTAATAGATGACTATCCCTGTTCTCTTATTTTTGACAAACATGGGGTGTATATGAAGGACAATTACAACCATACAACAGTGAAGCTAGGAAGGAAAATCAAGGGGCTGTATCAAGTGGATCCTAAAGCCACAGAAGTTTTCTTCACTCAGATTCAGCAGGAAGTAGGAGAAGATGTCTGGCATCAAAGACTTGCTCACACCAGTTTAAAAACGGTGAAGCTTCGCAAAGCCAACATCTAATTCGGTATAGTTCAAAAGCTCAAAACATGTGTAGCGGTTGTCGGATTGCTAAGAGCTCGGCTTTGCCTTTTCCACTCTCAGACTATACATCTACTGCTCCCCTAGAAAAGATACATTGTGATGTTTGGGGACCATCACCAGCTCAATCTATTCAGAAATTTCGCTACTATATCATTTTTGTGGATGATTTTTCTCGATATAGTTGGATATATCCAATGAGACTGAAGTCAGAAACTTATGATGTTTTTGTTATGTTTCAAAAGCTAGTAGAAAATCAACTTGATCACAAGATCAAAATACTCCAGAGTGATGGAGGTGGTGAGTTTACTAGCACCAAATTTCAGAACCACTTGCAACAGTGTGGCATTAAGCATAATATTTCCTGCCCTTATACACCAGAACAAAATGGTATTTCTGAGAGAAAACATAGACATGTGGTCGAATTGGGCATAGCAATGCTGTATCATGCTAGAGTACCATTGAAATACTGGGTAGATGCCTTTATGACAGCAGTCTATATAATCAATCGTCTTCCTACAACAAAGCTACACATGAATTCACCTCACTATAAATTGTATAAACATAAACCAGATTATGCTCACCTACGAGTCTTTGGATCTGCTTGTTACCCTTGTCTTAGGCCCTATACACAGCACAAACTTGATCCAAGATCTCTCACATGCATATTTCTGGGATATAGTGAGAGACATAAAGGTTATAGATGTCTCTTGCCTACTAATGGACATGTATATATCAGTAGACATGTGGTATTTGATGAGACAATATTTCCTTTTACTCGTATATTGACAGATGAGTATCAACAAGGATCTGAGCTGTACAAACAGTGGATAAGAGGAATAGTGTTTTCTGGATCCAATACTACAGAACAGGTTCAATCAAAAGTCAATAAGCCTATCGAACACCTACAGAATAATGGCTCAATTCAAACAATTCCTGATATACAGAACAATGGGATCCGTACAATCGATCCTACAATGATACCACAAATGAATACAGTCCCTGATGATGAGATGCAGATTGCTCTTGATAATGCATCAAGTAATATTGAATCTCCACAGATACCTACGAGTATTGAGGAACAAGTATCTCCTAGTCAAGAATCTGTCCTGATACCACAGAGTCACACAGATCAAGCATCACTCAGCTCTGCATCAGGAAATGATCAACTCAGTTCTGTATCAGGAAATATACAAGGTACACTTCCTATCCATCCTATGCAAACTAGGCGAGATCTGGAATTGTTAAACCAAATCCTAAGTATGCATGTCTGGTTGAGTACCAAGTTCCTATTGAACCAAAATCAGTGAAATCTGCTTTGGCAAACAAAGGATGGTGTCAAGCAATGCAACATGAAATGGATGCTCTATACCAGAATAAAACTTGGGAATTAGTTCCTAGAATTGATGAAATGAATGTAATTGGCTGCAAATAGGTGTTTAAAACAAAACTTGCACCTGATGGGAGTCTTGATAAACTGAAAACTCGACTTGTAGCAAAAGGCTTTCATCAAGAAGAAGGTATTGATTTCACAGAAACCTTCAGCCCTGTAGTGAAGCATGCTACAATTCGAATAGTTCTCTCTGTAGCAATGATGAACCAATGGCAAATTCATCAGCTTGATGTTAAAAATGCCTTTTTACATGGTACACTAAGTGAAACAGTTCATATGGAACAGCCTCCTGGGTTTCAAGATTTACAGAAACCTCATCATGTATGTCTCCTCAAGAAGTCTCTCTATGGACTTCGACAAGCCCCTCGAGCTTGGTTTGATAAGTTCAGCAATTTCTTACTAGAGTATGGATTCTTACGTAGCTCAACCGATCCATCATTGTTCATCTTACATTTCGGTATAGAGACAATCCTCCTACTACCGTATGTTGATGATATCGTTTTAACGGAAGTTCACCTCAAATGCTCTCTAATCTCATTAATTCTCTAAGTCTCCAGTTCCATATGAAAGATCTGGGTCCTCTTCACTATTTTCTTGGCATTGAAGTTAAGCGTACTCCTGAACATTTGTTTCTTTGCCAAACTAAGTACGCTATTGATCTTCTCATTCGAGCTCATATGCTGGAGTGTAAACCAATTTCAACTCCCTTTTCATTGAGACCAAATACTTTGATCACTGATCCTATACTTCTACCCAATCCAACTGAATATCGAAGCCTCGTTGGTGGTCTCCAATACCTCACATTAACTCATCTAGACATTGCTTATGCTACAAATTTGCTATGCCAGAAAATGCAGCAACCTACTGTTGCAGACCTTCATAGATTAAAGAGGGTTCTGAGATATGTTAAAGGTACTGTCAGCCTTGGAATATTCATCCATTCTCGAAGCACTATGCATCTCTATGGTTTCTCGGATGCGGCATCGGGCTGGATGTGCGACACCGAAGATCAACAACCGGTTTTACGCACATATCTTGGTTCCAATCTTATCTCCTGGGCAGCAAAGAAACAACCAACAGTCAGTCGATCTTCTACAGAAGCTGAGTATCGTGCCCTTGCATCCACTACAGCTGAGCTCACTTGGATCAGTTTTGTACTACGAGACATAGGTTGCTCTCTTACTCCTCCCATTCATATTTACTGTGACAATAAATCAGCCATCTCTCTCATTGTTAATCCTATTTTACATGCTCGAACAAAACATATTGAGGTAGACTTCCACTTCGTTCGAGAAAAAGTATCCTCAGGTTCATTACATGTGAAATATATTCCAACTCATTACCAACTTGCTGATATTTTCACAAAACCATTGTCACGACTAGCACATTTTCATCTAAGAGTCAAATTGGGAATTTGTTCTCTATCCATTCCCAATTTGCGGGGGGATGTTAAAGAACAAAGATCAAAAACACAGATTATAGATGCTGATGAAAGTAGAAAAGCAGAGTCAAAAGCTAAACAAGCTAAAGCAGAAACAGAGCAAACTCGAACAAGCTGAACGAAATAGAGCAAACTCAAAATAAAGAAAAGCCGAGCTGGCAATCCGTGAAGAAGCTGAGTTGGCAATCCACGAGGAATCATTCTGTTATTCAATCTCGTAACTGAAGTTGTTAAGTCAGTTTTGGAAGATAGTTTAGGTTGTTAACTCGATGTAAAAGCCTTATTAATAGAGGTGGAAGAAGAAGATGAACTTGAAGTTCTCTCAAGTTTTTCTCTGGTTTTTCGTTTTCTGAAGTTGTAGAGCTTTGTAAGGTTGTATAAGCTGAGAGAACAAGAGAAATACTCTTGATTGTTGTATCGATCATTTGAGAAATCACAATATACAGAGATCTTTCTTTCATACACATCCTATCTTCTGTCTTCTGCTTCTTCTCAGGTTGGAGCCCCCAGTCCCACCGGAGTACTATGGGAACATGGTCACGCGAACGGTGGGGGAGCTGCTGGATAGAGGCCTCGGGTGGGCGGCACGGCAACTGCATGCAACAGTGGTCGAGCACAACGACCCGAAGCTGCGGAAGTGGTACGAGGAGTGGATAAAGAGCCCGCATATGTACCACCTGGGCAGAATGTCGATTCGTGCAACATCATGGTGTGGAGCTCGCCGTGGTTCAACATGTACGGCAACGAGTTCGGACTGGGGAAGGCCGTGGCTCTGCGGGGCGGGCAAGGGAACAAGTTTGACGGCAAGGTCTCGGGCTATCCGGGCCGCAACGGAGGCGGGAGCATCGACCTCGAGATCTGCCTGTCACCGGAGAAGATGGCAATTCTCGAAGATGACGCTGAGTTCATGACCGCCGTGACGGTTTCGTAGGTCGGAGGGCCATCGCGGTGGCTATGGGCAAGTCGAGTCAAACAGAAGTCGTTGTTGGATATGGAATTTTAATAAAATTGACTTTACTTCTCGACGTAATCATGCGCCAGTAGCCTGGAATGCGGACCAATTCTCTCTTTTTATGCCATTCCTATTTGTTAACAAAATAAAACGTATTCTACTAATTAAGCCGTTTAGATGGTGAAGGTTCGTACTCATCATCGTTTTGTGATTTAGACGGTGACATAAGATGTCCCGAGGGAAAATTGATGAACTATTGAGCAAGCACGAATGGTTCTTTTTGTGAAGTGACACATACGCTCGCCACGGCTCTCTGAAATCGAAACCTAATTGCCAAATGCATCGACAATTTACTCTAATTGAGAATGATTGGAGCCTTTCACTAAAAAGGAAATAAATAGAATAAATAAAAAAAGAGAGTAAGTAAATAAAACGAAGTCATCGGGAGAGCCGAAATACCATACTTTTTGGAATTACAAAGATGAATGATCATGTTATCTCTCTCTAACTAAATTAGACATTTGCTAGCTGGTTTATTTCATCGATGTTGCTGTAACTTGTGTATACTTCTCATCATAGTGAACCCATGGTTTCGTAATGCTATAGTAAACTCCTATACTGTTTAAAATTTAGCTCGTATAATAATCATGGATTCATTGATGAAGGTTATTTTCGATCGCGCATTTGTGATATCTTTAGCAATAAATTATAAGGGATTTTTATCATCTCCCTTTGTACATTTCACATTCATTTATACTGATGTGCGGTTCATGCCATACAATAAGACATGATATGTTCTAAAAATATTCAGTTTTATTGACGCGATTCACCAAATAGTGATATAGTAAAATTATTGGATTTTAGATCTTATCTTATATGGTTTTTATCTTGACTAGATTCACACTCCATAAAATTCTTAATAAAAGCCAAATCTTGTTATATATTGACAATCAACCTTTTAAAAATTCATTTTCTCTTGGACGTGTGAATGATAATTTTTACACGAACTATCCAACACTCGAGTTGGAATTTCAACATACAAGTTTTGATACGTGATTTCGATATCGAGGTCAATTTTAAATTTTTTTAATAAATGAGATGTCAAAATGTATATATTTGAAAAAATAAAACACCATAATAAAAATAATAAATTGAGATAGAAGAAAAACCTAGTATTCTCTTCTCTTTTGACTCGCACTTTCCATGGTACACAATTCACCCTTTAAATTTTTTTTTCCCTCTTCCGACATATCTAACATGCGAGTCCGGAATGTCGATTGCTTGTTTTTTCCAAGTTTTATGAATTATTGGAATAGAGTTGAATTTGTCAAATTGAAATAATGAATGATATTAATAAATGGTGAATTAATGCTTTTAGTGTAAATTCATTCTAGGCTTTTTTTAATTATTTATTTATTTGTGAATTTGAATAAAATTATTTGAATAAAATTAATTTGATTGAAATAATCATAAAAATGATAATATATACATATATATTTAATATATAACGTGTTCCAATGTGTCGGAATTCTCTATGTTTTTAGAAACGACATGTTGGTGTGTCGTATCATGTCATGTTGCGTGTCGGTGTCGGTATTACTTAGGTGATAGACTGATTTGCACGGCTCCAGCATCCCCATGTAAATAAATAACACCAACCATCCTCTTCAAGGTGAGGGCTGAGTCATAAGCGCAGTCATCTTCCGAGTCTCAACAAACACGACCCACGCGATGACTCCTCCTCCTCCTCGATCCGTCCGATTCATCTCCGACTGCTTCGTAAAACCTCCCCAACTTCCTGATGGCTGGAACCGTCCTCTCCACTTGGTGCCGTGGGAGCTCGCCATGCTCTCCGTCCACTACATCCAAAAGGGCCTCCTCTTCCCCCTCCCTCCTCGCTGCCTCGACCCCGGCTTCGACCGCCCCGCTTTCATCCGTTCCTTCTTGGAGAAGCTCAAGCGCTCCCTCTCTTCCGCCCTCTTCTACTTCTACCCGCTCGCCGGCCGCCTCGCCACCCTCAAGCGGACCGACCCTCCTCTCCACACTGTCTTCGTCGACTGCGCCGACAGCCCTGGTGCCCGGTTCATCCACGCTGCACTCCTTGACAAGACCGTGGCCGACATTCTCTCCCCGACGTACGTCCCGTCCATCGTCCAGTCCTTCTTCGACCACAACTGGGCGGTCAACCACGACGGCCACTCCCTGTCCCTGCTGTCAGCTCAGGTCACCGAGCTCGCTGACGGCGTCTTCATCGGGCTCTCCATGAACCACTCTATCGGCGACGGCACCTCCTTCTGGCTCTTTTTCAACTCGTGGTCCGAGATCTTCCAAGCGCAAGAGAAAGGCGACGTCGATGTCGTCCAGCTATCGCGTCCCCCGGTCCTGACCCGCTGGTTCCCTGAGAACCACCCCGTCCCGGTAAGCCTGCCTTCTGCGGACGACCCCTCGTCGTTCCACCCCCGCTATCGAGTCCCGGATCTCAGGGAGCGAGTATTTCACTTCTCCGCCGACGCCATCGCGAGTCTCAAGGAGGAGGCGAACCGGCAATGCAGCACCCCCAAGATCTCGTCCTTCCAGTCCCTGACTGCCCTGGTATGGCGGTGCATCACGCGCGCTCGCGGCGTGCCGCCCAGCCAGGTCACAAGCTGCCGCGTGATCTCGAACAATCGGGCGAGGCTAGACCCCCCGCTCGCGCCGGAATACTTCGGGAGCCCGGTCACGATGTTGAGGGCGGCGACGACGGCGGGGGAGCTGCTAGGCGGCGGCCTAGGGTGGGCGGCGCTGCTGCTGCATGCGTTGGTGGCGGAGCACGGCAACGCGAAGGTGATCGAGTGGAACGAGGAGTGGATAAAGAGCCCGCAGGTGTAACGCCTGGACCGGACGTTTGATCCGTGCAGCATCATCATGTCGAGCTCGCCGCGGTTCAACATGTATGGCAACGACTTCGGGCTGGGGAAGGCCGCGGCTCCGCGAAGTGGGTGTGCCAACAAGTTCGACGGCAAGATCACAAGCTATCCGGGCCGCGAGGGAGGCGGAAGCATCGACCTCGAGATTTGCCTTTCGCCGGCCACGATGGCGTCTCTCGAAGCCGACGCTGAATTCATGGCTGCCGTGACGGATTTGTAGGTGGGGGGGCCAACACAACACGGTGGTTATGTGCCGGTCGAGTCGACAGCCATTAGTAATCAGGATGAAAAAATACTGGTTGTTTGACTTGTAATTTTATTTTAAGTTGATGTATTTCTCAATCTGTAGTGAATAAATTATGGGTTTTTCTTTTTTATTTTATACTTTGTGTTTGAATTGATCCTCAGCCAAAATCTTATTATTGGTTAGAAACCGTAGAGTAAAACATCATGATAACTTGTATGGTGGCCCAATCTAATATTAAAAAAATTCCGAAGTCAAAATATCGGGTATAGAGTATCGAAATTGAAAGATTCTATCGCATTTTTGCCTTGCTACTGTAATACAGAAAGATACACACATGGCTTTCTATTTAAATTCTTTTATTACAAAAATGTACTTTCCAATTCCATAAAAAAAACACACATTTAAGTCTTCTTGCAATTTATTGATTAATTCTCGATGTCCCTTATCAGGGAAGGAATCTGCCCATGCAAATGAAATTTAGGTTTTGATTAATCCACTTGGGTTCTTCATTCATGCGAAGCTTTACGAGTGGAAGCGATTGATAGATAAAACAGACAAAAGGTGGAAAACAATAGATGCCAATTTTATTTGATTCGGTCAATGTAACCTATATCCACGAGAAGAGTAGTACAACTATAAAACAAACAAAACAATGAAGATGATAATTACGCTCAAGCATTCAAATGCTCTTAGTGTTTTCTAATTTTCAATTACATTTGATATCTCACATGATGCTTTACCCTCATAATTTCTTACGAAATAATGTCTCGATCTCACAAAGAAATTATATAAATTCTTATCACAAGAATTTAATCAGCATCAAACTCTCATACTCTAATTGGATGCAGAACAAAAACTCAAGAGATGTCCATTTATTACTTATGTTTTATTAACAATACCTTATTCTATTATTTTGCTCTTCGGTACAAAAAAATAATATAATTCTATTTAGTAACTTTTTTGTTTCTTAGAATAAAGGTATTCTTGGAACAAAATTAAGAAGTAAAAAAAGTTGGTTTTTTGTTTCTTGGAATAAGTCTTAGAATCAAGTAATTTTTTTTTCTCTTCTTCTTCGGCGAGGCAACACATTTTTATGCTCAGAAATTTATTCAGAAATAAAATAAAAAAATTCATTTCTATTTTAAAAAAGATGGTCACCAAACACATCCTTACCCGTCCATGTCAAGCTTTACCATTGCAACTTGAAGGAAATAAAAATACTAAACTAAGGGTCACATGCCGCCAAATAGTTAATTCCATGGTCCAGAATGCCGGCGTGTAGCTTGAAAGAGACCGAACGAGATAAAGCAAAAGTACTGTTTGGGAAAAAGACGCTGACATAAACGATCCCTTCAACAGTGAAACATCACTCAAAGGACGGGCAAGGGTTCACGTGGGGTCCTCGAGAGGGAATTTCCCTTTTATTTCTTCACAGAGTTGGTCAAAAAGAAATTATGACCATGGCGGGTGTAACTTCTTCCCTCACCTGTAGGGGTGATCGGGTCCAGGGTGGGTAGGGTCTAGACGTGAATCCTGTTCCCGATCCCGTTATAATCGATTCTCTTTTTTTTTGGAACGTACCCGACCCCATTTGCATTGGACCCTGTTCCCGACCCACCCTGTTTTTCCGGTCCGGGAACAGGGTTAACCCTGTTTATATTGGAACCTGTTTTGCATAAAAATTGCTGTACAACACTCATATGTAAGATAAAGCGTTTATAATCTCGCCAAGAAGTCACTCGCCGAAGCTGTACATTTAATAGTCGAGACAAGTGATCATTTTAAGATATAATTTTGCTTGAATATTAAAAGGAAGAGGCGAGTTTGGGTTTATAAGAGTATATTGAAGAAGAAAACCATAGAGTGAAAGTGAAGTTCACTACACATTTAGTCAGGCAAGTAGCATCCCCGTTTCCAACAGAAGATAAGGATGATTAGAAAGTAAACTAAAAAACAACATTTCCTTTTGTGCTGTTTCGAGGATAGAAAGCACTCTACAATAGATAAATGACAATAACGTCAATATAAAACCTCTCCTAAGATAGTATTGATTAGGAGATGAATACATTGCGAAGAGAAACGGTAGCACAGCTTTTTACCTGCTTTTGAGCCATCGAACTGCATGATAAGAAAGGCCGACAAATCGACCAGAGATATCAGATTCCAACTGAGTAAAAAAGCTGGAGAGATCACGAAATGAAAATGAAGTTCCATTAGAATAGCCGAGTAAAAGCATTACAAGAAAACCCATGAGGAATCAAGCCATCATGACAAAGTAAAATGTTAGTGACTCAATCAACCGACGGACGAAACGTTCAGGACTTTTGCTTTTCTTATCCCTCCAATACCGTCTTGACAGCCTACAACAACCGAGCGACACCGAACAGATAGACCATCCATCGTCCTCAAACACTATACCTATGCATATGCACACAATCATTAATAACTCATCCCTCGTATCACCTACGACAATCTCATTGAATCCCTGTTAGTGAACAAAACTACGTCGCGGCAACCCCGACCCTGTCATGCCAGAGCCACCATGCTCCAGCACCATCAAAAGTCTCCGGTAAACTTCGACAAGTAAGACAGGTACCTGTTAAAAGAAGCATTTGCAACACAAATCCGTTCATGATATTCCCCATTGCCAGAACCCCTGTCGGCCTGCTGCCCCTCCGCCTCTCTCTCACACACACCCACCCGCACAAGTATTGTATCAAAACCATAACAGTTTCATAATAATTGTTGTATAATCTATCGATGAAACTCGAAAGGTAAATGATTTACACACCATAACAATTTCATAATCAATAGATTCAATACAAAATCAATCGGTGAAACGTGAAAGGCAACGCAACCATTTTAAAACTGGAATCCATTGGTGAAACCGGAAAAGTAAAATATTTAAGAATGAGAGAGCAAGCGGACCAGAAGTAGCATCGGGGTCGTCGCGCGGTGAGGACAGGGACAGCGGCGGAGCTGGGCTGTCGGCGGCAGGGGTGTCACTTGGGAGTAGGCTCGAAGTAGATCTGTCGGGCGTCGAGCAGAGGACCCAGCGGCAGGGCAGCAGCGGCTTCGCAGGGGAGGGCAGCGCAGGCGAGGCGCTGCAGCAGGGAGCTCGGCGGTGGTGCGAGCGCGAGGGGTGCGATGAGAGTGGCAGAGGCGGCGACGAGATCGGCGGACGGGCGGAGGTCGCGAGCTCAGGGAACTGGGGAAGACGGCGTCTGCGACTTTGCGGGTGAGAGAGAGAGGTAAACATTGAAAGTACTGATTAGGGTTTTGCATGTTTTTTTTTTGGGGTGGCTTGACCGGTTCTCCAACCGGTTCCCAAACCGGTCTGGTCGAACCGGTTCCCGACCTTGTGTTCCGGGTGGGCCGATCCGGGAACCGGGTTGACCCGGTCCGGTTGCACACCCCTACTCACCTGCCACCCGACGGAAAGTGTTCATAGGCTACGAATTCTATTCCGATAATAACAATTTTAAAGATAATTCCAAACGCATTTTTATGTTTAGAATTTTTTTTTTAAATTATGTTTAGAAATTTATCCTAAGAACAAAATTAGAAAAATTAATTTTATTTTAAAAAATATAATGATTATTAAACACATCATTATTCCTATCTAGAGATGGCAAAATGGGTCATAGACCTATATATAACCCATTTAAATTATAAATGGTCATATATGAGTAACTTATTTTTTAAAAAAACTAGTTAAATGGGTTTAATAATTAAAGATTTAAGATAGGTGGATCTTAGGTGGGTCTTAAGTGGATATTAAATGGGTTGGATTTAGAACCAATTTTCAACTAAAATCACACAATCTCCCTATTCCCTCTTTAACTTTACAAAAATATTTTTTTATAAAAATTGAAATTATAATTATTTTGTCCCTTTTCCTTTTTCTTCTTCCTTCTTTCGGTGGCTGGTCGACGATGGCTGGCGACCGGCTAGGCGAGCCTCGAGCTCGTTGGTGTCGGCGAGCCGAGCGAGCTCAAGGCTCGCTTGTGGTCGGCCACCGGCTATCGTTGTGGCTGGCAGCCAGCCAAAGAAGAAGAAGAAGAAAAAAGAAAAAAGAAAAAGAAAAAGAAAAAGAAAAAGAAAATTAAATATTATATTATTAAAAATAAAAATAAAAATAATTATAATTATAAAAAAATAATTAAAATTAGATTTTTAAAAATAATTATTTAAAAAATTATGAAAATTGTCTATTGAATTTGTGTTGTATAAAACCAATTTAGCAATATCAATTTTAAAATATATACAAAAGCTTTTTTTAGGTTTTGTTAAATAGGTTGGGTATGGGTAAAAATTTTTGTACTGCAATAAATGGGTCATAAATGGATTAAATGAGTCGATTTGGGTTGGACTATTTATAACTGGACTCAAACCCGACCCGACCCACCTATTTAACAGGTCTATAATCCTATCTCCAACTTCTCTATATATATAATGTTCATGTTAGCTTTACCTGTGCAAGTTGAAGGAAAGGAAATAAAAAACTAAACTAAAAGCTCTCTTTCAACATCAAACGCTACCAAACAGTTAGGCATGTTTGGTAACCGGTCAAATAGTAAATTTTTTTTTTTTTTTTTTTTTTTGGGAGTAGTTTTAGGACATTATTGTGTTTGGTAAATTTTTGTTTCCTAAAATAAATTTACATTTTTTTGTTCCCAAAAGTAGATTTGGAATAGAATCAAGAATAAAAAAAAAAAATTGATTCTTATTCCTAGGAAAAATTATAGAATCAAGCCTATATATATATTTTCTTGTTCTTCTTCCCTTTTCTTCTTCTTTATTCACCGCCATGGTTGCCGGCAACCGATCCGGCAAGCTCACCAGGCTAGGGCAAGGTTTGGCAAGCTCGTTGGTAGCCAATCGGGCCTCGCCAAATCTAGCGAAGCCAAGCCTTGGTGGGGTTGGGTGAGCCTTGGCGGGCCTAGGCGAGGCTCGCCTGGCCACCGGCGAGGCCCGCCTAGGTTAGCCTCGCCGAGGCTCAACTGAGCCATGGCTGGGCGAGCGGCCTCGCCCAGCAGCCGGTGGGGCTTGACCTTCTTGGTGAGGCTGACCTCGCTGCGACCTTGCCCAACTATTGGCGAGGCTCGGCCGATGAGAGTCGGCCTTGCCGAGGGTCGACGATGCTCCGATGAGGTCGTCGGCCCTCGTTTGGCCAGTCGCCAGTCATCCCACGACCGACGACCGGCGACTTGAAGAAGAAGAAGAAGGTAAATAAAGGAAAAAAAAAAAAAAAGAAGAAAAAAAGGAAAAAATAATAAAATTATTTAAAAATTAAAAGAAAATAATTTGGAGTATAAATTTTGAGTATGGTACCAAATGTAATTCTACTCCAGAATCAGAAATTTTGTCAAGTTACCAAACACGTTCTTTTGCTTAGAAATTATTCTCGAGAATAGAATAAAAAAAATTATTATTGATCAGAAATTATTCTTAGAAATAGAAGCGTTACTAAACGTGCCTTTAGTTTTAAGGTCCAAATTTTGGCCAGTAGCTTGAAAGAAAACGAAGGAGATAAAGCAAAACTACGGTTTGGGAAAAAGACGCAGGCATAAACAGTCCTTTCAACAGTGAAACGTCACTCAAAGGATGGGTACGGGTTCACGTGGTCTTCAAGAGGGAATTTCCCTTTCCTTTCTTCACAGGGTTGATCAACAATAAATTATGACCATCTTAGGTGTAACTTCTTCTATCATATGCCACGTTGCGGAAAGTGTTCATATGCTACAGATCTACATCCTCCGATTCAATACGTGTTCGTATGCGGGCTCAAACTCAACACACAGATTAATAAAAGACGACCGGAAGTAAGTGTTAGTGAAATAAAATCAGCAGCCAATTAGTTGAGAGTGAACGTAGACATTGTTGTTTTGCAAGACAGGTCATCATTGAAATTGTTCATTGATTACCTGTTATGTTTTCATGTACCGAATGCTCCCAATAAGAAGCATGTATTCCACCTGGTCGTAATTTGCAAAGAAGTACCAATGCCTGGTTCCTGGAAGCATGTTTTTTGTTTCTTATGGCATGGGCGATATGGCTTTGCGGAAGCCCTTAGTTGCGCAACCCATGCCCCTCCAAGCCCTGTAAATTCTTAACACCTGAAGAGCAGAGAATAGTAAGGCGAATTAGTTTGTAGTGAAAAGGTTTATCATCCTTCGGAACTTTAGTCTGAAGTTGCAACCTCTGTTTTCCTCGATCTATCATTCAGATGCTGGGCGAAAGTTTATGCCCATTGGTGGATCAGTCGGACCATGATAATGCAGCTTGTTACAAAGTCCACAGTACGTGGAATTTGCCTGTGGGCGGTGGATGCACATGATATGATGAAATTAAATTAAATATCGTGTTAAAAAGTCCAATTTAAAAGTTTAAGTAGATAGACAGAACCACATGAATATAAATAGTATATCAGGCTCATTGTCAAGCACGCGAGACAACATTTCAACATGATTAGAGTGACTAGCATGGTTCTGTATAGAACATGGCCGCTTGCATAAGTGCAAAGTAATGGGATAGAAATTGGCGTGTAGGGTTTTGAGAAAAGGGCTTCTGTCTATCGAAGTTAGAAGTAGATTTTTCAGGGCGATCTTCCTAGGGGGAATGGAGAAAGTGCTCTTTTTCCTTTGGCGAAACAAGTCCTCACTCACTCTCTCTCTCTCTCTCTCTCTATAGAGTCTCTACTTTCACGTGTCTTGAGGTTTTATTCGGTCAGTCGCAAGAATGAGTTTCGAGCCTATGATTTCGCCTGCGCTGTCTGATTTCGAAGTGATCTTGTCTATATACTTCACTTGCCTGCCTCAGGGAGGAGAATGTGTTTTCTTATGCCACTTTTCATTTACTCGTCTTCTTTGCTTCTTCTCGTCTCTCAGCTTCATCCGCTGCTCGACGTGGTCGAACATACCCGAATACATCCGGATAAAACGCTGTATAAAAAATCCAGGGAAGGGGTGGGATAAACTTAGATTGGATAAGGATTTTTCCAAAGAAAAAGAAGAACTAAAAAAAGAAAGAAAAAGATCGTAAGCATCTACATCAAATGGATCCAACTGAGCCTCTGACTTCGCCAATCCGATTTGTTGTTTGTCTTCTCCTTTTCCTGTCTCGGTTCCAATTGGTGGAAGACCAGATGAAATTGTCACTACTTATTGTCTTCTTCCTCCCTCTTCTTCTCCCATCTCCACTTGTCATACGCTAGCAATTGGGCGCCCTTTCCTTTGGATCATGGACTCGATGAATGTGATGACCAAGACTGGCTCTCTGATGTTTCACATAGGCATATGTTGAACTAATTGAAGTATTGCTTACACCACCTCAAACATTAGCGGCTGGAACTCTGGCTCTACCTACACCACTTCATTGACATAGTAATCAATATTGTGGGTGAAAAAAACAGGTTTTGCGAGGATGCTAGAATCCCACGGAGGATGCTATACGTCTCAAGGGAAAAGGGGAAAATGGGGAAGAAGAGGCTGCAAATCTTTGCTATCGTTGACAACCCGGACTTCGATCAATCTGAGACGACGCAAAGACAATGTTGGTAGTTGCCTGAAATTCCCCTACGCACCCTCTCTGTCGTGGTCTAAGATTTTACTAATTTGCGTTGTCGTTGCGTGGCGATGTTAGTGGCCACCGTTTTCGATCGTGGCCACTTTGGAGGCAGATGGCCACAATTCCTGGATCTAGAGTTTTTCCTAAGCTTTTAATTTATTGAATTTCTAATTTTTAATTTTATAATTTAATTCAATATTATATTTATTTTTTAATCTTATCCAAATTGTACCTAACACTTAATAGCATTAGATATATATCCACCTTCACTATCTAGAAGATTTGGTATCTCACTTTATCCTATTTATCTCAATTATTATCCCAACAGCTAAACACAGCTCGCAGCTCATAGCTTTCGTCAATCAAAGATAAGAATTTTGGCGATCTCCATAGGAGATATATATAGTCTCTACTTTCAAGTGTCTTTATCTATTATTGGTCGGTGGCAATGAATGATTTAAGCCTGCACTATCTTTAACTATCTTTGTGGCCAACTATCCTCAATCCCCTCCCTCCGATCTTTATTTATTTATTTATTTATTTTTTTTTGTCTCTGTTGATGTTTTATAAGTAACGGAAACGCAAAATTTAGGGAAAGAAGTTGCGGAAAGTAGAAATGTAGATTTCAAAGATGTAAAATGGCTTTCTAAATTGGGATTGGATTTTCTTGATTGACTATAAAAGGGTAGGTGCGCTGGTTAAACTTTTAAGCGATTTTATTTTTTTTCTTTTTGAAAGTTTCTTATTGGAATTTGAAGTTTGCTTAAGTTTTTTTCAGTATTCCGTGTTAAATCGAACTTGAATCACAAGGGGTTATTACATTTCCGAAGTGATTAGTGCCGTCCATCCAAAATGTTTTTCTGCTATTGTTGTTGATTGACTTTGTTAGTATAATAGTCATTGAGATAATGTGAAAAATGCCCTATCCATGGCATGGATAATGGCACGTGACACGCACATGTTGTCTGCTGGTCATGACTTCTTTAAAACAAGCATCACTACAAGGGTTCTTTTACAAAAATCAACCTCCCTTTAGGACTCTTTTTGAATATATATTTTTTTCCTTTTAAGCAAGTACCATGGTGAGTGTCTCCCCTAACATATGAAATCATGCAAATCTAATGTGCAAAAAGGCAGATGCGATGCCCGGCAGAAGATCATCAAATTTCAACTGTGGCACTACCTTAAGGTCATCTCATTTTGGCTATGATCAGAGCACAAGCGGCAGTTCAATTGGAAGCCGAGAGGAGCGGGTTGTGTGGGTGGAATTCGAGGTTGTCTAAGCAAAGCAGGAAACGTTTTCAATATTTTATCATAACGTGGGGAGAGAGAGAGAGAGAGAATGAAAAGGCTCGAGTATTGCTTGGGGAGCAAGGGATGTGAAGATTAGCTGGCCTTAGTTTCTTTCTTTTGCCAATAAGATGAAAAGTCAGACTCTTCTACCAGTCAAGCGCAGAGCAGCTTCTGCAGTCGTCAGAGTTTGGTAGTTGGTGGGAGCAATCTGTTGCTCCATTCTAATCTGATCCAATAAAAAATTCTAAAGAGACATGCTATACTAGTCGTCATTACCCCACGTGAAACCACTCCATGTGCACTAGTCATAGACCGATTTGCACGGCTCCAGCATCCACATGTAAATAAATAACACTAACCATCCTCTTCAAGGTGAGGGCTGAGTCATAAGCGCAATCATCTTCCGAGTCTCAACAAACACGACCCACGCAATGACTCCTCCTCCTCCTCCTCCTCCTCGATCCGTCCGATTCATCTCCGACTGCTTCGTCAAACCTCCCCAACTTCCTGATGGCTGGAACCGTCCTCTCCACTTGCCGCCGTGGGACCTCGCCATGCTTTCCGTCCACTACATCCAAAAGGGCCTCCTCTTCCCCCTCCCTCCTCGCTGCCTCGACCCTGGCTTCGACCGCCCCGCTTTCATCCATTCCTTCTTGGAGAAGCTCAAGCGCTCTCTCTCTTCCGCCCTCTTCCACTTCTACCCGCTCGCCGGCCGCCTTGCCACCCTCAAGCGGACCGACCCCCCGTTCTACACCGTCTTCGTTGACTGCGCCAACAGCCCTGGGGCCCGGTTCATCCATGCCGCGCTCGACATGACCGTGGCCGACATACTCTCCCCGACCTACGTCCCGGATGTCGTCCAGTCCTTCTTTGACCACGACCGGGCGATTAACCACGATGGCCATACCCTGTCCCTGCTGTCCGTGCAGGTCACCGAGCTTTCCGATGGGGTCTTCATCGGGCTCTCCATGAACCACGCCATCGGCGACGGCACCTCCTTCTGGCTCTTCTTCAATTCGTGGTCCAAGATCTTCCAAGCGCAAGAGAACGGCGCCGTTGATGTTGTTCCGCTATCGCGTCCCCCGGCCCTGACCAGGTGGTTCCCGGAAAACCATCCCCGCACTTTAAGCCTGCCTTACACAGATGATCCCTCGTCGTTCCTCGCCCGCTTTGAAGCCCCCGAGCTCAGGGAACGAGTCTTCCATTTCTCGGCTGACGCCATCGCGGGGCTCAAGGCGGAGGCAAACCGCCAATGCGGCACCACCAATATCTCATCCTTCCAGTCCCTGACTGCCCTTGTATGGCGGTGCATCGCGCGCGCCCGCCGCTTCCCGCCCAGCCAGGTCACAGGTTGCCGGATGGCTGCGAACAACCGGGCAAGGCTTGACCCTCCGCTCTCGCCGGAGTACTTCGGAAACTCAATCACACCAGTGAGGACGGCGGCTAAGGTGGGGGAGCTGCTGGGCAGCGGCCTTGGGTGGGCGGCGCGACTGTTGCATACGGCGGTGGCGGAGCACAGCAGCGCAAAGCTGAGGGAGTGGAACGAGGATTGGATAAAGAGGCCACAGGTCTACCACCTGGACAAGACGTTCGATCAGTACAGCATCATGATGGGGAGCTCGCCACGGTTCGACAAGTACGGCAACGAGTTCGGGCTGGGGAAGGCCGTGGCTCTGCGAAGTGGGTATGCGAACAAGTTCGACGGCAAGGTCTCAGCCTATCCGGGCCACGAAGGAGGCGGAAGCATCGACCTCGAGATCTGCCTTCCGCCGACGACGATGGCACTCCTCGAAGCTGACCCGGAATTCATGGCCGCCGTGATGGATTCGTAGTGGGAGGGCCAAAGTCAACACGGCGGTCATGCGCAAGTCGAGTCAACACGCACTAGGAGTTTGGAGGAATAAAGATTCGTTATTTGACTACCAATTTTAAGTTGACTTATCTCTTAATGCTTATCTCTTAATGTATACCCAACAAATTATGAGTTTACATTCTATGTACGCTTGGTCCAGGAAAATTTCAAGTAAGAGCTGAAGTGCGGCCCTTTCTTATGCCGCTTTTCAAGTTACTGGCATTTTATCCAAAGTTGTCTTTTACTTGCTTTCTCCTTTTTTTTTTCTCAGTTCTTCTTCTTTCCTCTTGCTCCAGCTGACTCTCCCATTCATCTTTTCTTATTCGAAGGCAGTCATTTCTTCATCAATCGCTCGAGTTTGACGGTGATCGACGACGACGGTTTGGCATGGACTGAGCGTGTGCGATTTCCCAAAAGCAAGTCTCGTATGAAAAGGTCTGAAGCTTTAAGACAGTGGGTCCACTTGAGCCAAGAGCTGCGTTCTCTCCATGCCACTGACGAGGACCAAAGATGGATTCCGCCCAGATAAAAAGAAAACATAAAACACAAACTTTTCCCCAGAAGATAAAACACTGATCTTTGAACGTATTGGGTCACGGCCAGAGTAAAGAACTTCAATGATGGGCTGCTTTATTAGTGTTGAGTTCTTCAGATTATGCTGATGCTTCTGCTGGAGTCCTAGGATAGATAGGGTGCGTTTGGAAAAACTTTTGGGAAAAGTCCTTGAAAAAATGTAAATGCCTTTGAGTTAAGGGTGTTTTTTCAAATGCAAAGTGTATTTGGTAAATTTATTTGTGAAAGTCCATTGTGAAATATCTTTGTGCAAAATGGTGTTTGGATAAATTAAATTTGCAAAAGCCTTTTTATTATTAAAAAGAAAAAAAAAGGAATGTTGGCCGGCCAAGCTTTGCCGGTTACCGCCGGCCAAGGGCTTCACCGGTCATCGCTGGCCAAGGGTAGGCGATCTGGCGAGGGTCGCATCTGGCGAGGTTCGCGGCGACCCATCTGGTTGCGCGCGAAGGTCGAAGGCCGGCGACCACATTTGGTCGCAACCAGATCTGCGACTAGATGGGTCGCGTGATGGTTGCGACCTCTGCGGAGGTCGCCTGAAGCATGGCCGGCGACGCAGATCTGGTCGCTACCAGATCTGCGTCGTGACCTCCGCGAAGGTCGCAGTCGGCAACCCATCTAGTCGCAGCGCAAAGGTCGCGACTAGATGGGTCGCGCGAAGGTCGCGACCTCCGCAGAGGTCGCCTGAAGCACGGCCAGCGACGCAGATCGGTCGCTACCAGATCTGCGTCGCGACCTCCACGGCGACCTCTCGAGCGGGGTCACGCGACCCTCGCCGAAGGGTCGCGTGGCGGCGGTGGAGGTTGTGGCATGGCGGGTAAGCTTGGCGGGCGCGACGGTCGTCGGCAACTGTGTGCCCTTCGTCGGCAACCGCTCACGAAGAAGAAAGAAGAAGAAGATGAACAGTCAGGGTAAAAAGGGAAAAACGAAAAATCAATGAGGACAATTTGGGAATAAAATTTTTTATTTTAAGCTCAGCTCTCAGCATGCCGAGAAGGCTGAAAGCCCAAGGCAGCCCCCCACCTGCTTTGGGCTTTCAGCCTTGGGAAGGCTTAGCATTCCCCAAATGGGGCTTGAAAATTTTTACCAAACACCCACCAATTAGCCCAAGGAGCTTTGGGGGTTCAAAGTGTCTTCCAAATGCCACTCCCAAACGCACCCATAAATCCATGTGGTGAGAAGAGGTGCCCCTTGGCCGGACCCCGTTTTGCTAACCCGCGGTGATGAAAATTGTTAGGGAAAATCCCTTATGATGTTTTGAAGATGACAAAATAAATCAAAGGCTACTAACGTATTTAATGGTTGAGTAATAGACTATGCAGATGATAGAATATGTAAAAGACATTGTCAAAGTTTATTCTGAAGATTTCCAGACTTCTATGTCAAAGTCTGAAGACTTCTAGACTGAAGTGTCAAAATCTAAAGACCGCTAGACTTTAGGTTCAAAGTCTGCTCACACTGATAGATTCCAGACTGAATGCTACTGAAAAATGAAGATTTATCCAGATGCGAGATTATCTTTATTTCTTCAAGGATTCGGTTCGTATGGATCATATATAGACTTTTGGTTGGAAATCATATCTACGAGATTGGATATCTTTATTAGAATCAATTTGGGTTTTACATCAAGATTGATTTGATTAACTTAATCTAATTGATTGACAATTGGATCTTGAAGATAAGAACTTTCTAAACGAAGAAACTTTGCTTATGGAAACCAAGATTCTGTTTGTATGGGCAATTGGAATTAATTTGAGATTCTACTTCTATCACTCAACGGCTACCAAATTTTCTAGATACAGATTTGTCCAATGGGTAGATTGGAAGACGATCCTCTAGATATTGTCCAACGGCTAGTTTGGAAGTGGAGGAGTATTTAAGGAGATCAAGGACCGATGAGAAAGTAAGAGACGAAGCGTAGAATTTATAATTCCAAAGTCTGAGCAACTTTGATCATACACTTGTCTCTTGTGAGCTTAAACGTTTGTGATCGTGAGAGAAATACCAAAAAAGTGACTTAGTAAGATAGTGTGATCTACTACTAAGTGTTTGTACTCAAAGTTATAATCTCTTGTTGATTGCATAGTGAAATCCAGCCAATAGGCTGTCAGCGTGGAGAGTAGATGTAGGTTTGATCTAAGTCGAACCACTATAAACTTTGTGTTCTTATTCTCTTCCCCAAACTCCTTTTTTTTGTTCATCGTCTGAAATTCGTTTGAAGTCTATCATTGTCTAAAAGAAAATTACTTCTATTGAACTTTACGAAAATTTTACTCCACACCTATTCACTCCACTCTAGGTGTTCTTACTAGCCCTTACAATTGGTATCAGAGCGAAGTGCTCGTTTTATAAAAGTGTCTTATGGAAGGGCAAAGCAACAGCATGCCACCATATTTTGATGGAAAAGAATACAATGTGTGGAAGAACAAAATGAAGGCATTCCTAAGATCTAGAGATCACTTGCAATGGGATGTTGTGGAAAAAAGGAATCAATCCCATTGTTGCGTCCACATCAAATAAGAATGGCAAAGACAAAGAAACCAAACCCCCTGCTCCTATGTCTTGGACAGAGATGTTCAAAAGAGAAGCTCTTGATGCAAAAGCCATTTATTCTTTATATTGCGCATTGTCTCCTGCTGAATATAATAGAATCTCTTCATGTGAAACAGCAAAAGAAGTTTGGATAGACTTCATGTTACATATGAAAGGACTGATCGTGTAAAAGAGACAAAAGTAAACTTTATGTTCGGCAAATATGAATCCTTCAAGATGAAGCAAGGAGAGTCGATTGGAGATATGTTCAGCCGTTTTACAGAAATTGTAAATGGATTGGCATATCAAGGTCAGCCAATTTCTACTCCAATGAAGGTCAACAAACTTCTGCGAGGTCTCTCAAAAGATTGGAACCATGTCAAGACCTCAATTTGGAAAACTCAGAGGATTATGCCACTCTCCGTTGATGATTTGATTGGCACTCTTCAATCTTACGAAGTGGAACAAATCGTTAATGAAGATCCCGAAGGTAAGAAGTCCATCGCTTTAAAAGCTAATGTTGATTCTGATGATATAGACTCAGAAAATGACATGGACGACGAAGAACTTGCTTTTATGATCAATAAATTAAAAGCTGAGTAGAAAAGGAAGGAAATTCAGTGGAAGAAGACAATACAAGCAAAATTGGTAGAAAAGAACAATGAAAGAAGATGACGAGCAATGAAATATATGTTTGATGGTATATTCAAACTCAGAATCTGATGAGGAAATTGAGGTAAGCCATTAAAAAATTCCTATCAAATTTTCAAACTATATAAATGAGCTTTGTTTAAATCTCAAATCTTCTCTTAAAAGGATCTCCAAACTAAAAAAGGAAAATTCATGACTTAGGCAACGGGATCTTTCTCAAAAAGAAAAGTTTGAAATTTTACAAAAAGATTTTCTACAAACAAAAGAAAGTCGAGATTTACTTGTAAAAGAAAATGATTCTTTAAAGAAAGAATTTTCAAATATTTTGACAAAATTTTCAAAGGGTTCAAAAACATTAGAGCATATTCTTTCCATACAAGTATCTTACTATAATAAGTCGGGACTTGGTTTCAATAAGGAAAGCAATTCTCCAATAGATTTTCCTAAAGTAAAGGAGAGACTTAGACAAAGACCTCCTAGACTTGCGTACAAAAAGCATTTTCAAATGATCTTTAAAAAACTTGTTGGTCGAAATGCCCTCAAGTGTTCAAATTGTGGAGACTCGGGACACTTTGAGAAAGAATGTTATAAAGTTTGGAGACCTGTTAAGAAAGATTGGGTAAAAACAACATACCCTACTAACTCTCATGGACCCAAGAAAAAATGGGTACCAAAGAAAAGATGAGTTGTTTTTGCAGGAAATAAAGGGGAAGAAGAAAGAGGATTTGGTAAGGAATTTTTTATTCTCAATTTGATTTGGGCAATAATTCTCATTATACTTGATATTCGACATATCCTCGGATGATTCAAATTTTATTATGACCATATTCTATGATTTGTTTTATTAAAGAAAGAATCGTGTGATTATTTTTGTATCTTGCTTAGAGACAATCGTGTGATTATTTTTTGTGATTAAGGAATTTTTTATTCTCAATTTGATTTGGGCAATAATTCTCATTATACTTGATATTCGACATATCCTCGGTTGATTCAAATTTTATTATGACCATATTCTATGATTTGTTTTATTAAAGAAAGAATCGTGTGATTATTTTTGTATCTTGCTTAGAGACAATTGAGTTTATTTGATTTTATACTCTCAGATTTTGTCATATTTTGCAAAGTGAAAATCTGTTTTATGAGATATTAATTTATTATGCAAGATATTCTTAGATACTCAAGGATTTTATTCTCTCTGATTTTATTGTGCTTTGACTAAGTGAGAATTTCTTTTTCAAGATATTATTGTGCATAATGTTCTTTCCTTAAATAATATGTTATGATGAGTTAAGAAAGTATATTTGATTATTCTTGAAGATTTTCTATTTTGCTCTAACGAAATGAAAGGATCCAAATTGATGGATACCAAAAAGGAAATGAGTGCATTGCAGGAAATTCTATAAGGGAAGAATGATTGTGAGTTTACATAAGTGCAATCAAAAAGGTATCTCATGCGAAGATTGGTAATGATTTTTTTTTTAATCAATGATATATTGCAAACATATACCTTGGGTAAGAGAATTTTTTTTTTTTTTTATCCTTCCTTGCCAATCTCTACATACATTTATCAAGATTTTAGATGATTGCCTATGAATTATATATTGCAAATATCTTTTGTCATAAATATAAGGCATTGCAAGTTTTTACTTGATTTGGTGAGTGATAGCAATATCTACTTTCTTTTTGTGAAATGCATCAATAATATATTTTTGAGATTTATGCTCAAGGAAATCCCTTTGATCTTGAAAGTTATTATTGCATATTTATGGATACTCTTGCTATACTATTTTCTTAGAAGATGTCTTATATCTAGCAAGTTTGATCCGTAAATAAGATGAAGGTATTACGTGATATTTTTGCAAAGATTGTTATCTATTATACAAGAATTTATAGGTGGAAAAAGAATCTTCCATATGGATTTTGGAAAGCTCGATTAAAAAATCGTGGAGATTCTATACTATTTTCTGGAGGCTCAAAAATTGTCTTCTTTGTGCAAAGTTTTTGCAAATTGTTGAGGAAATCCCTAATATGTCGTACGAAAGCTTATTTGTGCAAAAAGTTCGTTAAGTTTATGCAGGTTGAATTTAAGAAGAGCTTGATTGAAGAAAATAAATTTTTGCCTCGAATTTCAAAATGCAAATGATTGTTGTGGATATTGTTGCTACGAAGTAAATTATGGAAAAATATTATGCTCAATGTGCACAAGCCACAATTAGTGCTATTCGCAACTATTGTCACGATGATAGGGGGAGAAAGCGAATCCAAGAGAAAGAAAAAGAATCGTGATCACCTCAAAAAGGCAACAAATTGAGGGGGAGCTTTGATCAATTATGGAAAAATCTTCTTGAATTGATTGTAATCTTGATTATTATGGAAGGAAGGAAAAGGTAAATGTGTTAGAACTTATTAAGTTCTACAAATTCCAGTTAGTGCATCTTTTATTACCTTTTGTCATTAACAAATCTCTTATTGATATTATCATTTTATTATGACAACAAGGGTAAGTGAATTTTATAATGCATCCGTGATTTTTATTAGATATTTGTTGTTATATATGATCGAACCGAGCTATATTACATATCTTTAATATTCGATTTACTTTATAAAAGTTGATTTTTGGAAATTATGTTTCATGCAAGACATATTTGTTATCGTTTTATATTCTTCATGTGATACTATTTCTATTGTTATCGCTTTTTGATTATGACAAAAATGGGGAGAGAATATAAATATGCATATGTTGATAATATTGAGTTGCAATTATTTTTTTTATATATTGTTATGCTCAATCTATTTGCTATCTTCTGCTATCTTTTGATTCGAATCATTTTTTTTTTTGAAAATCTAAAATTTGATGATTGATCAATATTTTAGAAAGTGTGATTACACATCTGCATATTCAAAGATTGTTTTGTTATCATAAAAAATGGGGAGATTGTTAGGGAAATCCCTTATAATGTTTTGAAGATGACAAAATAAATCAAAGGCTACTAATATGTTTAATGGTTGTGTAATAGACTATGCAGATGATAGAACATGTAAATGACATTGTCAAAGTTTATTCTGAAGATTTCCAGACTTCTATGTCAAAGACTGAAGTGTCAAAGTCTGAAGACCGCCAGACTTTAGGTTCAAAGTCTGCTCACACTAACAAATTCCAGATTGAATGCTACTGAAAAATGAAGATTTATTCATATGCAAGATTATCTTTATTTCTTCGAGGATTCAGTTCGTATGGATTATATATAGACTTCTGGTTGGAAATCATATCTACGAGATTGGATATCTTTATTAGAATCAATTTGGATTCTACATCAAGATTGATTTGATTAACTCAATTTAATTGATTGACAATTGGATCTTGAAGACAAGAACTTTCTAAACGAATAAACCCACCTCGTGATGGGTGAGTTGGTTCGGGCGTACGTTGGCCACACCACTGGCCAAGGTTCGATTCCCCAACTCGTCATGTTTCGCGACTTAAGTGGGGTGCTGTTGGAGGTGAGTCCCTGCGCTAGTGCGCCCCCGGGGTTTACATTGTATGGCGGTTCGGGGTACCCAAAAAAAAAAAAAAAACTTTTTAAACGAATAAACTCTATTTATGTAAACCAAAATTCTATTTGTATGGACGATCGGAATCAATTTGGGATTTTACTTCTATCATTCAACGACTATCAAATCTTCTAGATACAGATCTGTCCAATGGGTAGATTGGAAGACGATCATTTAGATATTGTCCAACGGTTAGTTTGGAAGTGGAGGAGTATTTAAGGAGATCAAGGACCGATGAGCAAGTAAGAGACGAAGTGTAGAATTTATATTTCCAAAATCTGAGCAACTTCGATCATACACTTGTCTCTTGTGAGCTTAAACATTTGTGATCGTGAAAGAAATATCAAAAGAGTGACTTAGTGAGATAGTGTGATCTACTACTAAGTGTTTGCACTCAAAGTTGTAATCTCTTGTTGATTGCATAGTGAAATCCAGCCAATAGGCTGTCAGCGTGAAGAGTGGATGTAGGCTTGATTTAAGCCAAACCACTATAAACTTTGTGTTCATATTCTCTTCCCTAAACTCCTTTATTTTGTTCATCGTCTGAAATTCATTTGAAGTTTATCATTGTCTAAAAGCAAATTACTTCTACTGAACTTTGCAAAAATTTTACTCCACACCTATTCACCCCCCTCTAGGTGTTCTTACTAGCCCTTACAAAAACTTCACTATTACAAATTCAATCAAATCATGCGCGTGTCCTTATCGATTCTTTGGTCACGCTATGGATTGAGCGTGAAACCAAAAATATGTAGAGTCTAAAAGTGAGGCGATTGGCCTTTCATAAAAAAATTATGGCCTGTATGGTAACACTCTCGAAAACAACTGATTTTGTTATTTTATTCCTGGGAACAAGAAAAGAACATAAATTTGTTTGGTAAATTTTTTGTTCCTTGGATTAAAAATCTGTTTTTTTGTTCTCTAGAATAGATTTTGAATAAAATCAAAAAATAGAAAAAAGTTGATTCTTGTTCCAAAGAACAATTCCTTAAATCAAGTCTAATTTTTTCTTTTCTCTTCTTCTCTTTCCTTTTCTTCTTCTTCCTTTTGGCCGGTCACCAACCTTGGCCATGGCTGGCAACCTCACAAGAGTGTTATTGACCCCCGGTGACGTCGAGCCAGGGTAAGGCTCATCGGCCCGAGCCTTGCTAGTTGCTAGGCGAGCTCGGCCTCGCTAGATTTGGGCGAGCTCAAGCTTGCCTAGCCACGGTGAAGTAGACCTCACGCGGCCTAGGCGAGCTCAAGCCTCATGGTGGCTAGGCAAGCCTCCAACAAGCTCACCGACCCTCACCCGGTTGCTAGTGACCATCCACAAAGAAGAAGGAAGAAGAAGAGAAAAAAAAAAAAAAAAAAAAGAGAAAAATATAATAAAAGTATTAAAAAAATTAAAAGAAATAAAAAAATTTAAGAATCTACCAAACACATTTCTATCCCGAGAATAGAAATTTTATGCAATTAACAAGCGTGTTCTGTTACTCAGAAATTGTACTGAGAAATAGAATCAGAAAAAATCATTTTTAATAAAAAATTATATCATTACCAAACACACTCCTAATGTTTCCTGGATCTATAAAGCAAAGGTTTGAGTAGAGCTAGAAAAAATTGACAATTAAGGGCGTGTTTGGTAACTATTTATTCCTGGGAACAATTTTTGATCAGAAATGATTATTTTTTATTCTATTCCCGAGAATAATTTCTGTGCAAAAGAACTCGTTTGGTAACTGTACAAAAATTTTGATTATGGAATAGAAAAAGAATAGACATGCGTTTGGTAACTGTATAAAATTTCTATTCCAATTCTTTTTCAATTATCTTTCTAGATTAATTTAAATTTGATATTGAATTCTTATGGACCACTCACCAATATAATTGTCTTCTTATGAGTGAAAAAATCATATTATATTTATTATATTTTCAATTTCAAAAGAATTAGAATTTAAATTCTATTCGATTCTAAAATTCTATCAAATCATAGAAATTCTATTAATTAATTATATTTATACTAAGCAATAAAAATATTAACTAATCAAATTTTTATTATTTAGCAAATAATAAACTATAGTATAAACTATAAATATAAATGCTAAATAATAAATTAAAATAAAAAAATTAAATATGGATTCTATATATAGCAAAATTTCAATTCCTACTTCAAATCATTTTTTTAAATAATTTTATTTTATTTTTCCTTTTTTTTTTTTTCTATTTTCTTCTTTTCTTTTTTTCCTTTCTTTCTCCCATTCTTCTTCTTCTTCAAGGTGGCCGGTCGCCAGCCTTGGGATGCCCGGTGACTAGTTAGACAAGGGCCGCCGACCTCACTGGAGCGTCGCCGGCCCTCCTCGAGTCTGAGCTCGCCCTATGCCGGTAGGGCTTGACCTCGCTGGGCCACCGCGAGGTTGGCCTCACATTGGCTGGGCGACACCAACCTCGTGGTGCCTCGACGAGCTCGGCCTCGCTCGGCTAGGCGAGGCTCACCGATGGTCGAGGGAGGCCCGCCTGGCCATCGGTGAGCTCGCCAGGCCTCACTGAACCTTGCTCTGCCCTGTCAAGCCTCCGGTGAGCTCATTGGTGACCTGTGGCAGCGGACGGCAGGGGGTCGGCAGCGGCGGCGGCAGACAACAATGGCGGCGGCGGCAACACTTGAAGAACAAGGGAGAGGGAAGAAGAACAAGAAGAAAGAAGAGGAAAAAGAAAAAAAAAATAGGTTGACTTGATTCTAGAATTGTTCCTGAGAACAAAAAATCAACTTTTTTTTTTTTTTTAATTCTCGATTCTTTGTCAAATCTACTTTCGGGAACCAAAAAAATAGAAATTTGTTTTGTTTCCGGGAACAAAAATTTTACCAAACATATTTCTGTTCCAAATTTACTCCTAAGAACAAAAGAACATGAACAAACACTATTTGGCAAGTTGCCAAACATGCCCTAAGTCTCATCTTTCGTAGCCCCTACCTAAGGAAAGTGTAGTATCTATTGGATGTGTGCTCCCTAGGGTGTTAGAAATGGGTTGGGAGTGTGAGGTGCAAAAGACCTATAAGTAGAGGTGAGCCAGTTTCAGGTCTCGTATAGGTTCTACCTGGAATCTGAAACCTAGTCATTGGAATGGAACCTAAAACTTACTCTGCATACTCTGAACCCGGAACTTACCTTGTCATAGGTTCTAAGGTCGATTCTAGGATCTACCAAGTTCCACCTATAGTTTTATTTGAATTATTACAGTTAACTAATCATAACTTTTATTTAGACACATAAAAAATATAAGCATTGATAAAGTAAAAACCTTAGTCATAAAATAAAAACTTGGAGTAGTGTTTCTAGATTATAAACTCATCATTGAACGGCACGGAATATCGGAAAATTGCACAAAGATATGGACCAAGAAAAACATTAAAACTTGTTGTAGGTTCTAGGTTCCAGGTTCCTCCAACTAAGAATTTGGAACTTACCTATCGAAATAGGTTCCTCATTTTTTGGAACCTAGAACTTACCTTGTATACTTTGAAACCTCATTCCCATCGGTTCGGTTTTCAGGTTTCAGGTTCTACCCTTAAATTATGCTTCACCCTTACCTATAAGCAGTCCAAACTAGCTTCCTTTATGATGAATGCTTTTGTTTTTCCAGAAAATTTTCAATTGATTAACATATTGAAACTTGGAGCATTTTCAATCAAAAAATCTTATTTGTGGGGGCGAACAGTGAAAGGAAATGACTTTGTAAAGTATTATGATCGCTTGCCTCTAATTCATGATTTTCTTTATGCTTTTGACATTTCTCTTTGGCCCAAATATACCGATCCTCAAAACCTTCATACAAAGATTGATGTTATATCATAAATCTAAAATTGCCAAGATTCACGGTGAAGTTGTAACTCGTAACTCAGGTTGCCTTTTGATTATTCGGATAAATTGTAAAATAAGATTGGATGAGAAATTACGTGCACTCTGTATGTTTAATCCCATTTTTCAGATATTGGGTGGATGCATCTTAGATTGATATCCGGCCTTATTAAATGAATTGCCATTTATCGAATTGGACTCTACTGAATATCCAAATGACAGTAAAACAACTCAAGTTGAGAATTGTCGGCTAGTTATCCTCGCCACCTAGAATTTCTACTAGAGAGACAGCACCGATCATGCCCCGAATTTGGTCCGAATTTGGTTGTGCAAATCCAGGCTAGCACATTCACGATTTGTTTGTTAGGTAGCCGCTTGTATGTTAAAATTTGGGTTGAATGAGCGGGCACTAATGAGTTCGTGAGAGACTTCCTCTCGAGAAACGTTGCCTAAGGTCAAAATTAGCTGTGACCCCACTAGCCACGCGTTAATACTGTTGTCCGACTAAAGGATCATCTCGTCTCATTATACTGTTGTCAAATTTAAGTCCTTTACAAGTGCTTGTAATTATGGCTTTGCTATGACCACTACATTTTAGGAAAATGATAAGTTTTTTTTTTTTTTTTTTTTTTGGTCAGTCCTACTCTATTCCTATTCTACACTCTCTCTCGAGACTTTTGCCCCGCCTCTTGCGGGCGTGGGAGTCGAAACCCACTCTTGAAACTTACGCGTCCCCATCCCATCCCCCCTGAGAAGGTGGGGATTTGAACCCCTCACCTCCCCCTTCCATGTTGGAAGGGTGGTCACTGGGGCGAACCCCCAATGGTTAGGAAAATGATAAGTTGACCGCACAATTATTGCACCAAAAGTAATTGTGCAGTCTGGATCACTCATTTACTAAGGAAATCGGATGACTACCCTTTCCAGTTTCTTTAAGAAAGAAAAAATGCCACTCGATGGTATTTTGCTGCAAATCACACTGCAACGGAATCCATATACATATACACAAACTAGATATTCATATTTATTGGCGATATTAGCGAGATTTGCTCTCCTATTCAAGGAAAGGACATATTGTGGGCAAATCTCTGTATTGATAATTTTCCTATTTTTGAAATTTCCCTTTTTTGTTGCGGTGAACCTTGTGTACAAATTGCAGAAGAATGTTATAATAATAATAATAATAAAAAAAAGAGTCAAGAGTTTTGTCCGAGGACGTAGGCATATTGCTGAACCTCGTAATTATTGTGTTTTTTTTTTTTCTGATTGCCTTACTAAAATTCAACATGGTATCAAAGCAAGTTTGATTCAACCTATGATTTTATTTTTTTGGTTTGTTTTCTACACATCTAATTGTCTCGATTTGCTTATGTTCAAGACCGTTCTTGTTTTGCGACAATCTGCATTCTTCAGTCAGTGCTTGTTCCTCTATTTGTTGCTGTCATATTCTTGTTATTACTAGCAACGCGTCATGGATGGGTCAAAGAAGTCAGGAGATGCATCCAACACAACAAAGGTGCATAAGACAAACAACCAGCGGTCGACTTCGTTGTTGCTAAACGAAAGAAATTACCTTCCTTGGTCACGAGCTGTAACTGTTGCTCTCGGGGGTAGATCAAAGCTTGGTCACATCAACAGGAAAATTAGAGCCCCTCCTGCGACAAATCCCAAATTTGATGAATGGCAAGTGAATGACAACAATGTGATGTCTTGGATATTCAATTCCATGGAACCAGAGATCTATGAGATATTTGCATATTCAGAGTCAGCCAAGGCATTGTGGGATTCGATAAATGAGATGTATGGTCAAGCCATGAATGCATCTCGAATCTTTGAACTGCAACAAGGACTTGCTTTTTCTAAGCAAGGCGCAACACAATCTTTCATTGAACACTTGGGAAAAATGAAGAAGCAATGGGATGAGCTTCGTCAGTATAGACTTGCGACCTAGAATGTGATGGATTATGTCAATCAAGAAGAGCAAGATAAAATCTTTCAATTCTTAGCAAGCATCAAGCCTGAATTTGAGGACACCAAACGTCAAATTCTTATGAGTCATGAATTGCCCACTTTCAATGAAGTTTGTGCCATAATCCAAAGTGATGAAACAAGGAGACATGTCATGCCTTCAGTTCCAATTACATCAGGAGAGCTTGGTGAACACGACGCAAGGAGACTCCACTGCTTGGTTTGCCAAAGGAAAATTTAAGAAACTAGCACGGTTCCATTGTGACCATTGCAATCGCGATGGCCACTCCAAAGAGAGGTGTTGGTTCTTCATCCGCATTTGCGTCTTTCCAAAGACAGGGGTTCGGAAGCTAAGGTGGCAATCCAAGAAAATCCAAACGATTTTCAATCCAAGTTGGAGGCTTTGTCTTAACAAGTTCAGCAATTACTTCAGACACATGGCAATAGAACGAACACTTCTAGCATCGAAACCGGAAATTTGGCTATGATGTCTAGTAATGTCCATGCTTACTCAGCTTTATCCAAAACTCAGTTTATTGTTGACTCAGGGGCTACAGACCACATGTGTAGTTCTCCAAACTTGCTATCCAATGTTACTTCAGGTGTGTCATATCCACCTATTACTATTACTAATGGTGGGTAGGTTCCAACTAGTGGTGTTGGACAAATTAATTTCTTTTCAAATAATTCTGAAGCATTGTTGGTACCTGAATTATCCTTAAATTTAATGTCAGTTAGCAAATATACTAATCAATGGAATCGCAATGTTATTTTTACTCCTCAAAAGGTGTTTTTTTCAAGATCGAACCACCAGGAGGATGATTGGTGAAGGGTGGTTGTAGAATGGATTGTATACGGTGGACCTCAACAACGAAGTGTTGATGGCACAAAGGAAGACTATTGACACTTCTCGGTTGTGGCATTGGCGTCTGGGTCATCCCTCTGATCGGGTGTTACATGCTCTTGATATGACTTTAAGTTATGAATCAAATTGCTGTGATCTTTGTCATTATGTGAAGCAACATAGGTTACCTTTTCCACATAATACACATAAATCAGAACAGCTTTTTGATTTAGTTCACTCGGATGTTTGGGGAGCTTCTCCTATTGACTCTAAGGGGGGGTTCAAGTATTTTGTTACATTTACTGATGATAAATCTTGAGCTATATGGCTTTATCTGCTTAAATCCAAGAGTGAAGTTATGATTGTATTTCAAGATTTTTGCAATATGGTGAAAAATCATTTAACACTATGGTGAAGATTCTTTGTACAGACAATGGAACTAAATATACCAATCAGGCTTTTCAAGTGTTCTTGCATAGCTTAGGAGTCATTCATCAGACCTCCTGCGTTGGAACTTCACAGCAGAATGGAGTTGCTGAAAGAAAAAAAATAGGCATTTGCTTGAGGTTACTCGAGCATTGTTATTCTCAAGTAATTTACCCAAGACATATTGGGCTGACGCGGTCCTTACTAGCTGCTTCTTAATCAATCGTTTGCCTAGTAAAGTGTTGGGGGTATAAAGTTCCAATTGAAAGTTCATATGCCCGAAAATTTGTTATCTCTCATCTAAGAATTTTCGAATGTGTGTTATGTGCATTCTCAATATGGTGACAAGCTGGATCCACAGGCTTGAAAGTGTGTGTTTGTGGGATACTCAAATGTCAAGAAGGGATACAAATGCTATGAACCAAGTACTAGACGTGTTTATATTTCTTGTGATGTTGTCTTCGATGAGGGTCACATGTTTTTTGCTAGGAGTCAAATTCAGGGGGAGCAAGATGACTATTCTGAATTTTTGCTTCCTATCCTACCTATTGGGGATTCAATGTTGGATCAAGAGGAAATTCCAACAATGGTTGTTCAAGGGAGTCAGCTTGTCCCTAATGTAAACGTCGTTCCTGATATAGCTGCCATTACAACAAATAAGGCTGATTTGGAAGTAGATGTTGAAAATGCAACAGAGATAGATCCAACAGATCGATACCTAATATCTTAACCCCAACCTGCAGGTCATTACGCATTCCAAGGCCTTCAACACGGCTCCGTGATTTTTTAACATATCATATGGCTCGGCATCCTATTCAAGATTTTATTGGGTATGATAGAATTTCCCATAATTATTTAAGTTTCTTATCTGCCATTGAAAATCAACAGGAACCCCATACCTTCTTGGAAGCATGTAAAAGTAGTGTGTGGGTGAATGCCATGAAAGATGAACTTCAGGCATTGCACCGCAACCATACTTGGGAATTTGTTAAATTGCCAAATGGGAAAAAGACAGTTGGATGTCGGTGGATTTACAAGATCAAATACAATAGTGATGGTTCGGTTGAGAGGTACAAAGCTTGGCTTGTCGCAAAAGGGTATACTCAAATATATGGGATAGATTACAAGGACACATTTGCTCCTGTAGTGAAAATGAACATTGTTCGTGTCATTCTATCAATGGCAGTTAACTGTAGCTGGCCATTATTTCAGATGGATGTGAAGAATGCTTTCTTCCAAGGAGACTTAGAGGAAGAGGTTTATATGGATCTTCCTCCAGGACATCCCTTAGAGAATAATAAGGGAATGGTTTGCAAATTAAAGAAGGCAATATATGGTCTCAAACAATCACCTAGAGTATGGTATGGCAAACTAAGTTCCGCACTTGTTAGATTTGGTTTCAAAAGGAGCGTAACTGATTCCTCGATGTTTACTAAAGTAACTAGTGAAGGTATTGTTGCTATTCTCATTTATGTTGATGATCTTATTATTATTGGCAGTAACTTAGCAGGTATTGCAGAACTTAAACAGTTGTTGAGCAAGGAATTTGACATTAAAGATCTTGGAAAATTGAGGTATTTTTTGGGGATAGAGGTAGCAAATTCTAACAAAGGTATGTTCTTGACTCAAAAGAAATATATCCTAGATCTATTGAAAGAGACTAGTAAGTTGGGTGTTAAACTTGCTAGCACTCCTATGGATTACAACAATAAGACTATGTCTAAGGAAACACCATTACAAGATATTGGGCAATTTCAGCGTTTGGTAGGGAGATTGATTTACCTAACCATTACTAGACTTGACATTGCTTATTCTGTTAGCTATGAGAGCCAATTTATGCAAAAACCTACACAAGGACATATGGAGTTGCTAAACCAGCTCATTCGATATCTAAAGGCTTCTCTAGGAAGAGGAATATTGTTGAAGAATAATGGTAATATAGAGATTGTGGGATTTACTGATGTTGATTGGGTTGGGAACCCCATGGATAGAAAATCTACCACTGATTTTTGTACATTTGTTGGTGGAAACATTGTTACTTGGAAAAGTAAGAAGCAAACAGTTGTGGCTAGATCTAGTGCGGAAGCTGAGTATCGAGCCAAGGCTATTGCCACTAGTGAGATCGTATGGCTTCGTCTATTGCTTCAAGAATTGGGTTGTGATGTCATGTCTAAACCTACGAAGCTATTTTGTGATAATCAGGCGGCAACACACATTGCTTCAAATCTGGTCTTTCATGAAAGGACCAAACACATAGATGTCGATTTTCACTTTGTAAGGGAAAAGGTTCAAGACAAGACATTAGAGACACCATATATTCGTAGTAGGGATCAACTTGCTGATGTCTTCACCAAAGCTTTACCCAATGGAGTATTTTAGGATATGGTGAACAAATTGATCTCTAACAATGTCTTCGCTCCAACTTGAGGGGGAGTATTGGCGATATTGGCGAGATTTGCTCTCCTATTTAAGGAAATGAAATATTGTGGGCAAATCTCTATATTAATAGTTTTCCTATTTTTGAAATTTCCATTTTTTGTTGCGGTGAACCTTGTGTACAAATTGCAGAAGAATGTTATGATAATAAGAGAGTCGAGAGTTTTGTCCGAAGACGTAGGCACATTGCCGAACCTCACAATTCTTGTGTTCTTTTTTGATTGCCTTACTAAAATTCAACAATATCACTGTTTGTAATAGAGATATTTTAAAAAGAAATTATAATCTAGTGCAGTCAAACATTATTTTTCTAAAAAAGATCTATCTATATATATATATATATATATATATATATATATAATAGATAAATCATCTTTTGTTGCTTATAAACAAAAACAGTGCATTTTATATATAAGTCACAAGCGAAAAGTACTATGGGGGCAAGAAGGTAAAAATCAAAAGGTATAACTAACATTTACACTAGACAACTGTTGTTCATCGAAGATTATCTTAAATAACCGTTTTTGATTTGGTGTAACCAAATGTTATTTTTGATATAGAAATACTTAAGTAAACTAAAACAATTTTTTTTTATTTAAGTTGAAATAAAGAGTGAAAATCCAAAGGACGCCCTACTTACAAAACGACCAGTCATAAAAAAAAAATATATAATTAAAAAAATGCAGAATATGGGTAAAAAAAAACTTTTCAACGCTAGAATGAAATAACCAATAGGGTATTTTCCTTTTTTTGCCAAAACAAAATCTGGAATCATTCGATAAATTAATACAGAATATCTTCTTCAACTCAGTTATGAAGAATACAATGTGCGGGTGATGCGAATTCACGGGAAAAGAATGAGTTTTTGGCTTCCGGGTATTCTTACACAACAACAACAAGCTCCTAAGAGGGAAAAACTTGGCCAAAGTTGAAAATTTTCTTTTGCTGGATTAAACCAGAACTGCATGGACACCCACTTCGATTCAAGTGCGTGGACAGGGGCGAGCTCCAAGTTGCCGAGACTGATAGAGATGGTGTGGTCATAGTAGACGTCGTTATGGCTCCTCAAGAGAGAGACGTTAGAGGAGTTTATTGATGACTCATAGCCATCGATGGGGCACTGGACTCGACGAAGGACGCGGAGGGGATGTGGACGTGGGAGGGACGTGCTGGAGATAGGGAGAGGGAGTAGGCCGTCCTTCTCTAAAAATCAGTACTTTTTTCGCCGGTCTGAATGAAAAATGAGAGTCGACCAGTTGCATCGAAAACTTTTTGTAGCCCACGTTTGACTGTCATTTCTTGCGGATGAGGGTTATCTTAGCGGGACGCAATCTAAAATGTCGACCGCCAACAATCCTCTCCCCTCCTCTTTAAAGGGAAGGAGCACAGCCTTTGAGCCGAGACCAATTCATCGTCAGTACACACGCAACCCACGCAATAGTTCCTCGTCCTCCTCTTCCATCCGTTCGGCTCATCTCCGGCTGTTTCATCAAGCCACATCAGCTTCCCCCGCAGTTGAACCACCCTCTCTACTTGCCGCCATGGGACCTCGTCATGCTCCCCATCCACTACATCCAAAGGGGCCTCATCTTCCCCCTCCCTCCTCGCCGCCTTGACCCCGGCTTCGACCGCCCCGCTTTCATCCATTCCTTTTTGGACAAACTCAAGCGATCTCTCTCTTCCACACTCGCCCATTTCTACCCCCTCACCGGCCGCCTAGCCACCCTCAAGACTGAACCCCCGTTCTACACCGTCTTCGTTGACTGCACCAACAGCCCTGGGGCGCGATTCATCCATGCCTCCCTTGACATGACCGTGGCCGACGTCCTCTCCCCTAAGTACGTACCGGCCGTCGTCCAGTCCTTCTTTGACCACGACTAGGCGGTCAACCACGACGGCCACGACCTGTCTCTGCTGTCCGTGCAGGTCACTGAGCTCGCCGATGGCCTATTCATTGGGCTGTCCATGAACCATGTTGTTAGCGACGGCTCCTCCTTCTGGCACTTCTTCAACTCGTGGTCCGAGATCTTCCAAGCGCAAGAGAAAGGCACCGCTGATGTGGTCTAGCTGTCGCATCCCCCGATCCTGACCCGGTGGTTCCCAGAGAACTACCCTGGCCTTGTCAGCCTGCCTTACACGAATGACCCATCATCGTTCTTCGCCCTCCCCGACGCCCCTGAGCTCAAGGAGCGATTCTTTCACTTCTCCACCGATGCCATTGCGGGGCTCAAAGGAGAGGCAAATTGGCAATGCGGCACCACCAATATCTCGTCCTTCCAATCCTTGACTGCCCATGTATGGCGGTGCATCACGCGTGCTAGCCACCTCCTGCCTGACTAGATCTCAAGCTGCTATACGAACGCGAACAACCGGGGCAGGCTGGAGCCCCCAGTCCCACCGGAATACTATGGGAACATGGTCACGCCATTGAGGACGGCAGCGACAGTGGGGGAGCTGCTGGATAGAGGCCCCGGGTGGGCAGCACGGCAACTGCATGCAACAGTGGCAGAGCACAACGACGCGAAGCTGCGGAAGTGGAACGAGGAGTGGATAAAGAGCCCGCATATGTACCACCTGGGCAGAATGTTTGATCCGTGCAACATCATGATGTGGAGCTCGCCGCGGTTCAACATGTACGGCAACGAGTTCGGACTGGGGAAGGCCGTGGCTCTGCGGGGCGGGCACGGGAACAAGTTCGACGGCAAGGTCTCAGGCTATCCAGGCCGCAACGCAGGTGGGAGCATTGACCTCGAGATCTGCCTGTCACCGGAGAAGATGGCAGTTCTCGAAGACGACGCTGAGTTCATGACTGCCGTGACGATTTCGTAGGTCGGAGGGCCATCGCGGTGGCTATGGGCAAGTCAAGTCAACGCCATTACGCAAGGAGGAATAGACGTCGTTGTTGGATATGGAATTTTAATAAAATTGACTTTACTTCTCGACGTAAGCATGCGCCACTAACCTGGAATGCGGACCAATTCTCTCTTTTTATGCCATTCCTATTTGTTAACAAAATAAAACGTTGTTGGAAGATATGCAAGATCTATCTTTGGTTATGATCATGCATTAGATCAATTAGGGATTAGATTGATTAGATTAAGATATCAATGCGATTGTAAAAATATATCTTTTCCTTTTATTCATGTATCTTCTGTATTATAATTACAGTACAATGTACATTGAATAGAGAATACACAGAACTTCCCAAAACCTCTACAATCCCTTTTTTCTTCTGTTTGTTCTTCGCTTCTCTACATCTTCTGACATGGTATCAGAGCTTGGCTCTTGATTCCCGCTTCCGCACACCTTGATTGCCTGTCGCAGCTTCTTGATCTGCAAAATCAGATCAAAGCAGAGAAGGAATCAAATTTCTTGTTAGAGAAGAAAGAAGCAAAGGAGGACACTTACCATGAATCCACCAGACAATTCATCTTTTGGCGTGGATACACCATTGACAGGAGAGACTACATCTGCACAGCAAATACAAACCACAATTCCAACAATTCCAACGATCCAACCGCAAACTTAGGTTCAAAATCTGCCATGGCAGTATTACCCGGCTTAGTCTAACATGGGGCTACCTATCTCCGGGCATCCTTACCAATGGGTACCATATCCATGGTACGTTGGGCAAGGCCCAAACGCATCATCGCCGGGGACTGGGAGCAGCCAGAGCAACCCCCAGTCCGACGGGAGTCCGCCTACCACGAATGGGGCAAACTAAGCTGTCGGTTCAGAACAAGTAAGCGGGACTAGTGAACTAGGTTTAGGGTCAAATCCCTACCCGAGTGTGGGTTTAAGGTCGAATCCCTACCCAGGTGTTTCTAATGCGGGTCATGGATTCGGATTTAATGGATCGGGTGCAGGGGCGAACATTTACCCGAATTTTCCGATAGGTTTCCTTCCGTTTCCGATCACTGGCATCACTGGCCGACCGGAATCAGGCGACCCTTTGTACGTATCAACTGCTGACAGTCCAGAACTGAAATTAATCAGTTTACAATTAACCAGATCGGAAAATTATTCCAAATGGTCGCAAGATTTCCAGTGGGCCCTCGTGACGAAGGACAAAGACGGATTTCTCGACGGAGCAATACCCACACTGTCGGACGAGCGGCTGGCCAGGCATTGGAGAAAATGCAACCACCTCATCCGAACGTGGATCGGCAATTGCATTTCTCCAGAGGTGGCCGCCGGACTCCCTCCGACAGAAGACTCAAAAAAGATGTGGGATAGCATCAAAGAGATGTACGGGAAACTAGATCAAGCCAAAATCTTTTCTCTTGTGCAGGAATTAAGCGACTTAAAACAAGGGAATATGACCGTCATGGCCTACTACAACAAAGTGTCATTTCTCTGGAACCAACTCGAAGCCACGGAGGAGAAGCTCGAGGGACCAGCAGAAACGCTTCGACAGTACAGATCGATGAAGGAGAGGGAGAAGACAACACGATTCCTTCTGATTTTGAATGAAAGTTATCTAACCTTTCAATCTCAGATCTTGGCGATGGATCCGGTGCCTCCCCTTGGCCGAATCTTTCAACTGGCTGTTCAAGAGGAAAACCAGAGACTCGCGGTTCCAGAGCAAACGAGAGGAAGTGACAGCGTCGCCCTCGCGATGCGCGGCGTCCGGCGAGATTCGGGAAAAACCCTAGCCCGAGAGAGAGAGAATCGCGAAGGGGGGCTAGGGTTCCACGGAGGGATCGATCGTTCCTTTAAGAGAGAAGGAACGAACGGCCCAGATCTTCTGCAAAGATCGGACAGTGCACAGGGGCTTTATCCGCACGTCGAATCGGACGGTGGACATTATCCCTTGATGAAGAGATCCGACGGCCAGATTTATTCTCCATTAAAAGGATCGAATGGCCAGGATTATTCCTCATCAAGAGGATCGGACGGTCAGGTTTTTTCCGCATCTTTAAAGAATTTTGGTCAAAATTCAAAGGGAAGGGGTAAATTATATTGTGAATATTGCAAGCGCCCACATCATACCATAGATAATTGTTGGAAATTACATGGTAAGCCAGGAGAAAAAGGAAAGAAAAAAGAATTTGCTGCAGCTTACCAAGTCACTAGACCAACTGGTCTGAATTATGATCAGCCTATTACAAATGGGCAACATCAGCAGCTGATGCAGGCTTTGCAAAAGGTTGATATTGGAAATAAAGGAGCAAGTTTTTCAGGTATTTCTTATTGCTTGATAAATTATATTTCAAGAAAAGCTTGGATAATTGATTCAGGGGCAAGCGATCATATTGTTTGTGACAAGGGACTTTTTTCCATTATGCACAAGAAATTAGATACACCTATTTCTGTGCAATTGCCAAACGGGAATATTACTCATGTCACCATGACAGGGACTATCCAATTGAGTCATCAAATTGTCCTTCAAAATGTTCTTTATGTCCCAGAATTCCAATTCAATCTCAATTTTGTCTCCAAAGTCTGCATAGAAAATTCATGTCAAATATTCTTCGATTCTGACACCTGTCTTTTTCAGGCCCGTTCGACTGGCAAACTGATGGGCTTGGGTAGTCTTTCTGAAGGGCTTTATTTTGGGATTAGTTATCCTAGTGATTTTGATTTATCTTCCCTGAATAAGAAATCATTGTGTAATTTGTCTACCAATGATAAGAGTTTTCTTATGCATTCGCGAATGGGTCATAGTGCATTCTTTCCTCATTCTAAATGTGAAATATGTCCACTTGCAAAACAATCCCGAACTCCTTTTCCTTTCAGTACAACACGTTCTACTGAAATTTTTTCTCTAGTTCATATGGATGTTTGGGGACCATATCACACCCCACATAGGGATGGTTCACGTTATTTTCTCACAATTGTGGACGATTATTCTCATGCCACATGGATATTCCTGATGCAGTCAAAAGCACAAGTTGTTTCTCATCTAAAGATGTTTTTGGTCCTGACCAAAAATCAGTTTAGAAGGCCGATTCAGAAAATTCGGACTGATAATGGGACGGAATTTTTTAATAATGATTGCCGTTCACTTTTTCTGTCTCATGGCATTCTTCATGAAAGCTCCTGTGTTTACACTCCACAACAGAATGGAGTAGTAGAGCGAAAACATCGGCATCTCTTGGAAGTCGCCAGAGCACTAAAATTTTAGGGATCTATCCCAGAAAATTATTGGGGAGACTGTGTTCTCACAGCAGCTTATTTGATCAATCGAATGCCCACGCGGATACTGGATGGCAAATCGCCTTTCGAATTGCTTTATAAAAGGAGGCCAATTTTAGATCATCTACGGGTCTTTGGCTGCCTATGTTATGCTACAATAATGGGGCCTCGGGACAAAATGGGTCCTCGCGCTAGGAGATGCATATTCATGGGATATCCAAATCTGCAAAAGGGATATCGTGTTCTTGATATCAGAACAGGAGATTTTTTTACTAGTCGAGATGTTGTTTTTCATTAAAATATCTTTCCTTTTCATGAAAACTCATCTTCCCAAGACGACTTGAATGCTCCCACGAGTTCCCGCCAAAATCTAGATGAAGAAGAAGCATCCCCTAGTTTCTTTCTCACCACACAACCTGAAGCAGATGTTCCTTTCACTTTGCCTAATTCTCCTCCAGACGGTTTTCTGGATACTGCTGCTGAAGACATCACCAATATGGATGACACCCCTGAGATAAATACAGAGGGACAATCTTCATCTCCAGCACCAACAGCTCATCCACGTTGCTCAGGACGAGCCACAAAACCGCCAACCTGTACTAAAGATTATGTTTGTGCTTCACTTAACTCACCAGGTATCTGCTATCCAATATCTTCTTACGTATGCTTTGATAAGCTTTCGTCAGATCATCAATGTTGCATTAGTCGTATTTCCGATGCAAAAGAACCTTCTAGTTATGATGAAGCATCTAGAGATCCAAAGTGGCAACAGGCCATGGCGACAGAGCTACAGGCCTTGACTGATAACCACACATGGGAATTAGTCAATCTTCCTCAAAACAGAAAGTCCATAGGATGCAAATGGGTGTATAAAATCAAATATCGATATGATGGTTCTATTGAGCGTTACAAGGCTCGGTTGGTGGCTAAAGGATATACGCAACGCGAAGGTTTCAATTATCACGAGACTTTTTCTTCTGTTGCTAAAGACGTCATAGTTCGTTCTTTTTTATCAGTTGCAGCTATTCAAAATTGGTCTTTACATCAGATGGATGTTCACAACGCCTTTCTTCATGGCGATTTAGATGAGGAGATCTATATGGATATTCCTCAAGGCATACGGAGACAGGGGGAGAAAAGGGTATGTCGTCTCCGCAAATCCCTTTATGGACTAAAACAAGCTTCAAGACAATGGTATGTAAAGTTTGCAACTGCTCTCACAATTGCAGGTTTCAAACAATCCAAGTATGATTACGCCCTATTCACATGGACTAAAGGTATGTCATCTATCTACTTGATGATATATGTTGATGACATCCTAATCATGGGTAATGATGAAACTGCAATAGAGCGTCTTAAGAAATGTTTGCATGCCACATTTCATATAAAGGATCTGGGAGCACCAAAATACTTCCTTGGTATTGAAATTGCTCGATCCGACCAAGGGATTTCTCTCAGTCAACGGAAGTTTGTGTTGGAGATCATTTCAGAAGCTGGACTATCAGGATGCAAGCTGGCAGTTATTCCTATTGAACAAAACATCAAGTTAACCACAGCGGATTTTCTTGGAGGGATATCTCAGAAAGATGATCCTATACTCAAAGATCCGACAAGTTATCAGAAGCTCGTAGGAAAACTCATATATCTGACTATGACTAGACCTGATATTTCATATGCCGTGCAAACTCTCAGTCAATTTATGCACAGCCCAAAGGAATCTCACATGAATGCTGCCTTGAAAGTTGTAAAATATCTAAAGAGATGCCCAGGACTCGGGATACTTCTGTCTAGGAGATGCAATATGGAATTGACAGGATACTGTGATGCAGATTATGCAACCTGCCCGATGAGTCGAAGATCGATAACTGGCTTTTGTATTAAATTCGGGGAATCTCTTCTTTCATGGAAGACCAAGAAACAAGCAACGGTCTCCCTATCTTCAGCTGAAGCAGAATATCGAGCTATGGCGAAAACTACATGTGAAATTGTGTGGTTGCGGGGGTTACTTGGAGATCTTGGGATAAGGCTGAAAGGACCAACGAAACTGTTTTGCGACAATGATGCGGCTCTTAAACTCGCAGCAAATCCCGTGATGCATGAAAGAACGAAGCATATAGAGGTGGACTGCCACTTCACACGAGAGAAGATTCGAGAAGGAATCATCGAGACAAGAGGAATTGGAACCGCAGAACAACCTGCTGACATCTTCACCAAACCTCTATGTCAAAGACAGCATACATATCTTCTAAGCAAGCTAGGAGTCTTGGATATCTACAAGCCACCAGCTTGAGGGGGAGTGTTGGAAGATATGCAAGATCTATCTTTGGTTATGATCATGCATTAGATCAATTAGGGATTAGATTGATTAGATTAAGATATCAATGCGATTGTAAAAATATATCTTTTCCTTTTATTCATGTATCTTCTGTATTATAATTACAGTACAATGTACATTGAATAGAGAATACACAGAACTTCCCAAAACCTCTACTATCCCTTTTTTCTTTTGTTTGTTCTTCGCTTCTCTACATCTTTTGACAAACGTATTCTGCTAATTAAGCCGGTTTAGATGGTGAAGGAGCTTACTCATCATCATTTTGTGATTGAAACGGTGACATAAGATGTCCCGAGTGAAAATTGATGAACTATTGAGCAAGCGCGAATGGTTCTTTATGTGAAGTGACGCATACGCTCGGCATGGCCCTCTGAAATCGAAACCTAATTGGCAAACGCATGGACAATTAGCTCTAATTGGGAATGATTGGAGCCTTTCGCTAAAAAGGAAATAAAAAAGAAAAAGAAAAAAAGAGAGTAAGTAAATAAAAACGAAGTTATCGGAAGAGTCGAAATACCATACTTTTTGGAATTACAAAGATGAATAATCATGTTATCTCTCTCTAACTAAATTAAGCATTTGCTAACCGGTTTATTTCATTGATGTTGTTGTAACTTGTGTACACTTCTCATCATAGTGAACCCATGGTTTCGTAATGCTATAGTAAACTCCTATACTATTTAAAATTTAGATCGTACAATAATCATGAATTGATTGATAAAGGTTAGTTTCGATCATGCATTTGTGGTTTCTTTAGCAGTAAATTATGAGGGAGTTTTATCATCTCCCTTTGTACACTTCATGTTCATTTACAATGATGTGTGGTTCATGCCATAAAATAAGACATAATAGGTTCTAAAAATATTCAGTTTTATTGATATCATTCATCAAATAGTTGTCGCGACCCAATTTTTCGGGGTTTAAACACCTAAAACTAGGTTGATGGACTACTAAGCCTTTAAGCTCAGCTCGGGCTCTCCCAAGCCCATACCAAATCGCGACTTAGGGTTTTAACATGCAAAAGATTATTATCTAGGAGTCGCCACTAATCGGTTTAGGGTAGGTCGATTAGACACCTAAGTAAAATAAATGGAGTATTATTTTACTCCTACGAACCAGAGATTTTGGGTACGGGGACTTGGTTACACTAGACTATCTTAGTGCCCTTTCGGTACCATTTCTTTTTAATTTTAAAAAATGTTTTGCAGGCAGCTTGATTTGATTTTAATTTACTTCCTAACGTGTGAGGTGATCATACATGTGCGCATACCACCAATTTAACACATCAAGAAAGCAATTAAATAATGCAAAAACATACCTTAAAGCAATGAAAGCATCTGCAATGTTAAATCAGAATTCACATCAACAATTCTAGATAGGATTTCTAATTAACACGCAATTTCAATTTTTGCTTTCACTTTATTTAATGAAAATCATGACTTATGCAATGCATGTCACTATACTAACATGAAATGATATAATAACATGACCAAAATTGTATGACGTAAATAAGCATGCAATTTATCCTAAAGCATGAAATGAATTCATTCAAATTCTTTTATATTTTTCATGAAATTAGAAATTAAAGAGATGCAATAATTAAATATGCAATATAAATTACCTAAATCTAATTACATGTAATGCAATGCAATGACATACAAAATTATTTAAACTAAAATGACATGCCTCATGCAATTTAATATACGAACTATATGTCACGTCACATTTATTACATGACTTAATCTAATGACATAAAAGTTCTAATTAAATGAACTTAATAAAAACTAAATGACGTGCATTTGATGTTTTTATTTTTTTAAAAAAATGCAATCTATTCTAGATAATGATATTAACTTATGCAAAGACGAATTTTGTATTTTCTTTCATGAAATTCGAATGCAAAGGTAATCTAACTAGATTGAGGTTCTATCTAATTTAAACTAAGGATTAGGTCATATCAAATCCTACTTTAAATTAAGACATTATCTTAACCTAAGATGCAATTTATCTAAAAAGATGATCTAAATTTAACATGAAACATGTATTTTTCTAACTTAATATGCACAATGATTTTTTTTTTTTTTTTTGTGTTTTTCTTTATGCAATTCAAAATTAAAACTAATTCATAACATGTAATTTTATCTAATATGCAATGACGTGCAGAGCATGCCCTAATTCTATATGACATATGCATGATATTTTTATTTTTAACAATGTTCGAAATTTAAAGGTGCCACGTAGTTAAACATGCAACTTAAATAAAAAACTAACAACCTAAATGAATGCACCTTTTTGTTTTTATATTTTTAAATCTAAAATAAAATCTATATTCTAGATATGCAAAATAACAAGAAATATTCTAAAATCAATTGAAATCCTAATTCGAATATCTTTTTGATTTTTCTTAGTGATTTTCTAAAACAAGTACTAAATCTAAACAAACAAGATATTCAACAAAATAAAGGATTAAAATAAACGAAAAATAACCCGTTATCTCACGGGTCAAATTAATGAATATTTTTAACCCTGAACATCACGACAAGAAATCAAAATAATTAAAAATCTAATCCGAAATCTTACGGATTAAATTAATAATTAAATTAATTCAACAGTTAATATATCATAAACAAACCCCAAAAATTATCATAATTAAAAAAATGACCCGACGTCTTACGGGTCAAATTAAATAATTACAATAACTTTAGGGACAATTCCTATGGATAATGCCTATAGGAATTATAACCTAAAATTCACCTCACAATATCTAAACTTAAACAATAATACTAAAACTAACTAAAGGTAAAGTAAAATAATATAAAATAAGAAAAATAAAAATAAAAGAAAAATAAACAACCTAAGGAAAATAGGGGGCAGCCCGTTCGTTGATCCAGCCAAGGGAAGTCACCAGCGGCGGTGGGCGCGGGCACTCCGGAGAGGGTGGAAGCGGGGCCGGCGCGAGCGGCTACGGGATGGTTAAGGAACAGCAGCTCGGGCGGAGGATCCGGGTCGCGGTGGCTGAGGCAAATCGGAAGAGGGTCGCAGCTGGGCGGAAGGTCCGTGTGATGGTTGAGGCGGAGCGGCGCGAGGCGGAGCTGGGTGTTGCTCGGGGCTCCAGGCGTCAGACGGGCAGAGGCACGGCGACTGGATCTCTGGGCGGCACGGCGGAGCGGCGCGAGGCGGAGGTCACGGCTGTCGCGCCGTGGATCGGTGCGGGCTGGAGCGGTGTCGGGTGGTCCGGCGTGGTGGCGCGGCTCGGGCGGAGATGCGCCGGAGAGGGGTGGCTCGTCGTGAGGGAGATCGGCGGTGGGCGGAGCTGAGGCGCAGCGGCGATGGATGGAGATGTGCCCGGTGGAGCCAAAGTTACAGCAAAAAAAAAAAAAAAACCTTCTCTTTGGAGAAGATGAACAGTAGGGGTCAAATCAACCCCTACTTTCCACTTTTGCTTTTACTTTTTGCCTCCTCCTGCGCACGGATGGCTTCCCCTTGCTTTTTCTTCCTTCTTTGGCTTTTGTTCTTTTTCTCTTTGATTCCAAAGAAAAACCCAACCAAAAAACCCCCTTATTCTTCTCACCGTGCACCCTTCATATAAGGAAAACAAAAAGAAATCTTTTTCTCCATATTTCATCTCATACGAAGATTGAGATAACCTCTACGATCACAAAAAATCTTTTTATTTTCCTTATCTCCTTAGATTTCCTCATCTATAGATAAAGATAAGATTATAATGCGATTTCCTTAATTTTCAAAAATCATCATAATATCGCATAAAATCTTAATTTTTCAATAGATAATTAATTAAAAATAACAACGGGCTTGGGTTAATTATCTCCTTTCGTGGGCCTAGCCCGACTTGTCGAACTAAAGCTTAGAAAATATTAATTCGAACCCATCCAACACCAGTCCTAAAAATAAAAATGCAAAACATGCAAAATAAAAACAAATGCACCTAACACTATATGCTATGCAATTGAATTATAACAAAAAATAAAATTAACCCCTAATGACTAAATGGGTCGCCAAAATTTAGGTGTCAACAGCTGCCCCTCTTTGGGGGTGAGCTTGAAGAGGTTGCCTTCAAAGATAAGTTGAGACCTAAATTTGACTATGCATATGCATTGAATTTTTTTTTTTTTTTTTTTTTTTTGATTTGCAAATGAATCCTATTTTAGAATGCAATTTATATGATGCATGGAAATGGTAATGCAAAATGAACCTACCTGAAATAACTTACCTTCAAGGAGGGTAGAGTAACTCAAGATAGATTGGTGTTACACGTCCAGGACCCGTACCATTCTACGGTCGCCCATAATAGTAACATGACTTTGTAATGAAAACTGTTTTCCCAGGACCCGTACCATTCTACGGTCGCCTAAACGGGGATTTACCTTCCAGGACCCGTACCATTATTCTACGATCGCCTGAATAGGTAAATAAAGTTTTGCCTAGGACTCGTACCATTTTACGGTCGCCTAAACGGGAATTTACCTTCCAGGACCCGTACAATTACTCTACGGTCGCCTGAATAGGGAAATAAAGTTTTGTCTAGGACCCGTACCATTCTACGGTCGCTTAAACGGGGATCTACCTTCCAGGACCCGTACCATTACTCTACGGTCGCCTGAATAGGGAAATAAAGTTTTGTCTATGATCCGTACCATTCTACGGTCGCCTAAACGGGGATCTACCTTCCAGGACCCGTACCATTACTCTACGGTCGCCCGAATAGGGAAATAAAGTTTTGTCTAGGACCCGTACCATTCTACGGTCGCCTAAACGGGATCTACCTTCCTGGACCCATACCATTACTCTACGGTCGCCTGAATAGGGAAATAAAGTTTTGTCTAGGACCCGTACCATTCTACGGTCGCCTAAACGGGGATCTACCTTCCAGGACCCGTACCATTACTCTACGGTCGCCTGAATAGGGAAATAAAGTTTTGTCTATGACCCGTACCATTCTACGGGCCGCCTAAACGGGGATTTACCTTCCAGGACCCGTACCATTACTCTACGGTTGCCTGAATATGGAAATAAAGTTTTGTCTAGGACTCGTACCATTCTACGGTCGCCTAAACGGGGATTTTACCTTCCAGGGCCCGTACCATTATTCTACAGTTGCCTAAATAGGGAAATAAAGTTTTGTCTAGGACTCGTACCATTCTACGGTCGCCTAAACGGGGATTTACCTTCCAGGACACGTACCATTATTCTACGGTTGCCTAAATAGGGAAATAAAGTTTTGTCTAGGACCCGTACCATTCTATGGTCGCCTAAACATGGATTTACCTTCCAGGACCCGTACCATTATTCTACGGTCGCCTGAATAGGGAAATAAAGTTTTGTCTAGGACCTGTACCACTCTATAGTTGCCTAAACAGGGATTTACCTTCCAGGACCCGTACCATTACTCTACGGTCACCTGAATAGGGAAATAAAGTTTTGTCTAGGACCCGTACTATTCTACGGTCGCCTAAACGGGATTTACCTTCCGGGACCCGTACCATTACTCTACGGTCGCCCCTGAATAGGGAAATAAAGTTTTGTCTAGGACTCGTACCATTCTACGGTCGTCTAAACGGGGATTTTACCTTCCAGGACTCGTACCATTATTCTACGGTTGCCTGAATAGGGAAATAAAGTTTTGTCTAGGACTCGTACCATTCTACGGTCGCCTAAACGGGGACTTCCGGGACCCGTACCATTATTCTACGGTCGCCTGAATAGGGAAATAAAGTTTTGTCTAGGACTCGTACCATTCTATGGTCGCCTAAACGGATTTACCTTCTAGGACCCGTACCATTACTCTACGGTCGCCTGAATAGGAAATAAAGTTTTGTCTAGGACTGTACCATTCTACGGTCGCCTAAACGGGGATTTACCTTCCGGGACCCGTACCATTACTCTACGATCGCCGAATAGGGAAATAAAGTTTTGTCTAGAACTCATACCATTCTACGGTCGCCTAAACGGGATTTACCTTCCAAGACCCGTACCATTACTCTACGGTCGCCTGAATAGGGAAATAAAGTTTTGTCTAGAACCCGTACCATTCTACGGTCGCCTAAACGGGATTTACCTTCCGGGACTCGTACCATTACTCTACGGTCACTGAATAGGGAAATAAAGTTTTGTCTAGGACCCGTACTATTCTACGGTCGCCTAAACGGGGATTTACCTTCTAGGACCCATACCATTACTCTACGGTCGCCTGAATAGGGAAATAAAGTTTTGTCTAGGACTCGTACCATTCTACGGTCGCCTAAACGGGGATTTTACCTTCCAAGACCCGTACCATTATTCTACGGTTGCCTGAATAGGGAAATAAAGTTTTGTCTAGAACTCATACCATTCTACGGTCGCCTAAACGGGGATTTACCTTCCAAGACCCGTACCATTACTCTACGGTCGCCTGAATAGGGAAATAAAGTTTTTGTCCGGAACCCGTACCATTCTACGGTCGCCTAAACGGGATTTACCTTCCAGGACTCGTACCATTACTCTACGGTCGCCTGAATAAGGAAATAAAGTTTTGTCTAGGACTCGTACTATTCTACGGTCGCTTAAACGGGGATCTACCTTCCAGGACTCCTACCATTACTCTACGGTCGCCTGAATAAGAAAATAAAGTTTTGTCTAGGACTCGTACCATTCTACGGTCGCCTAAACGGGGATTTACCTTCCAGGACCCGTACCATTATTCTACGGTCGCTGAATAGGGAAATAAAGTTTTGTCTAGGACCCGTACCATTCTATGGTCGCCTAAACGAGGATTTACCTTCTAGGACCCGTACCATTATTCTACGGTCGCCTGAATAGGTAAATAAAGTTTTGTCTAGGACTCGTACCATTTTACGGTTGCCTAAACGGGAATTTACCTTCCAGGACCCGTACCATTACTCTACGGTCGCCTGAATAGGGAAATAAAGTTTTGTCTAGAACTCATACCATTCTACGGTCGCCTAAACGGGGATTTACCTTCCAAGACCCGTACCATTACTCTACGGTCGCTGAATAGGGAAATAAAGTTTTGTCGGAACCCGTACCATTCTACGGTCGCCTAAACGGGATTTACCTTCCGGGACTCGTACCATTACTCTACGGTCGCCCTGAATAAGGAAATAAAGTTTTGTCTAGGACTCGTACTATTCTACGGTCGCTTAAACGGGGATCTACCTTCCAGGACTCCTACCATTACTCTACGGTCGCCTGAATAAGAAAATAAAGTTTTGTCTAGGACTCGTACCATTCTACGGTCGCCTAAACGGGGATTTACCTTCCAGGACCCGTACCATTATTCTACGGTCGCCTGAATAGGGAAATAAAGTTTTGTCTAGGACCCGTACCATTCTATGGTCGCCTAAACGAGGATTTACCTTCTAGGACCCGTACCATTATTCTACGGTCGCCTGAATAGGTAAATAAAGTTTTGTCTAGGACTCGTACCATTTTACGGTTGCCTAAACGGGAATTTACCTTCCAGGACCCGTACGATTACTCTACGGTCGCCTGAATATGGAAATAAAGTTTTGTCTAGGACCCGTACCAATCTACGGTCGCTTAAACGGGATCTACCTTCCAGGACCCGTACCATTACTCTCTGATCTTTGAATAGGGAAATAAAGTTTTGTCTATGATCCGTACCATTCTACGGTCGCCTAAACGGGGATCTACCTTCCCGAGGACCCGTACCATTACTCTACGGTCGCCTGAATAGGGAAATAAAGTTTTGTCTAGGACCCGTACCATTCTACGGTCGCCTAAACGGGGATCTACCTTCCCGGGACCCATACCATTACTCTACGGTCGCCTGAATAGGAAATAAAGTTTTGTCTAGGACCCGTACCATTCTACGGTCGCCTAAACGGGATCTACCTTCCAGGACCCGTACCATTACTCTACGGTCGCCTGAATAGGGAAATAAAGTTTTGTCTATGACCCGTACCATTCTACGGTCGCCTAAACGGGATTTACCTTCCGGGACCCGTACCATTACTCTACGGTTGCCTGAATATGGAAATAAAGTTTTGTCTAGGACTCGTACCATTCTACGGTCGCCTTAACGGGGATTTTACCTTCCAGGGCCCGTACCATTATTCTCTGATTGCCTAAATAGGGAAATAAAGTTTTGACTAGGACTCGTACCATTCTACGGTCGCCTAAACGGGATTTACCTTCCCGGGACCCGTACCATTATTCTACGGTTGCCTGAATAGGGAAATAAAGTTTTGTCTAGGACCCGTACCATTCTATGGTCGCCTAAACGGGGATTTACCTTCCAGGACCCGTACCATTATTCTACGGTCGCCTGAATAGGGAAATAAAGTTTTGTCTAGGACCCGTACCATTCTATGGTCGCCTAAACGAGGATTTACCTTCTAGGACCCGTACCATTATTCTACGGTCGCTGAATAGGTAAATAAAGTTTTGTCTAGGACTCGTACCATTTTACGGTCGCCTAAACGGGAATTTACCTTCCGGGACCCGTACGATTACTCTACGGTCGCTCGAATAGGGAAATAAAGTTTTGTCTAGGACCCGTACCATTCTACGGTCGCTTAAACGGGGATCTACCTTCCGGGACCCGTACCATTACTCTACGGTCGCCTGAATAGGGAAATAAAGTTTTGTCTATGATCCGTACCATTCTACGGTCGCCTAAACGGGGATCTACCTTCCGGGACCCGTACCATTACTCTACGGTCGCCCTTTGAATAGGGAAATAAAGTTTTGTCTAGGACCCGTACCATCTACGATCGCCTAAACGGGGATCTACCTTCCCGAGACCCATACCATTACTCTACGGTCGCCTGAACGGAGTCTAGGATTTTACCTTCCGGGGCCCGTACCATTATTCTGAGTTGCCTAAATAGGAAATAAAGTTTTGTCTAGGACTCGTACCATTCTACGGTCGCCTAAACGGGGATTTACCTTCCGGGACCCGTACCATTATTCTACGGTTGCTGAATAGGGAAATAAAGTTTTGTCTAGGACCCGTACCATTCTATGGTCGCCTAAACGGGGATTTACCTTCCGGGACCCGTACCATTATTCTACGGTCGCTGAATAGGGAAATAAAGTTTTGTCTAGGACTCGTACCACTCTATGGTTGCCTAAAAGGGATTTACCTTCCGGGACCCGTACCATTACTCTACGGTCACCTGAATAGGGAAATAAAGTTTTGTCTAGGACCGTACTATTCTACGGTCGCCTAAACGGGGATTTACCTTCCGGGACCCGTACCATTACTCTACGGTCGCTGAATAGGGAAATAAAGTTTTGTCTAGGACTCGTACCATTCTACGGTCGCCTAAACGGGGATTTTACCTTCCAGGACTCGTACCATTATTCTACGGTTGCCTGAATAGGGAAATAAAGTTTTGTCTAGGACTCGTACCATTCTACGGTCGCCTAAACGGGGATTTTACCTTCCAGGGCCCGTACCATTATTCTACAGTTGCCTAAATAGGGAAATAAAGTTTTGTCTAGGACTCGTACCATTCTACGATTCGCCTAAACGGAGATTTACCTTCCGGGACCCGTACCATTATTCTACGGTTGCCTGAATAGGAAATAAAGTTTTGTCTAGGACCGTACCATTCTATGGTCGCCTAAACGGATTTACCTTCCGGGACCCGTACCATTATTCTACGGTCGCCTGAATAGGGAAATAAAGTTTTGTCTAGGACTCGTACCATTCTATGGTCGCCTAAACGAGGATTTACCTTCTAGGACCCGTACCATTACTCTACGGTCGCCTGAATAGGGAAATAAAGTTTTGTCTAGGACTCGTACCATTCTACGGTCGCCTAAACGGGGATTTACCTTCCAGGACCCGTACCATTACTCTACGATCGCTGAATAGGGAAATAAAGTTTTGTCTAGAACTCATACCATTCTACGGTCGCCTAAACGGGGATTTACCTTCCAAGACCCGTACCATTACTCTACGGTCGCCTGAATAGGGAAATAAAGTTTTGTCGGGAACCCGTACCATTCTACGGTCGCCTAAACGGGATTTACCTTCCGGGACTCGTACCATTACTCTACGGTCGCCTGAATAAGGAAATAAAGTTTTGTCTAGGACTCGTACTATTCTACGGTCGCTTAAACGGGGATCTACCTTCCGGGACTCCTACCATTACTCTACGGTCGCCTGAATAAGAAAATAAAGTTTTGTCTAGGACTCGTACCATTCTACGGTCGCCTAAACGGGGATTTACCTTCCGGGACCCGTACCATTATTCTACGGCGCTGAATAGGGAAATAAAGTTTTGTCTAGGACCCGTACCATTCTATGGTCGCCTAAACGAGGATTTACCTTCTAGGACCCGTACCATTATTCTACGGTCGCTGAATAGGTAAATAAAGTTTTGTCTAGGACTCGTACCATTTACGGTTGCCTAAACGGGAATTTACCTTCCAGGACCCGTACCATTACTCTACGGTCGCCTGAATATGGAAATAAAGTTTTGTCTAGGACCGTACCAATCTACGGTCGCTTAAACGGGGATCTACCTTCGGGACCCGTACCATTACTCTACGGTCGCCTGAATAGGAAATAAAGTTTTGTCTATGATCCGTACCATTCTACGGTCGCCTAAACGGGGATCTACCTTCCGGGACCCGTACCATTACTCTACGGTCGCCTGAATAGGGAAATAAAGTTTTGTCTAGGACCCGTACCATTCTACGGTCGCTAAACAGGGATTTACCTTCCAGGACCTGTACATTACTCTACGGTCGCCGAATAGGAAAATAAAGTTTTGTCTAGGACCCGTACCATTCTACGGTCGCCTAAACGGGGATTTACCTTCCAGGACCCGTACCATTACTCTGATGGCACGCTGAATAGGAAATAAAGTTTTGTCTATGACCCGTACCATTCTATGGTCGCCTAAACGGGGATTTACCTTCCAGGACCCGTACCATTACTCTACGGTTGCCCGAATAGGGAAATAAAGTTTTGTCTAGGACTCGTACCATTCTACGTTCGCCTTAACGGGATTTTACCTTCCGGGACCCGTACCATTATTCTACAGTTGCCTAAATAGGGAAATAAAGTTTTGTCTAGGACTCGTACCATTCTACGGTCGCCTAAACGGG